>JAOTON010002159.1:425000-620000 GCA_034440635.1 Lepas anatifera
ACACTACTGGCCCTTCGTCCCCGGCGCAACCCCGACATCGCCTCAGGGCCACGCGGTCTGATCACGTGATCACGTGACCAGGGCACGTGATCCAAAATAAACCAATCAGAATCGCCGTTCGCGCCAAGAGCCACACACGTTGCGAGTTGGCAAAAAGCACCGCTCGTAACAAGGATCGAACCCGTCATGCTCTGATTAGGAGCCCGCTCCTCTACCGACTGAGCTAACCGAGTTCGCACGGAGTAGATGCCGCTACAACACTATCAAATTGAAACTCATCACATAATGGGCCCCACCAAGTTCTACAACATATATTCCGGTATTTCCCATATCGACGACCTAACGTCAAGTACGAGCCATGGCCTCTCCTTTGGGAAGATATGGGGAAAATCGTTTAAGCTGAATACCTCAGTAATGGATGGTGATATAACATTTATTTTAACGGCATTATGTTCGCCTTATCCCTGCGATTCTAGTCAGATGGTTTTTCTATAGTCTGACCTTGACCTGACCGCAGGTCAGCTCAACTCCTATATTTGACCGGATTTGACCTGGAAAAGTCAGCTTATATATAATTAGATTCGGCTTGCTGCGAGGATTCCGCTTGCGCAAATATTTTTGCTTTATCTTTCCTAGTTCAAATCAATGACGAAAAACATTCATCTACATTTTATCTCTGGTTTATTGAAATGTAATGAGTGATGAAATACAACCAGAACATTATTTCAAGGGAAATTTCCGCTTCGTTGTTAATAAATGCAGTTTGTGTGTCGTAAAAGGTGACTCCAGGGAGCCGTCGTCGAGACTCCAGGGAGTCCCGACGACTTGCTTCCGCTTACCTCCAATAAAGTCAAAAGTTTCAGTCTTGGTTTTCTTACGCATACACCTATCTCCTAAATGTAGCTTTCTGTTTAATATCCCAGGTGTGCGCAATTCCTTGAAAATTGTCAGAATTAGCGTTTTCAGTTTATATATTTAGTACTATTTGTTTGTTGAATATGCCAAAGCTCATGAGAATCATTGGTGGACGCAGTGGGCATTCTGGTCATGGCCCCACCCAAAGTGCTGGAAGGGGGGCCAAACATTTTTTGCCCCCAAGCTCAACTCGCTGCCCCCCCCACAAATTTCGGGTCTGTGTCCGCCCCTGATGTGAATGCTTGGACGTGGTGCTGCCGTGAACGAGCCGGCCGCTGATTGGCGGAGGTCGGCCGGTCCGGCGCCCGAGGCGGGCCGAGCACGTGACCTATGCGGTCAGAGCCGGGCGGGCGGTTCCCCGCTGTGTCATTAGAGCTGAATCACCTGACAGGTAAGGGTCGTTCCGGGTGGCGCAGTGCAATGTTTGGGCCGTGCCTTTGCACTAGTAGCAGCTTGCATGATCGGTTTAACCGTACCGTTCTTGAGCACGCAAGCGGTGGCGGGGGTAGGGGTTCTTACCTTGCCTGCCACCCAACAAAAGGTCTAAACGGGGAGGGGATTTTATCGTTGTCTTCAAATACTGCAAATTACAGAAAGTACGAATTTCAGTGATTGATTAGACTGCTACACAAATTTCAGTGTTATTAGTACAGTCCACTAATTTTCAGTTCAAGTTGCATTAAACTATCGGTTGTCTGTATAACAAGCCTAATAATCGCTGGGGACGATTATGCTCGATTATGCTTGTATATACAATTTTTCTTGGACAATGTTTGATGCTCCTATAAGCTACTGATCCAATCTCCTGGCCTTTAATTTGTTTTTTTAGAACAAGCTTAATGCCTTTTTGTTTTGCTTGCAAGTATTCCCATTGCAGTTGTAGAAATCATCAAATCAAAAGTTTTACTCTTTTCCAAGAGATACCAAGCTGAAAAAGAAGTGGCTGACAGCTATCGGGTAAGATATAACAGGTAAGGTCAGCAGGACAATGATCGGGTAAGTCAGTAACATGAATGCTTCCAATTCGACACGGATAGGTAATGCAGACCCGGCGCGTCACGTGATCGGGCCTCATAAGCAGGCCCAAGTCATTATGGTAAGTAGAGGATCAAGAGTTCCTGGTGGAGAAACCTTTGTTATCTTAAATTTTTTGTATGCGTTATGCCCTCTAGATATTTATGCGAAATATGACATCGGAGTTTTGTATACTTATACAATCTTTACGAAAGTCTTTCAGCATGATTACAAAGACGATGAATCGTCAATACAGGGTCAAGAAATGTGAATATCTCTATCTTGCTATTGTGAGCCTGTGTCTGAAAGAGTCATGTGGCGATATACAGCTGTCCATGCTCGATCAGACCGGTATTCACTAGCGAGAAAAATCGACTAATTTCGCCAATAAAGTTGTGAAGAAAGTAGCATAACTAGAGAATACAAAGCAGTGTGACACCATTGTAACGATAAGAGAATGTATTTGTTAGTGAGATAAGACTGGGAATCGGTGCTTGCCCTTCAACTGTGCCATCATTTTCATTTGAAAAAGAGTGACGCCTTTCAGGCAGACAATAACTTAGCGACATGGTCCAAAATCTGGCGACTGCAATTTAATCCTGTAATATGTTCTGTCATCTCATTTACGCTGCGCAAATCTCCGATCGATGCCACGTATGTACACCCGGTTCCATACTGATTGGTAGGTACCACTGGTCCGGCTATTTTTTGCAGATATCTCAGGAACTATTTCACTCTCAAGAATGATTCTACCTCTGAATTGCGTGTATTGACCGCGGCTATCCCTGGCATGCGCGCCTGTTATCTCATTGTATATAGTAACAAAACTACAGACAAAAATATATTTTGACCCGATTTGAGCGGGGCAGCCTGAAACAAACTTGACAACGCCTCTGCCTCCCCTCCTCGCCTTGGCCGCAGCCCGGGTGGGGTCGTAAGAGGGTCGTAGCAGGTGTTTACAAACATTGCTCGCCCGGGATTTATGAAAGAATGGTAGCACCCGGCACAATATGGTCGGAGGAGAGGTGAGGTCATTTGACAGTGACATGGCTGACCGTGTCAGCACCTCAGCAAGCTGCCAGAGGAGAGAAAAAATATGGATCTGCCAACCTAGTTTGGGAAAATATCGGGAAATCAGTTTTTTTACGTTCGGGGATAATTCCTTATCTTAGTGGGTAAACACTGGCCTCAGTTGGGAAAACAAATTATTTCTGACCTCTGCAAGCTGCGTATTGGGTAGGTGGGGTGCGAATACCGGTAAAACTCCCTCGGGTGAGCGAGGAGCGCGCGCTTCAGCAGTCCTCAGTGGCGCAGCGTGTAGGGGCGCGGGCGGAGATGACGGAGGTGCGAGTGCGTGGGTTCGAGCCCAAGCGGGGATGGTTTTAACACGCGCATTGACGGGGGTCTGATCCACCTTCGCTTTGACGACGGGGTGCGGGTACCCGCCCCCCTAAGATCTCGAGAACCACTGTAGGTAGCGAAAAACGGTAAATGGTGTTGGTTAGCCCATCCACTTCTCCATCGAAAATATTTGAACCATTTTTTTGTCTGGTCACATTTCAGGTCACGAGAGGTCAAAACATGCCGTAATAGTGATAACATGTAAATTAAGTTTCTCGGCCATTACATCTGAACAAGTAAAGATAGAGCAAAATGACTTAAACTATATGAATCCTCACAGCAAGCCGAATCGAATGATATATAATTCGACCTTGCTAGATCAAATCAGGTCAGGGTCAAATTGTATAAAATGCATATCATTAGAACCGCAAAGCCAAGGCGAGTCTAATGCAGCTAAAATAAATGCTCTATCACTATCTGTTACTGAGTTATACAGTAAAAACCATTTTTCCCATGTATTTTTAATGGAGAGCTCATGCCTCGTACCTGACCTTAGGGTCATCGATATCAAAAATACTGGAACATTTTTTTGGAGAACTCGGTAGGCCCATTATGTGATATGAGTTTCAATTAGATAAGTTCACCCAGCTCCGACTTATGCTATCTTAAACTTTTTTGAGGTCAGGTCACTTGAGCTGTACTGGTGACCTGAACTTAGATGACCTAACCTTAAAATTTTCACAGAAGTTGTAAAAATGATTAGGAAAAGGTATGCCAAGTACGGCAGCGCTACGCGCCGCCGTTTTACTGCTATCTCCGAAAAACCCGAGGCGGGTACCCGCCTTCCGTCAATGCGCGTGTTAATATGTAAGGGATCCGTGCTCGTTTACTTATCTTGGACTCCGGGAGATTCGTGTTGCGTGAAAATTAATTTGTTCGTGCAAGACAAACGTTAGCCTCGATTATCGAAAACGTAAAGCAAAGGATGTTTTTACTCGTTTGAAATTTGGTATGTGTATCAGCTTTATTTTTGTCAAACTGTTCGAAAATTTTACGACTTTTGGAACTGGTCGTCCAGTGAGCTCTTGGCTCCTACCTTTCTGGTGACAGTTTCTTGTTCTTAGATGTCGTCTGGAAACAAGCGTAGATTTTGGCGAGTGGCTTAACGAAGTTTATTTGCATTTTATCGCGGGTTTCTGGTAATAATAAAGATTTACTGGACCACTTGCTATTCTGTCCGTGGTGGAGATCATGAAAAGTGTGATTGCTTTTAACGAAATTTGTTTTGAACTTCTGCTATCTGTAAGACCTGCTGAAATACTTACTGAACAGATAGCAGCTTTACGTAGAGTTATTTCCACTTGTTCTGCTATCTATATGATCGTTTTAAAACATTATTTTTAAAGTCAGCCGATTATTCGAGAAAATCAGATGCACGCCACTGAATTACGTCATCAACCATGACAAACTGGAAACACACTGAAGATTGTCGACAATCCAACGTCAGATTGATAAATTTACTGCACTTCTAGATTACTGTATGATGGGTCAAAACGAAGCGATACAAGAAATAGACACAAATTATGTCCATTGCAAGTTTTAAATAGTTTTAGGTGTTACCTCCCGTGGATGTCCCCGGAAACAATTTCAGAAGTGCAACATTTTCTATCGTATGTCAGTGCCCAGAATCTGAATCTGCCTTTATCTTGTTTCGGTTTGTTGATCTAGTTCGCCCCCGACAGGCCATGTGCCCAGTAACTGAGGACATGATTGTGTTTAAGAGAGTTTTCCAATGGCCGATCAGGTCAATCGGAGCGTGATTGGAAGTTAATGTTTTTTTCCTTTTTTCTCGGAATTTAGAAAACGTGTAAAATGTCTGATCTGTCCTGTCAAATGGTCACAAGGCATTGTAAAATAAGTGGTTGGGCCTCAGTAAACGGGGCTGCCTGCTGGTGCTTCACCTTGCGTATATCCCGTATACCAAAGCTACCTGCATAGATTTTCAACGCTTTATCGTGAACAGGCTTGTGTATTCATATAATGTATACAATTTGGTGCAGTGGACTGTCGATAGATCTGCATTTCTTTAAAAGCGATTGTTGCGAGCGATGGTGCGGCGATTAATACGATACGATAATACCTTTAAAGGCATTATCGTACTCATCAGGTGTATCAGTACTCATCCGTACTGAAACATGCCCTGAGACAGCCTGAACAAAAAATCCTTAAAGGAAACACACCTCATTGTCGAAATTATAAAAAGGACTATATATGGACAAAATAGGTTGCAAGATCAGGAAACACATTTTTTCCACCTTCAATCACTAAACACAAAAATATTTCCTCTTCCTTTACTACCCTGGATTGACCACAATCGCGTAATTGCAAGTCTGTCTGCTTGCAGCAGCTGAGGCTATGCCATTTGTTAACATTTATTTCACAGCACGCGATGCTAGATGGAAATGAATTATTTCGGGGTCTGAAATTTTAAAATAGACCCCCTTTTATTTTGAACTGTATAGCGTGCATAAGTTTAATGCAGAGAGCTTTATGGTACATGAAATATGCCAATAGTGGTTTCTCCACACACTGTTCAAAATTTTATCTTAGTTCAAAACTAATTATCAAAGTGGGACGCTGAGTTTCATTTTGTTCAATTTGTTTGTGAGGTTTCCGATTAGGTAAATTCACGATCCTCCACGCAATGCTATTTTGATACTTTTAGGAAAAGCGACGGAATCAGCACCGGCAATAAAGGATGCCTCGATAAGCGGCATCGGCCAGTAAATCTTTAATCGGTAGGTCTTTAATTCAATTTAAAAGATCATTTCACTCTGGCTAAGGAAAAACTACTCATCCCAACAGTAACGACTCAAAATATTTATGCTCAGTTTTAGTTTTCGTTAAGCCTGCCTGCAAAGTTTTGGAATTATTTTGTCAATGCATAGATAACATTATACCTGGATTTGACACCACATTTACTGTTGTCTATTGCTACTGTCATTAAATGCCAGTTCTACTGTTACACAAGGCCAATGTTAGCAACATAGTTTTGTAACGACAGTTTGAGAGCCGCCCGCACTGACTCCTCTCTGCGGGCAGCGATATGTGAAAACGCCCCTGAACTTTTAAACTTGTTTTTTTCTTAAACAAAATTTAATGGGCCGATCTCATTTATTTTCGTCATCTTAGAATCAAGTGCGTCAAAAAAGCCTACCAGTCATCATGCAGTCGCAGCAGAACTCTTTCCGAATAGGGCTATAACTGCACATAGATAGTTTGTGATCCGCATATGGATTGCGAGATCAATACGTGTAGGCTTTACCTGGGACGTCACATCACAGAAACGTAAAACCACCGTCATTTCATCAGTGACATATCGTTCTTATTTAAGTTGTTATTGACGCTGTTTGGAAAGAAGGTTTCAGTTCCAAAATTCCAGTCCGGGACTCGCTAATCGTTTGCATTGTCTCCACCAAAACAATTTAAACGTGCATGAAGTCGTTACCATTTTATCTGAATAAATTCTTGGCCCATTTTATGGATGCCAATTGGATGAGAGATGCACCAGTCTATCGTCGTCTTTGCTGCAGTCCGGTCGCGGCCAAAAAAGGTCCCGAAAATCGTGTATGAGACGAATTCAAAACCTGCTACCGTTGCATTGTTTCCATCACTGCATGTTGAAAGGGACAGAGCAGCGGACTATCAAAGGAAGTTTTGCATCACCAAAGGCTCCAGCACAGCCAGAATATAGGCCTGGTCCGATTGGATCCCCTCGGTTTTTGCGAATGATTCGGAATCGATTTAAATGAAAGATGCGTTGCTTTGCACACTTCTCAAGTGATAAATTTGAAGAAAAAAACTATGACCAAAAACTGACCTCAGATGAGGTCAACGACTTATTGCGTCATTTCCAAGCCCGCGTAACGCGATTTCGTTATGCAAAACGAGGTCTACAGAGCCTAGATGTAACACAGCTCCTGGGACAGCCAGACAAGTTTCTAAGCATCATTCGAAAAGTTATTAAAAAGATACAGATTAGGTTCCATTACATATAAAAATCGTTTAAACCTTTCTTCACGAATCACACCATCATGCTGCTTTTTGGCGAGGAGTGCAGAGCACCTGAGATTCGGTCGGAGTCGGTGCCGGCCGTTCCATATTTTTCCTGGCTCAGTGCCTAAAATATAATATCACCTATTATTTTATGTTCACTTGGAGCTTAAAACATGAAAGGTTCATTCTACGTGGCTACGACTTTTCATGCCGTAAAAGACCCTTATGTATTTCAAATTCCTTTGAGCTACTAAATGAATTCCTTTGATTAAATACGGAACTGGAAAAGGTAAACTTCTGGCGGTAAGGTTTTGTTTTATGTATACCAGCCCGTAGCAATGTGATTGCGCGTCGCAAGACATTTCATTCCTTGCGCATGGGTTGCTTAGTTTCTGTTTTCTTTTTGCTGATCTAACCCGTTCGCGCGTTGCATCAATTCGGGGACCTTTGGATATTTCCCTAATGAGGGGTTTCATGAATTAGGAATTGCGAATAGGGATATCAGCTATTTGTCGATTGGTGGCTTCGAGAAGGATTTAAGTGTTGAATTTGGTATCATTAACTTTGTTTAGGCTTTTGCAAGTTAGGCTTTTGAGATCATAGTTGTATTGGGGTTTAAGGTCACATCAGCTGCTATATGATGTGTAGCACCCGCGGCTTTTGGGTGGAAGAGTCACTAAAATCATCAAAACATTCATTTTAGACTTGTCCCTTAGATCTCTCCCTCCCCCACCGGTGCCCAAAATCTGGGAAAAGTTGCCCCTCCCCAAACTCAAGCTCTGGATCCACCAGTGAGCATGTCATAAAAGTGAATTATGTGCTTTACGGGTGTCTTCTATCTTTTCTCCAAATCCAAGCCGATACATTTGAACGCGAGGACAATTATTTTAAATACTCCTATCAATAAAAACAGAGCCATCTAGCCAAAAACTCGAATCAAAATGTATCCAAAAACTTCAGTTAGTCCAATCGAATCCGCCAAGCTGCATTCGTTCGTTCCGGATTCGTTCCGGAATCTTACCGGCTGACAAGACCGGTCTTACCCAAAACTTCGCGAGGGCTGCGGGAAAGGGACAATCGGGCGGGTAGTGAGTCGCATTTGCCAAGAGGGCCGCCACTTCTGGACGGTGCAACCTTTCAGTGGTGTGTTGAATCTATCGGGGGAGGGGGGGAGTAAGAGGCATGTTTGCACCAGGGGCCAAGGTTGAATCTGGAAGGAAAAAGCATCTACTCCTTGTCCCCTGGATCCGCCTATGAACTATATGGATAGCGAGACTATGCTAACAATAGGGAGAAGCGGACATCGATTTGCATCGCTAAGTCAAGAAATCTATCATTCGTAAATCCATGGCGATTCCCATGCCTCTGAACGTGCCCAACGTTAAAATTACAAACGGGGATTTGAAATGTCCAGAAATTATATTTGAATTAATTAGCTGCCTATCTACATTACACACAGCTATAAGTATTAATTTTTCTAAGAAAAGCAGTAAATTTCCGAGTTTCTTTACTACATGTCTCAGTCCGATCTACTCGTAGCCTCAGCACAACTCGGCGAGCTCGCTGTCCGCGCAGCAGTGCAGCCTCACCCCAGTCACGTGACCAACTGCCTACGGCTACACTGTTGTCCGCCCTTCACCGAAGTTGTACCGTGTGCACCACGCCAGGTGTTCCATTGATCGGTTCCCGCCACTACTGCTTACGCACGGCGCAGTGTCACGTGGTACAGACTTGATTGACGGGTCTGGGTCAAAGGGGTGCGCCTGCGATAGGCGGTGCCAGGCATTCTAGCGCTTGCCCCGTCTTCACGGCCTCAAAAGTGTTTTTATTGAATAATTTCTAAATTTTTTCGTCAGATGAAAATGCAGTGCATGCCAATCGAAAGTTCTCAACGAATAGCTTCTATAGAGCTTGAAACCAGACGCTAAGTAGCATTGCTCTGGAGTTATCTTGAAGAAAAAAACAGCCGGACCAGAAGTACCTACCAATCAGTATGGAACCGGGTGTACCTGCTGGATGGTACACCGCCAGAACGGTGAACAGAGGTAAGGGGCCTCGGGTGTCATGCTTGACGCCAGCATGACCTTTTTCTGAACTTTTGCCGTATGAGAGTCGAGATATGACGCATTATAGAAATAAAATAATTTCAATGACTGTATAAAAAACAACGATTCGGTAAAAATCGCACAACTCTCTCGCCCTCAGCTTAGACACCTGGTCCAAACAGCAAAAAAACGGCGTACAGTTCTGGGGTAAAAACTGAGCCTTCGTAAGGCAAACTAAAAAACTTTTTAACATCGTCACCAACAAATGCACACGCTGTGCCATTGTCACTTTTGGATACGTCTGTATAGAAAGAGACGCGGTTTTCGAACGGCTCCGAACGCAAGTCCATAAATAACTGGCGCGTAGATTCAGGGCACAAACTTTTGCTTTGTTCGAGTAGGTCTGTGTTCGTGTTAACTGCCGAACTATGGTTCAACTATGGTTTATTGAACTATGGTTCAATAACCGCTGCTTCATGTGGTTCTACAAGACCGCTGTCGATACAAGCTTCTGCCAGCCAGGCACGGACTCTCACTCCCGGGTAACTGGTTGCAACACGCGAGTCACTGTCTGACGGAGGTGGGCGTCGCCAAAAAAATGTTTGACATGTGGGGTGTGTTGGTGACTGATTTTAATGGTGTAACGCAAAGCGAGTATCTTACGGCGTATTTGTAGCGGTATTTCGTTAATTTCCACCAGCATGGTTATTAGGGGTGATGTTAGCAACGCTCCTGTAACTATTCTGATATTGTGATTATGGACAATATCGGGAATCTTTTTCGCGGACTAAGGCGCGGCCTCATACACAACACAGCCGTAGTCGATCTTCGAACGAATAAGTGATCTGTATAGCATCAGAAGCATTTGTCTATCCGCACCGTATCTCATCCTCGTCAACACCTTCAGTATTTTCAGCGTAACGAAACATTTTTTGCGGAGCTCCTTCAGATGTGGCGCATATGAAAGTTTGCCGAGTGTGACCCAGAGAAATCTGGTTTCCGCTACAACGTCGATCGGACTACCGCGAGTTTACAACATCTGGTCATCAGGCTCCACGTCTATTAAATATGTGCATATACCTACTTGGTTTTTGTATTTGAAGATTTCAGTCCTTTACGTGTTCTCCATTGCTAGCTGCAATGTGTTAAGGCCAGGCTGCACCCGCCTCTGCGCAGCTGCTGTAGTAGACGCTCTCACCCATATTGTGAAGTCGTCAACGAAAAGTACCTGACGTATGTTAGCGGGCAGAGTTTCTGCAATATCATCGATCATAACCGCAACCAAGGCTATGGAGATCACAGAACCCTGGGTTATGCCGCTCTGTTGCTGATACTAATCCGATACGACTGAGTTTACGCAAAATCTAAAATACCTATTTTTCAGAAAATCAAAAGTAAACCATCCCATATGGCCTCGCACGCCGAGTCCAAAGAGCTTCTGCAGAACACCCTTGGATAGCACAGGCGCCCCACAAGGAATGAAGGCGCCCCCTGAGGAGGGAGGCGCCCCTCTCGAGAATGTTGCACACGTTCTCGAAAATGGAAAACGCCGTCTGCCGGTTCATTCAAGGGGACGGTGTGATCGAGGCCGAGGTTTTTCCCGGAGAAGAAAACTTCCCGAGATCATCGGCGGATTCAGAATTGCTGATGAGGGCTCCTTCAGAGGGAGGCATCCGGATTAGGGGAAGGGTGGTGCCACTTTAGATTTTTGTTCATAGGGTCCAACGGGGCATGAATTTGTAGGCTTATGTGGGGCGGTATGTTTCACGGGGGGGCGGGTTACTGGAGCCTGGAGGGAAAAATTGGCTAGAGAGGGTACTTATCATATAAAAGGGTGGCACGCTATGGGTAGGGGCGGCAAGGTAAGAGTAGAACTGGGACTAAAAGCCAGACTAAGGCTCATTTCTGCCTTCATTTCTGCCTCATCTGTGGCGGTCAATTATTACCAAAACAATTATTACCAAAACCCATGTCGGGTGGGCGGGCGCCACTTTGGATTTTAAGCACTTTGGGGAGGGAAGGGGTAGGCCCGCTGCCACTGGCAGCGGAAACTGGGGGACCGGGGTATGGTGCCCCTCTTAAATCATGAATTTTAACACTAACCCTATGGCGTTGACTGGAAAGAAATGGGTTGAAAAGTTAATGATGCCCTTGTTAAATTCAAACGTTTCAACGTCATTGCCCGCTGCCCCTCCTTGGGTGCGCCACTGGATCGATCGCTTAAAAGGTCCACTCATAGGATGTCGGTGGGTTTGTAAAAAATTATCACAAAACGGGCCTGCTGGGAAATATAAAATTTTCTTCAGGATTTTTTATAGCGATTACCTACGGGCAGGTACGAGCCATGACCTCTCCATTGGAAACATGGGAAAATGGCTGGATCCCCCCTCCAGAGCAAATCTGGGGGGCCCAATAATAGTCTCAGAGTTGCTGCCGATAACTAATCTCAGGAGCCCCGAGAGATTCTCAGGGTCCCACAGTTTTGATCAAGAGGCGACGTGAATCGGTCTCAGAGACCCTCTGAGATCTAATCGGGAGAGCGGCCGAAAATTAGCTTTGCGAGTGCCGCCAAGTGTTGGTCTTAAGTGGCCCCAGAGCTCAAATAAAAATTTTCAAAATCAAATGCCTCGGAAAAAAATGTACCTACCTCTATTGCGTACTAAAGAAGGACAAATTGAAATATGTCGATCAGGCACCATTATCGAAGGAAAGGCAAAAATTAATCTAATTTTACCATAAGAGCAAATCGAACAGGAAATTTGGCACTTAAGTCAATTTTTAACCTATTAGCTTAACACCAATAACTACATTCCTAAATATTCTGAAATAAGCAACTTTCTAATATTTTCGTAGGAAACCAGACAAACAAGGGTAATGACAGAAATTGATGAGCATAATCCCAAAAAGAAAAATAGGTATGAAACGTTGAAAATAACAATAACAGAGTGAGCCAAGGCGATAGATATCTTGGGCGCCTTTTGTCTTGGTAATTCGCTCGTTTACAAGATAGCAAGGGTAAGAAAGTAACTGGATCTCAACAGGATCTGTCAACGGAATACAGGTTATGTAACGTTCGGGACGCGATACCATATCCCTTGTATCTTCATTGGTTTTTTTTTTTTTTTTTTTTTAAATTTCCTGATTAAAGAGTTCATGGATTCGACACCGGGAAATAATTGCTAGTCATTTCCCGTAGAAGATCATTTCTTCGTACTCAAAACGACTGACCTCCATTAACTTCATGTCTGATTACCCGAGTGAAGAGATAGACTCAGGTTTAACATCATGCGCGCATCAACATTGAAATTCCCGAAATATGGCTCAAAACTGTTATTATAGCCACGCTACCATATAAGGTTCGGGCCATCCTTAATATTTGGTGACCTTAGTTTACCAACACTTGGTCGGATCGAAAAACCAAGCTATAAACAAAATAGGAATGAATGCTTAAAAAGGCACAACACAATTTCCTTCGTGTGAATGTTATAATGTTAAAATACTATACAAAAGATATAGGAGATGGGCCCGGTTACTAAGGGGACCCCCGGCCTGGGGCCTCCCGACGGTAGTCGGACCCCTCCTTGGCCGAATCCTGGCTACGCACTGTGTTCTGAGACTCTATATCAGCCACCCTGGGACCCCCTAAGCCTAGCTGGGGCCCTGAGCTAATCTGGGTACCACTGTGCTTAACTGGGGCCTCTGATCTGGTATGGGGGCCCTGAGCTCTTCTAGGGTCCCTGGGCTAAGCTGGGGCCGTGAGCTTGAATGGAGCCCCCTGAGCTGGTATGAGAGGGGATCCTAGATCAGCCGATCTGGGCCCCTGAGCTGAGCTGGCCTGTGCTGAACAAGAGTCCTGAGCTGGTCTGGGGCCCCTGAACTGTTCTAGCATCATTGAGCTAAGCTGGGATCCATGAGCTTGAACAAGTGCCTTGAACTGTTTTGAAACCCTACATAAGTCGACCTGGGGACCTCCGAGCTGAACCGGGCCCCTAAGCTAATCTGGCACCCTGTGCGAATCTGGAGCTCCCCTGTGCTGAGCTTCTAGGGGTCCTGTGCTTATGTAGGGTCCCTTGATAAGGTGGTCCCGAGGCTAATGCACTTGTCTGGGCCCTTGAGCTGACTGATCTGGGTTCCTGAGCCATGGTCTGGACCTTGGGTCCATCCGAGGTAATTTGGCGGCCCTTGGTCGGCATAGGCATAGGAACCGGGGGTCAGGGGATACTTCCCCCTTTTTGAGGTGGGCCCCCGCAACGAATATACAAATATCAGCAACTGTAATATAGAACAAGAAACCCAAACGGGCCCGATAGCTTGTCTGGGAACGTTCAAGTTCGGTAGTACGCTGCCTGCAAGCCCCTGGAGGAGGAGCGAGGAGTGCTTCGTAAAAAAGCCAAGGCACCTACTACCCGAGTGTTTCCAAATGAGTCCCGAGAACTGGACCCAATCAAAATCCATCCCATATCAATTCCAACACAAAATATGAATCGGACACGGACCCTCACCAAATGCCGGGCAACAGTCGTCCCTGAGCCATCGAAAGGCGCGACGTCTTTCGATGCCAGGGTTATATGGCGTCACCAACTCTTTCCCTGTTGGAGGGGTTTTTTGGGAGTCAAATTACTCCTTGCACAAGAAATCTGCCGTGCCTTAAACCCGAGTTGGTCGCGTGGAAAGCAAGTTTGCCAACCACTATAACACCATGCCCACACCTCCTCGGCATCACAAAGCTGGCCATCAAGTACCTACATTGCACTTGCAGCCATGCTGGAACTCTGCATTTTAGGCATCGAAATATAGCTAGGTGTATTTATTGTGATCAGCCTTTACCTAAATCAATCTCTAATAATGGAAAGAAGGGATCCGTAATAACCTAAATAAATGTTCCCATTTTCTTCATTAAATAAGCAAATACAAGTTGATTAGGCATAGCGAAATGAGGCTATTTGGTATCAAAGCATTGTCTGTAGTTTTCTAAACGGTTCTTAATTTTGTAAATGTGATGAAAAGGGCCTAAATATCTGTAAATATAAAAAAACGCGCTCGTGGTAAAAAATGATTGAAATTCTCCAAAAAAGCTTAAAATGTATTTCGTATTTGAAAAGGGTCTAGGTAAACAACCAAAAAATGTTTTTTTGGCGCTTTACTATGATTTATTAGATCATAATAGGTACAACTCGAAATCATAGCGCAAGATTTAATTTCTCAATTTTCCATATATTGACATCCTTGTGTGCATGCGTGCCTTATTGACACCAAACGAGCTAACTAAAATTGTTTTGTTTTACAATTATGGGCCCCGTGGACTGGGCCTCCCCTTGAGGTGGGCCCCCTCTAAGGTTGGCCCCCCCCACTTTGCAAACCGTTCCTTCGCCCCTGGGACGTCTTAGTTTCTGGACTTTTGATTTTTAGCATGCAAGTCTTTTAGCGCTTTTACTGTCATCTGTTTTATCATCTTTTTAGGGACCTAGGTCATTCCCACAGCAACTTGGAGATATTGGCCTAGGTCAATGACAATTGATCATGTTGTAGGTCACCATAGTCCTCACCCCCTCCCACCAGCATTTTTCTACGACTGTTGGGAGAGGCCCTAACAAAATAAATAGTCAGGATATAATGGTCGTAATCGTAATCGTAATAAATTCGAAATAATTTTATGTCCGGGGCTATTCATTATTTCACGTCAATCAGATACACAATTTTGTAAATGGGATAAAAGTACGCATGGCCTTACGGAAATTACAACCTTACACACAGCCTCGCACTCATAAAAGTAAAGTTAAAAAAGCATCACCAGAACGTACAATTCGACAACTACATCGTAAATAACAACAAAATAGTCGCAATGCAATCCATGGAGCATCGGTGACCCTGTATCCCGGACCGGCACCGCCCCCTAACCCTGCTCTGGAGCGCTCTGTTCCCGGCTCCACTCCACAATCGCTCAGCAGAGACTCCGCGACAACGCAGCCGCCGGCCGTCTCGGTGTGGATCAGTGGGAGGGCTCGCTGGGAGGACCTCAGGGGCGCACGCAGACACGAGTTTTGGGGGTCAAACCCATGTCTGCCTCTCCTCCTGGGGGGGAAGGGGGGAGGGTGGGACATGAAATTTGGGTGCTCGACAGACCTAGTATAAGCCAGCTCTCCAAGTACGTGATCGCTCTCCTGGGCGAGGGGGGAGGTGGGAGCGAAGATTCTTTTGCTCTACAGACGTAGTGTTAACACCTTTTTCACAAATTTATCCGGAGTTTGGGGGCCAAAAGATAGTTTGCCCCCCCACTCCAGCGCTTTGCGGGGTCATGGCCGGAATGCCCCCCCCCCTGCGTCCGCCAATGGAGGACCTGCGTGCGTTACACCCCCGTGCAGGTCACCCCGACGTGCACCTGGCGCTGACAATAGGGGCAATGGTTGGCGCGTGTAAATCACTCTCTCGGTACTACAGACGGTGTGGTAATGAACATGCTGGTCTGCGGTAAGCCATCCCAGGTCTCGAACCAGGGGCGGATCCAGACACTGATCAAGGTCGCGTATCCCAGGCACGGGGGGGGGGGGGCACGTGCTGGGGTAAACGGGAGCCGGCATGCTGACATAGGCAACGAGCGGGTCATTACTGGCCACCTAAACATACAGTCTCTGAAACCAAAACTTCCTGAACTACGCTGCTACATCGATGGGACTCAGGGGTTCGACGTCCTCGCACTTTGTGAGACTTTGCTTACCCACGGCATCCCAGATCGGTTGTCGGTAGTAGACGGATACCAAGTGCTTAGGGTGCAATCGGCCTGATGACACGTGACTGCCGAAAGGAAAAAGAGAAGTGGCAATACTGCGTGGAATAGTTTGCGGTGTGAGCTGTTACCTAAACCTGTTACAAATGTGGTTTGTTCTAACTTGGAGATTATTTGGGTATTAGTTCATTTAGATAAAAGCACATCCCTTCTATTACCATCTGCTTATCGCGTTCCGAATAATAGCAATCGTCAACGCATAACTGATTTCAAAGATTAAAATGCTAAGTTCGGTATAAATCTGACCAATCGGCTATATTTGTCGACAAAACACCTGACACCAAAAGCTCTCCGATTTTCAAGAGGCGGCCTAGAACAGTTTCAAAGTGTACTAATCAGGGATGGAAGGCTTGGAACAGATGTGTACCGGACACTCAAGTGTACTAGTCAGGAACAGAAAGCTAGGAACAGATGTGTACCGAACACTCAAGTGTACTAGTCAGGGACAGAAAGCTAGGAACAGATGTGTACCGGACACTCGAAGTGTACTAGCCAGGGATGGAAAGCTTGGAACATGTGCACCGAACACTGAAGTGTACTAGTCACGGACGGAAGGCTTGGAACAGATGTGTAACGGACAGCATAGGCGGATTTAAACTAAACATTTGGGGGACGCACCAGGGAACATTGTGAGAAAAATAGGTTCATTTAACAGGGGCGGGTCCAAGAGGGGAAGGGGGGGTCAATAAGACCATGGTCCCTCGAAGCAGAATAAAGAGAGGCCAAGCCCTCGTTCCTCCTCAAAAGCCAAACTAATGTTTTTAAATTGATCAATCGGGAGATTTCCCAAAAAACTATTTTCAAGCGTTTTTGTCCGTTCACAAGGTACCTGTTTGAAAGTGAAAATGTGCTCACTGCACGAGTTGAACCCGGCCGGACGGCGCCTCCACCACTGGTTGTATTGAATCCGGCCGGACGGCGCCTCCACCACTGGTTGTATTGAATCCGGCCGGACGGCGCCTCCACCACTGGTTGTATTGAACCCGGCCGGACGGCGCCTCCACCACTGGTTGTATTGAACCCGGCCGGACGGCGCCTCCACCACTGGTTGTATTGAATCCGGCCGGACGGCGCCTCCACCACTGGTTGTATTGAACCCGGCCGGACGGCGCCTCCACCACTGGTTGTATTGAATCCGGCCGGACGGCGCCTCCACCACTGGTTGTATTGAACACGGCCGGACGGCGCCTGCACCACTGGTTGTATTGAATCCGGCCGGACGGCGCCTCCACCACTGGTTGTATTGAATCCGGCCGGACGGCGCCTCCACCACTGGTTGTATTGAATCCGGCCGGACGGCGCCTCCACCACTGGTTGTATTGAATCCGGCCGGACGGCGCCTCCACCACTGGTTGTATTGAACACGGCCGGACGGCGCCTGCACCACTGGTTGTATTGAATCCGGCCGGACGGCGCCTCCACCACTGGTTGTATTGAATCCGGCCGGACGGCGCCTCCACCACTGGTTGTATTGAACCCGGCCGGACGGCGCCTCCACCACTGGTTGTATTGAATCCGGCCGGACGGCGCCTCCACCACTGGTTGTATTGAATCCGGCCGGACGGCGCCTCCACCACTGGTTGTATTGAATCCGGCCGG
The DNA here is from genome assembly GCA_034440635.1 of Lepas anatifera. Taxonomy (NCBI): domain Eukaryota; kingdom Metazoa; phylum Arthropoda; class Thecostraca; family Lepadidae; genus Lepas; species Lepas anatifera. The sequence continues at coordinate 442,755 of JAOTON010002159.1, forward strand.
ACGGCGCCTCCGCCACTGGTTGTATTGGATCCGGCCGGACGGCGCCTCCACCACTGGTTGTATTCTTGTTACCCAGCTAGGTTCGCCCCTCCCCCAACAGACCAGCCGGATCCGTTCCAGATGTTTAGAACACAATCGGCCAAAATCGGCGTTTGTGGGTAATACTCGTGCGTTTTGTGCGCCTGGCTGGATTGTCCTGGACCCGCCCCTGCCGGAGTGTGCCATCTTGCCAGGCTCTGGCCTCATCTGGGGCAGTCAACAGCTCTCGATTGGTCACTGCAACAGTGGCTCCAACCAACTGACACCGATCTCCGAACCAGACCGTCGGACCGCACTGCAACAGTGGCTCCAACCAACTGACACCGAGCTCCGAACCAGACCGTCGGACCGCACTGCAACAGTGGCTCCAACCAACTGACACCGAGCTCCGAACCAGACCGTCGGACCGCACTGCAACAGTGGCTCCAACCAACTGACACCGAGCTCCGAACCAGACCGTCGGACCGCACTGCAACAGTGGCTCCAACCAACTGACACCGATCTCCGAACCAGACCGTCGGACCGCACTGCAACAGTGGCTCCAACCAACTGACACCGAGCTCCGAACCAGACCGTCGGACCGCACTGCAACAGTGGCTCCAACCAACTGACACCGAGCTCCGAACCAGACCGTCGGACCGCACTGCAACAGTGGCTCCAACCAACTGACACCGAGCTCCGAACCAGACCGTCGGACCGCACTGCGCCTGTTTGGGTACAGTCCTCGTAGAGACGCGGTATACATCTTCGACTCACTCGGGCACACAGACATCCTCGTTCGATCCGATAATAACCTTCGGTGTCTAACCAACGTTTTCGCAGTACAATGTCACTTTTCCATGCTCTGTACTTTAAGCAGGAGTGTTTTATCTACGCTTCACTAAAAGGAGACAAGTTCCCGATTCGTCGTATATTTCAGTGCACATTATTGGAGTTATTCTCGCACCACATTTGCACTCAAATTTCAGCCGGCGCTTGGCCAAACCTCAAAGGGTAAGGAAATTGATTTACAAACATGTTTCAATTCAGTCAAGTCAAAGGCTTTTATAAGGCGTTCTGTGCATAGCACTTTTGCCCGCCTCTAAAGGAGTGTGTGGGAGAATTTTAGAATTTTGCGTGAGGGCAGGCTACGTTAGTCTGTTAAAGCAATGGGAGTTATTTCAAGCAATGGGTTGCAAGATGGTTCAGCTTGCGAATGGACGGTCGTGGCAATGGCATGCAAAGCAGTCACAAGTAACAAAAACCAAAGATTTCATAGAGCATCATCCCGAAGCATCAAGAAGTACTATCAGAAATTAGGATCAAGAAGTATCGTGTATCAAAGGAGTACAACCATGTCATAGTGCAACTACATCACTCGAATTCATACCCCATTCAAAGCTCCAGATAAATGGAAATAGATCATATACACTGAACCGGCAGACTGGGACATCTTACCATCACAGCACCTCGCAAGGACAATCACGCACCACCAACACCCGCACCAGAACTCAGTCTCTGTCGCGTACGCAGATCGTCGACCACCTCGTCTCCGAGACATTTACCGATGTAGTTAGAAAATCAAAGGAGATGTCACGTACCAGAGAGAACAGTTTCACAGATTCAGGGTTGTCATTTTTTCACGCCGGCTTGTCGTTGTATACTACTATCCGAACACCGAGTCCTAAGCATTCAGTTTTTTTTCCGCTCGTTCTCCGTACCTATGCCGCGTACACTTTACTCGGAATCCAACACGTTTTACCTGGAGGGATGTTCGATCGTACCCAATGATATGAAGAGGCATATTGTTTTGTTTGTGCCCCCGACCTGGCTACGTTTTTGCACGTTGCATCATGCACAATCACACAAAGTACACAGCAGTGGCTCTTCACTCTATCGGCACCAGTGCGGGACAGTCATGCCCGCACGCTCCCTTTACGCGCCCCACCTGCACCGTACCAGACGGCGGGGCTATCCCGAACTGCTGGGCTCAGCGAGGCCGCGCCCTCAGCAGTTTACACGCCTATCAGGTCTGCGCTTACAATAGCCAGGGTGGCCTAACTCACTTGTAAAGACAAACACTGCCCAGTCTAAGACGCGCACTGACTGGAAGGGGGGTACTCGCGCTGCCCACAGGTTTTTTGGAGACAGAATATATACGGCGGCGCGTAGCGCCGCCGTACTCAGCATACCTTTTCTATGTTCATTTTACAACCCTAGACAACATTGTACGTATAGGTCATTTCAGGTCACGTCATCAGTGCAGGTCAAGTGACCTGAATTAAAAAAAGTTAAAGATAGCATAAGTCAGAACTGGGTGATTCTATCCGATTGAAACTCATATCACATAATGGGCCCAACAATTATTCTCAAATATATTCTGGTATTTTGTTACATCAATGACCCAAGGTCAGATACGAGCAATGACCTCTCCATTGGAAAAACATGGGAAAAAAGTTTTACACTGAATAACTTAGTAATAAATGGTGATAAAGCGTTTATGCTAACGGCATTAGATTTGTCGCATCCTGGCGATTCTAATGATATGCATTTTGACCTTGGCATGATCTCAGGTCAGGTCAACTTCTATATTTGATGTGATTTGACCTAGCAAGTTCGTATTATACCTTATTCGATTCGGCTTGCTGCGATGATTCGAACGGTATAGATTGTTTTGATAATTTTGACCAGTTATAATGTATTGAATGAACACCTTCATTTGCATGTTATCCTTATGGTGGCATGCCTTGAACTCTAGTGGCCTTAAACGTGACCTGACAAAAATAGTTTAAATATTTTCCATAGACACTTGAATGGGCTATCCAATATCGTTTACCGGTTTTCGCTATTTAGCGTGGTTCTCGAGATCTTAGGGTGGCGGGTATCCGTCCCCTAGTCAAAACGAAGGTGGCTCAGACCCCCTTCAACGCGCATGTTAACGCCATCTCCTGGGTAGGAGGTGGCTGAGGAAGAGACTGCCAATGGTCGACTTTGGTCCAGAAACCTCACACATACAACGGCGGCGCCTCGCCCGCCTGCGCCGCCGCAGTGGTTTGGAGGCGGTGGTTACATCTATCTACTAGCTGTGCGTTATTATAATTTATATGGCAATGGAGTTTATCTAATGGTATACAGTTGATCACTTAAAAAATATTTGAAGCTTATATTTGGCTCTATTATAAGTGAGAAGAGGTGAGCTTATGAACCATATCAACCCGGCAAACACAGTTATCCCGGTGGCGAATTCACCAGAAAACACACCAAGAAGACAAGCAATTAGAAGCCTAATGCTGCATCAATATAAAATTAGGTTTCAATGCAATGGCAAGGGATCAAACGATATACCAATATTGATAATTATTCTATACAATAACGTACGCCTGTATTTCTGAAAGGAACAAAAAGGATAAGAATCTGACGTTTTCCTAGGGTCCCAAAAATTCTGCAATGAATATGATGAAACATGACATAATTTTTCGTATAAATGCCTTGAACACTCACCCCAGTGCAGTGGCGGACAAAAGGAGCTAAGGGGCCTCAAACAGCCCACCCCTGAATCGCCAGAGTGCCTGGCCGGAGTCTGATCCCAGGCAATGGCGGGAAAGGCTCGAGCCCCCCAGCCACCCGCCAGATGAAATCCTGCATCCGCCACTGCCTCGGTGGGGTTTAAAACCCTGCCCTCGGGTTTTCCGACGGTTCCCGGAAACGACGCTGTTTCGCGACGCCATATTTGGGGCGCTCTGTGCCAGATAAATTGCGCAACCTCTCAGAATTAACTATAATTTACGCTTTTATCGCTATCCTGCGTAGAGGCCGCGATCGAGGGGAGAGGGTTTTTTAAGACTCTCCCTCCACTGGAATAGAGGCAGATTGGAGGTCTATTGGTGCGGGCGTTTAACCCGCGCCCCAGTGGGCCTCCGAGCCACCTTCACCCTGGTGGGGGTCTTTAAACACCCCCTCGAACTCGGCCCCTATGCGGGATAGCGAAAAAACGCGAAGGCTGGTGGATAGCTCATACAAATTCATGAGGAAACTGTACCAGTCACTTTTTGGCTCAGGTCATGACAGGTCAAAGAAAGTGGCATTTTGAGTAAAGTTTGTGGGCTCTAGCGTCGGACAGAGTTGAGTTCGAATCATTTTAGGCACCACTCGCTTTCTCTCGTCACGGCGAATCAAATGATGCCTAATATTACCATACTAGGTAAAAGCGAACGCAATGACATCAAAATAAAAAACATATCATTATTTCATGCAAAGTTATTGACCAAGTCTGAAAACTGCTTAACACGCGCATTGACGGGGGGGGCGGGTACCCGCCCCCTCGGGTTTTTCGGAGAGAGCAGAAAAACGGAGGCGCGTAGCGCCGCTGTACTTGGCATGCCTTTTCCCTTATCATTTTTACAACTTCTGTAAAGAATTTTAAGGTTAGGTCATCTCAGGTCAGGTCACCAGTGCAGGTCAAGTGACCCGACCTCAAAAAAAGTTTAAGATAGCATAAGTCGGAGCAGGGTGAACTTATGCGATTGAAACTCATATCACATAATAGCCCCGCCGAGTTCTCTAAAATATGTCCCGGTATTTTCTGATAACGATGACCTAAGGTCAGGTACGAGGCATGACCTCTCCATTGGTAATAAATGGGAAAATGGTTTTTACGGAATAACTCAGTAACGGATGGTGATATTTCATTTATTTTAGCTGCATTAGACTCGCCTGGGCTTTGCAGTTCTAATGATATGTATTTTATATAATTTGACCCCGACCTGACCTCAGGTCAGGTCAAATCCTTGATTTGACCTAGCAAGGTCAAATTATATATCATTTGATTCGGCTTGCTGAGAAGATTCATATAGTTTAAGTCGTTTTGCTCTATCTTTACTTGTTCAGATGTAGTGCCCGAAAAACTTAATTTACATGTTATCCCTATGACGGCATGTTTTGACCTCTCGTGACCTTAAATGTGACCTGACAAAAAATGGTGCGAATGTTTTCGATGGAGAAGTGAATGGGCAGCCTAACGCCATTTACAGTTTTTCGCTACCTACCGTGGTTCTCGAGATCTTACAGGTGGGGGGTACCCGCCCCAAGTCAAAGCGAAGGTGGCTCAGACCCCCGTCAATGCGCGTGTTGAGCAACTCCAGATGACCTCTCAGAGGTCACAGGTCAAAAATTGCAACACGAATCTGGAATGGGGCCAGGATTCTATGATTTGGAGAATGTGAAGGTATTCTCAGCTGTATCTACACAAATGCAGCCCAATTTCTGTTTTTTTCATGTATTTACAATGGAGAGGTCATGGTCCGTGCTTGGCCTTAGGTCACCGATATGAAAAATCCCCGAACATATGTTGTAGTACTCGGTGGGCCTATTGTGTGGTATAAGTTTCAATCCGATAGATTCACCCATTTCTTACTTATGCCACCTTAAAAAAATTGAGGTGAGGTTACTTGACTTGCACTGGTGACCTGACCTGAGATGACCCAACCTTAAAATTTTGAGAAAAGTTGCGGAATTGATCAAGGATAAGGTGTGCCAAGTACGGCGGTGTTTCGCGCCGCCGTTTGTTCTTGCCACCGGAAAAACTCGAGGAGGTGTTGAAAAACCCCCACCGGGGCGAGGGTTATTAGAGAGCACCCTGAACCCAGCGCAGGTGGGATATGGGAGAGAGGGGCGTTATGATGCACGGGTGAATTAATACAAAGAGGATAATTAGCAACCATTGAACAATGAACCATTACTCAGATATATGTATTGCTGATCTAAAAACCACCTCTGGAATAATTTTTGACTCCATCGAAACTGTCGGTTCATATTTACGAGCAAAAACATCATGTTTGGGCTCAAAAAGATAAACACTGACTAACTTTCCATTCAGCACACTATGTATTCCAAAGGATAGTGCTTTCTTGCTGGACTTTCTGAGAAAATGACGTCGTTAAAGACCATATTAGGAATTTTAAACAGGGTTCCTTGTAAAGGGTCACCCCCCAAAATAACAACAATCATCACCAAAAGTCAAATAACGTCAGACGTTTTATTTCGATCATGACCAAACTTCACCCACATTATGACAAGGCTATGTGCTCAATATCCACCAACTTTCTAGCCTCTGGCTTAAAAAACTCTGATTGTTACTGGCGCCTCAAGATGTGCTCCTGGTGAGCATCCCGCCTTTTCAGGCACACTTGGATCCGGCAAGTCTGTGACAATCAACACCGAGCGGTATGTCCAGGTGCTTGGCGAGTTCTGGACAGCACTTGGTCGACGGAAAGGGGTGGTCAGGGCCCTCTAGTGGTTCCAACAGGATGGTACCACCCCCCCCACACGTCAAACGAATCACTGGAATGGCTACGGCAGCGTTTCGCTAACCGACTGATCAACCACAGGTGTGACCCCGAGTGGTCGCCGCATTCACCGGACTTGAAACCCCAGATTTTTATCTGTGGGGGTACCTCAAGGACAGGGTGTATGGCGACAACCCCCAGACCATCCCAGACCTGAAGGCAGCCATCACAGCAGCCATAAGAGTGATCCCAAAGGAGGGATGCGGGCGGGTCATCGAGAACTTCGCCCGCCGGATCCAAGTGTGCCTGTACCGGCGGGGGCTCATTTGGAGCACATCTTGAAGCGCCGGTAAAAAGCCGAGTTTTTAAGCCAGAGACTTGAAAGTTTCTGGATGTTGAGCAGCACATAGCCTCGTCATTATGTGGATGAAGTTTGGTCATGATCGAAATAAAATTTTACACGTTATTTGACTTTTGATGAGGGCTGTTTTTTGGGGTCACCGCCTGCAGCGGCGGGGGCTCATTTGGAGCACATCTTGAAGCGGCAGTAACAATCAGAGTTTTTTAAGCCAGAGACTTGAAACTTGTTGCTGAATCTTGAGCACATAGCCTTGTCATAATGTGGATGAAGTTTGGTGATGATCGGAATAAAACTTCGGAAGCTATTTGAATTTTGGTGATGACCGTTTTTTTTTGGCCACCCTGTATATGGCATCTATGAGAGGCACTTGATTTCCAACACGCATTATCATTATTAGCATTAACATGATCAACGTTATACTTTATGATCCTGTCTTTATTGATCAGACAAGTTAATATTGCTGACACTTTCCACTAACCAGGCAGCACGAGCGGGAGGCCATTCTGTCGCATTTATACCGGATTTTAAAGCAAATGTGGCACCTTGATCGAATCCTGGAATTTAGTGTAATTAGGGGTACTTTTAAACGAAAATCATGGAATCCGTTCATGATTTCTCTGAAAAATGTACAATAAGCTCAATATTTTGATTTTAATATGCACCCCTAGGGAAAAATATCTGCCTGTGGATGATGTCATGATCTGGCAACCACTACCATATTCAATAGGCTTCAAGGGCTTCGATTGGCTGATACTCACCGTGACGTGTGCATATGTTGTCACACCAACAACTGACAACTGTGGCCTGCTGCTAAGGGTGCATGAGGCGTACATTTTAGGTAGGTTTTTAGCTTTAATCTACGGAAACTTTGGGTTTCAAGGCAAATGACATATTGAGTACCGGGTTTTCTGGCAAGCTTTACAACTTGGCTATCTCAGTTGAAATCACATTATAAAGGTGCTACGTTCCCTTTAAAGATGACCCGGAGGATAACGATGAACCACCCCAAAACAGTTTTGGCCAGAACCTCACTTGTTATCTTGAAACAGAAGCTCCCGCTCGTTCACTGCCAATGAACTAAACAAAATAAAATGAAGAGTAAAATTTCAACTTTTAGCACTGCAATCATTAAGCTTACGTGCCCATTCCCTGACCGATTGGATTTGGTTATGACGTGTACGATTTAATTGTATGATTATCACAATATCGTGTATGCATATTTAATATCTTCTGAGATTAAAGGTGTGCCGGATGGCGTAATGGCTTCATTGCCCGACTGCAGATCGAAGAGCATGGATAAAAGTGGGTTCAATCCCCATGGCGCGAAACGCCTTCCATATTCGATCTGACCTAGTAGAGACGATCCTTAAAATGCACGCCAATGTTCCCTGTAATTGGGCAAGTGTGCTTGCTGGGAGTGACCCTGATAAAATAAATAAACAAAAATCAAGTAAAATCAATGGAATTACGTATGGCGGACTCTTCGCGTCCAGTCACTTGTAGGCTGTTATCGTAGAATGGAGTGGATATACTGAGACTTAACGTCCACCATTTATAAATCCGTAGGTAAGTGGTTGAAGATAAGAACCTTGTTGAAAGCTATATGAACCTGGCCTTTTTGCTCTTTATAAGGAGCGAAGACGTATTATCGAATTCTTCATCCATGTCTGGAAATTTTTCTGATAGCGGTGTCCACCTAGGGGCATTCTCCAGTTTCCACCAGTCGAGGATATCTTGAATATGCTGGTTTGCTCCTGAAGGGGATCACACAAAGCATAGTTACGAGTTGAATCACAACAGATGTCTCTTGTCACACCCACCCAGCTATTTCAGCAGTTCAACACCGGGTTCGTTACATCAACTATATTGCGGACCAGGTCTGTAGATTTGAAGCGGAAAACAAACCAAACAATGGTATTTAACATTTGGGTGCGAAGCTTCAGTTTTATATATATATATATATATATATATATATATATATATATATATATATATATATATATATATATATATATATATATTTGTGCATCGATATGAAAACACATTTAAAGGGGCCGGTGCAACTGGGTTGTACTAGGATAATATGACATGTGACCTCAAGACCTTTATTCTCTCGGTCACTGCGTTCGAGACAATTTTCCCAAACATGGATTAATTTGATTCCTTCCTGTTTCCTAACATATCAAATGTCTGGCACGAAAACCCAACTAAAAAGCTCTAGGATGAAGTATACCTCTCGATATCTGTTTTCATATGATCTGGCGCATGCTTTTAGTCACGACACTGTCAAGAAAAATATTTAAGAACAACGTTGCGAATCCGGCCGATTTTCAGCTAAAGCCCGGTAAAATGGCCATTCAAGCCGAACCGGAGACCGACACATTTGTAGTCAGATGCTGTAGGAGCGTATGCCGATGGTCACTTGAATGTTTAGGTCCGAGTGTTGTCCAAGTTGTTGCAGGTTCGGCTTTCGGGATCGAAGCCTTACTAAAATCATCAATAGACTTGTCACGGAGACCCTGACCCCACCACCCGATCGAGCAACTCCCAAAAGGAAGGGTTATTTTAGAGGCCAAATTTTAACATCCCACAAAGCACAGGGACGGCAGCCCCGCTCAGGTCACCCTCTCACCAGTCAGTTTCCAGCCCATCTTCACCGGGTAAATATTGAACGCCAGAGCGTCTCAGGGGAAGCGATCCGAAGCCTGGACATGCACTGCCACTGCATGCTTCTGAGCTACGGGCCGGAGCCCAACTCTACCAACTGAGCTACCGGGGCGGCCCAATTGCTATTCGGCTCAATGATTCAAGACTGCAGTTCTTCTCAGAAATCCAGTGTTTTCATGCGCCATATGAACTAGAAATAAGGCTCTCCCGACTTTCGACGGACTTGTTTGACGTTGATAGGGGCACCCAGGATTTATTTCATACCTGTTACAAAGTCCATATAGGAGAATTGTACAGCCTTGGAGTCTTGACAGTACAGACTGCTTCAGATCCTCCACTTATTTTCTAGCTGGACGGGTGAAGAGTGTGGCCTTACCTTGTAACATATTAAAGTGATATAGATGAGACCAGTAAGATGTAGAATCTGTATTCAGTTCTTCACCCTGCAGTGCAACCATCTCCCTCAGAATTTCGCTAGCTTTCGCAAGATGAACCAGGCTGTCCTTCGTCATAAATGGTACGAGGTGATCTATTTTGTTTACGATTTGACCGGGTCGGAAAGTTCCATCCCTTCCGCAGATTCCGAATAGGCCAGAGTCCCCGTCGCGGCAGACAAGCACCTGCCGGTTCAGCATCTTCATCTGACCAGAGACATTGTTGCTGGACGGCGTCTCCAGGGCGAAACAGTCGGGAAAAGCTTGCACAAGTGCCCAAAAGAAGCTCATCTTAAGCTCTGCGGGAGTTAGATCGGCCATGAAGCCTTGATCATTGAAATTGAACGCTTCATCAAAATAGTAGGATTCTAGTTCCCTTGAACATTTACGCTTGGTTGCCGGTTGCCGTGATACTACGCCATGCATTATGTTGAAGAATTTCCCCTCGGGCTCGGCTGTTGCCGGCGCAGGTTGAGGTGAAGGATTAGACCCGAGTTTGCCACATTCTTCCTCTTCTGAAGTGAGTGCGATTATCTTGTCTCCGTTGCTGCAGCTTCGATCGCTGGGCTTGTCGGGAGGTTCAGCCATGGCTCAGTTTCAACCGAGTTGTCGTGGTGCAGCCGCGTCCCCTGAAATTAAAATGACATGTTAGCCACAAATCGACAGCGGGTGCCATCTCCGCCACTGATTTCCATGTTGACTTCGACCTCGAGCGCTGCTAATGCAGTACTGACCATGGTACTGATGTCACTGGTACTCAGTACTACTGACTATGGTACTAAGTTTACGTGCATGCTAAGCTTCACCGGTCTTGAGCCCATCGTGACTAGGAGACAGATCAAGCAGTAAAGCTAGGATGCGGTTTCCCAGCCGGTGTTGAAACCTCGCCCCAGTTGGAGCGCGGCTTCTAGAGCCTCCTCTGGTGTTTCCGATGCAGCCGCAGAGTTGTGCCGTAGAGCACTGCCGTACTTGGCCCTCCAAATCCTCCTTAATGTGAATTTTCACCAAAATTTTCCATCTGGATCATCTAAATTCAGGTTACCGGGTCCGGTCGAGTGACCTCACCTTATATTTTTTATACAGTGGTACCAGCGAAAATAGGATTAAACCCTATCCAGGTGCACTGGGACGAGAAAACAGTTTTGAGTATTGTTGTTTCCTTATTTGGCATGCTCTTGCAATCACAGGGACCTGTATTTTGCCCATATTGAACAAATAATGCTTGCGGTTGCAAAGTTGGACCCAGCCTGCCCGGCCAGCGCGACAGCTCGCTGCGACCACTGCGCAGGCGGAAAGTGACTATTCCCAGCCTGCCCGGCCAGCGCGACAGCTCGCTGCGACCACTGCGCAGGCGGAAAGTGACTATTCCCAGCCTGCCCGGCCAGCGCGACAGCTCGCTGCGACCACAGCGCAGGCGGAAAGTGACTATTCCCAGCCTGCCCGGCCAGCGCGTCAGCTCGCTGCGACCACAGCGCAGGCGGAAAGTGACTATTCCCAGCCTGCCCGGCCAGCGCGACAGCTCGCTGCGACCACTGCGCAGGCGGAAAGTGACTATTCCCAGCCTGCCCGGCCAGCGCGACAGCTCGCTGCGACCACTGCGCAGGCGGAAAGTGACTATTCCCAGCCTGCCCGGCCAGCGCGACAGCTCGCTGCGACTACTGCGCAGGCGGAAAGTGACTATTCCCAGCCTGCCCGGCCAGCGCGACAGCTCGCTGCGACCACTGCGCAGGCGGAAAGTGACTATTCCCAGCCTGCCCGGCCAGCGCGACAGCTCGCTGCGACCACTGCGCAGGCGGAAAGTGACTATTCCCAGCCTGCCCGGCCAGCGCGACAGCTCGCTGCGACCACAGCGCAGGCGGAAAGTGACTATTCCCAGCCTGCCCGGCCAGCGCGACAGCTCGCTGCGACCACTGCGCAGGCGGAAAGTGACTATTCCCAGCCTGCCCGGCCAGCGCGACAGCTCGCTGCGACTACTGCGCAGGCGGAAAGTGACTATTCCCAGCCTGCCCGGCCAGCGCGACAGCTCGCTGCGACCACTGCGCAGGCGGAAAGTGACTATTCCCAGCCTGCCCGGCCAGCGCGACAGCTCGCTGCGACCACTGCGCAGGCGGAAAGTGACTATTCCCAGCCTGCCCGGCCAGCGCGACAGCTCGCTGCGACCACAGCGCAGGCGGAAAGTGACTATTCCCAGCCTGCCCGGCCAGCGCGACAGCTCGCTGCGACCACTGCGCAGGCGGAAAGTGACTATTCCCAGCCTGCCCGGCCAGCGCGACAGCTCGCTGCGACCACAGCGCAGGCAGAAAGTGACTATTCCCAGCCTGCCCGGCCAGCGCGACAGCTCGCTGCGACCACTGCGCAGGCGGAAAGTGACTATTCCCAGTCTGCCCGGCCAGCGCGACAGCTCGCTGCGACCACTGCGCAGGCGGAAAGTGACTATTCCCAGCCTGCCCGGCCAGCGCGACAGCTCGCGGCGACCACAGCGCAGGCGGAAAGTGACTATTCCCAGCCTGCCCGGCCAGCGCGACAGCTCGCTGCGACCACAGCGTAGGCGGAAAGTGACTATTCCCAGCCTGCCCGGCCAGCGCGACAGCTCGCTGCGACCACAGCGCAGGCGGAAAGTGACTATTCCCAGCCTGCCCGGCCAGCGCGACAGCTCGCGGGGACCACAGCGTAGGCGGAAAGTGACTATTCCCAGCCTGCCCGGCCAGCGCGACAGCTCGCTGCGACCACAGCGCAGGCGGAAAGTGACTATTCCCAGCCTGCCCGGCCAGCGCGACAGCTCGCTGCGACCACAGCGCAGGCGGAAAGTGACTATTCCCAGCCTGCCCGGCCAGCGCGACAGCTCGCTGCGACCACAGCGCAGGCGGAAAGTGACTATTCCCAGCCTGCCCGGCCAGCGCGTCAGCTCGCTGCGACCACAACGCAGACGGAAAGTGAATATTTATCTATGGGAAAATTTCCATCTGGATGTGCTGTAGGTTTTCCTTGAAGTTAATGAGATCAATGAGTTAATGAGTTAATAATGAATTAATGAGTCGAGAAAAATCAAAACAGGGGCAGATATAAACCAAACATCTTTGGAGAAGGGGGCAGCCCGGCTAGAATCGAGAAAAATAATAACACTTTGTAAGAAAATTACCCAAATCGGTCAGTAAAACCTGGTCGCTGTTTGGCGCCACCGCCGGATCGGACCCCCAGGTCCGTCTCTGTGGGGGTGAGGGGGCCCACGGCCGGACCGGACCTCCAGGTCCGTCTCTGTGGGGGTGAGGGGGCCCACGGCCGGATCGGACCCCCAGGTCCGTCTCTGTGGGGGGTGAGGGGGCCCACGGCCGGACCGGACCTCCAGGTCCGTCTCTGGGGGGTGGGGGTGAGGGGGCCCACGACCGGACCGGACCTCCAGGTCCGTCTCTGTGGGGGTGAGGGGGCCCACGGCCGGACCGGACCCCCAGGTCCGTCTCTGTGGGGGGTGAGGGGGCCCACCGCCGGAACGGACCTCCAGGTCCGTCTCTGTGGGGGTGAGGGGGCCCACGGCCGGACCAGACCTCCAGGTCCGTCTCTGTGGGGGTGAGGGGGCCCACGGCCGGACCGGACCCCCAGGTCCGTCTCTGTGGGGGTGAGGGGGCCCACCGCCGGAACGGACCTCCAGGTCCGTCTCTGTGGGGGGTGAGGGGGCCCACGGCCGGACCGGACCTCCAGGTCCGTCTCTGTGGGGGGTGAGGGGGCCCACGGCCGGACCGGACCTCCAGGTCCGTCTCTGTGGGGGTGAGGGGGCCCACGGCCGGACCGGACCTCCAGGTCCGTCTCTGTGGGGGTGAGGGGGCCCACGGCCGGACCGGACCTCCAGGTCCGTCTCTGTGGGGGATGAGGGGGCCCACGGCCAGACCGGACAACCAGGTCTGCCTCTGGGCTGGTCATGGTATAAAAGTTGACCTTCAGTAAAAGTCATTGATTTCGTTCTCTCCCTCGCATGCCCTGAAATCCCTCTCATTTGACATGTCCTCACTTTTGCGTGGCCTACCCTCATCTGCCCTATTACCCTTCGTCTTCCCTGAAATCCCTCTCATATACTATGTCCTCTCATATGTTGTGCCCTCTCCTTTGTTTACCCTACCCTCATGCAGTGGCGGATCTAGCCGGTCGGTTTGGGAGGGGCAAACCAAAGTTAAAAGTCGGAAAAAACGTCGCGCCGTGAAAGCTGCGCTCCAACATCACTTCCCGGTAGAATTTTTGAATTTTGGGTATTTGAGGCGAAAAGTAAAAAAAAAAACGTCACGGGTTGAATAATATGGGCTTGAGATACTTTTTCCGGTCCGAGGCCCAATACTTACACTGAACTTACCTGGTTCTGTTTGAAGTTGAAAGTTAAAGCACCAGAATCTTGCTTATAAACTAAAAAGGAGTTGGGGAAAAAGGAGGTCGATCACTTTGGGGGGGCAAAACATAGTTTTGCCCCGAGCTTTTCCGTTTCGGGGGCAAATGCCTTTTTGCCCCCCCCTTGGATCCGCCACTGCCCTCATGAGCTCGCCCTATTGTTCATGTATGCACTCTGCCCTCCCTACATTTGTCCCATCCTCAGGTGTTTGCATTGGTATTCCTTTATGTAAAGCCCTCATGTTCGTGTGCCCTGCTCTCATCTACCCTTCCATCTTTCGCCTGCCCTCAAATTCCTCTCGTAAACACCTCGCTTTTATGCGCCCTGTCCTGGCATAATCTGATCTGCCCACCTCAATCCCTCCACCTTGCACAAGTGAAATCACATATTGGACAGACACTGCATATAACCCCTATCTGATCTCTGCATACGCCTCGTCAACAGTAGGGGGACCGATCCCCCTATATTGGAGATGCGGGGACCGGCCCCTCAGGGCCCCAGTGGCGACGCCCCCGGTGGTCATCCTGCGTTCTTGCCCCCCTCCCCATTGTTGGCATTGACGGTGAGGTGACTGACTGAGTTTCCATGGCCAAAATACAATCTGGATCGGACGGCCGATCCGGATACACCGTGGAGTCACACACCCAGCTTCCATACAAATTGGGCCGATACGAATAGAACTGAGGATCAGGATCCAGCGACGGCGGTTTCCATGACACTTTAGCTTGGATACGGATAAATATCTAACGGACAGAAGAGTCTTCAATCTCATTTTTGTATCCATCTCTAGCGCACCACTGAAGTCTCATTTCACTCCCGTCACTTTCCCTTCACCAAATATACAATTTTGATTAGAAAAATAAAAGGTCTGTTTAATAAGCGTTGTTTAATGAGTAGGCTTGTTTACAATTTATTACAAATTATGTTTTGTTTAATAGCAAAAAAAGCTTCACCCTCTGCAGACTACTTTACTGCGCTCTGCAGACTCCTTTACCTCTGCAATGTACGGAAAGCATTTATCACCACTCTACCATGTGCTGCCAGACCTGGCTGGATAGGGGTGGACGAGAAGCGGATTGAAACTATGTTTCCATCGCCAGAAACTCTATCCGTACCGTAAATGTATCCGTATCCATCGCGCGATCTTGCTCGGCATTGTGCATGGAGACATGGCGAAACAGTTCATGAAGGCACTTTGGGCACATTGGCACAAGCCGACCTATAGTGCTGGGAAATAGCACTTGATGGACTAGATGAATCCACGGCGTATCCTGATCGGCAGTCCGATCCGGATCGCCTCCATGTGCATGGAAACTGCGTTTGTGATAGCGCAGCATGAGCTGCGCAAATGCAGCACACGTTGCCATGGCTACAATCCTCGAGTGGGCATAAGCACTGCTATACAAGTTGTGTAATAAGCAGGTGCTGCTGTGCAATTCGCAGGTGTTTTGCCTTTTATGGGTTGCTCTGCGTAATAAGACGTGGCTCACAGCGATTAAACACAGGTTGCCACGAAAACCTCTTCGCACACTAAGTCATCGTTCCGCCTTTGTTCAGGATAGTGTCTCAGTGCTTTCCGGCGATCTGTCCGAAATAGTTCTGAGAAACTTCACAAAGTTTCAGTTTCAGAAGCCCCCTATTACTGTTTCTACGACATCTGAACAATCAGGAGCAAAAAGGGGGCAGATACCCCCAGTCATCCACTAGCAGGCCAAGCACAGTGACGTGCTATCTATGGGGCGTTACTGACCTGTCGCCAGCAGCAGCAGCAGCACCTCCACTCCACTGGTCCTCCGCGCCGCTTCACTTCCTGCAGGACACTCCACAGTCGTCTATCCGTGTGCACAGCGCGCGACTGCTGCACAGTGCACAGTGCACTGCCGGCCGATAGCGGTCAGCGCCGCCCCACGTGGAGGTGCAAAACATGTCCCGCCCAGCGCCCTAGTGCTCAACTTCATAACGCGTGCAAACAAAGGGAGCGGCACCGAATGTCCCATCATAATTACTGCAGCATTAATTACTATTGCAATACATGTGCTGTATGTACCTATATCAGACGGGGAGTGTGAAGATGGAGCGGATTAATGGCCGCAGTCTGACGCACTGCACCTCTGCAGCACGGGGAATCCCCAGTGCCGATCCAGCACTTCTTTCAGGGGGCGCGGCTTCGGTCAGAGGGACGTGCCATTACCATGGAATAATGATACCGCAGCGCGCAACACCACTCCATGGAGCGGTGACCTCCCTATCAACTTTTGGTTGGAAATCAAAACCAACACAGAAAAAGCAATCCCATATGTAGTCTTCTTCCACCCCTTCTCCAAGAATTAATCCCTTGCGATTGTAACTTTTATACCTCATTAAACTAGCTCGAGCTACGACTTGGATCTATATTAGGAGTGTTATGCCCTCTTTTACCATAAATTGTTTGTCTCTGGAGTGCTATGCCCTCCGAGATTTATCACCCCAAATTTACATCACTGGAGTCAAAAGCCTCCACTATTAGCACTAAATTCCGGGTTCTCCACCCCATGGACCACCTTGGCCTTCTAAGCCTCACAGGAGTGTTATGCCCTCTTCAATCACTGTATATAATTACTCATCCTGGAGTGCTGAGCCCTCCAGAGTTTCAACCACCTAAATTTCACACCGGAGTGCTATGCCCTCTGACATCCTACTAAATAAAATACTAAATTCGAAATTACCTTGCTTAACAATCAGGCTAGATTACTCCCTTAGATTAAGGATAACCAGCCTCTAACTAACATTTTGTTTCTCTAGAATTTAAGGTCTTCCAAGATTCTTTAGAGGCAGACAAAGGAGCTAAGCTCAGAACGCCTATTAACACGCGCCCCGCTGGGGGCTTGTTTCGCCCCCCCCTCCGTATCCCATTTCCCAGGAAAGCTAAATAAAAATTACGGACGGCGTTCCAAAACAAAGAGAAATTATACAAAGTATTTTTCTGTCACGTCAATTTTGAGGTCAGCATAGGTCAAAGAAGATTCCATTGGCTTACAACAGGGCTGTGTACGTTTCCCCCTCTAGATTTTTAGTCAGCGGAGCTAGAGCAAATATTTATGGATCATTGGATTTCTCTGATCGTGGTAATTCGAATATTTATAATATGACCTTGCTAGGTCAAATAGTGAAAATGGCTTGACATCGAGGTAGGTCAGGGTCCCAGGGTGACTTGGTTTGGTCATGTTGCATATCAATCGACTCCCCGTGACATATAAGCACAATGCAAGCAAAATGATGGGAGCTTTAGCTCAATTCAGTGAGAAGTTCTTAGGAAAACAATCATTGTATGCTCCTGTGACCTGACATGAGCTTTGAGACGTAGATGGTCAAAAACTCAACGTTATGGTCAAGATCGTTGGAAGAATACACGGTTTGAGGATTTTCAGCTTTATCTATCCAGTATTTACTACAAACGAGCTCTTTCTATTTTTCATCATGTACTTAAAATGGGGTGACCAAGAAATGAACCCCACCTGAGGTCAACAATATCAAAATTCCGAGATAGCAGATTTGTAGATCATAACGACCTCATCATATTGTGAAAGTTTGAGACAGATCGGTTGGCTGATGTTCCTTACGCGCCGCTTCAAACACGTGATTTTAGGCTTTGAGGTCGGATTCCTTGACCTTGAATAGCTCCTTGACCTGACCTGACATAAAAAATTTGGTCAGATGCGTAAAATTGATCAGGGGTAAGGTACCGTAAGTTGTGTTGTTCTGCATCTTCGTTTTTGTGTTATCTGGGGCAAACCAGGAGGGGCGTGCATTTCGCCCCCCTCCCACCCCAGCGGGGCGAGTGTTAAGAAACCATGCTAATTTATTTCAAGTCAGCACCGGGTGTTTAGGTTTACTGTTTGCTATTGCAATGGGAGAGCGCCCCGGTTACCCTTTGTAGTGCTGCCTCTGATAACCGCCCTGCGACGGGTCCGCCTGCAGGCTTCTGCAAGATTCAACAAGACGGAGGCGCTCCAGAACCTTCCGCGCCAGACGGTATCTAGTGAGGGGACGCCGCTCAGCTGCCGCGACCGAGCTCGCAGCCCGGCCTGATATCCGCTATGATAGCCTCAGGGTGAGTCATTGGTATATCGTAATCATGTAGCTCGCAGCGGCGACACGCTGCTGGCATTTCAAGCAACTGGCAACAGGCTGCATGGGCGGATCCAGGATTTCCGTTCGGGAGGGGAGAGATCGGATCTCTTGCTGGTGCTTGAGGGGCCTGTGCCCCGTCGATGCACCCCTGTCCAAATCCAATATGTATTTTTGTTGCATCTACTGACTGCTCAATGACCAAAGTAATCACGGAAGAACTTGACAAATATGATGATGTGTTGATGTGCTCTATGATGTTGCGCGTGCTTATCTTGTCGTGTTTTAAACTTTACGAAGCTTAGAAGGGAAGAAGGGTGACCAAAGACTCCTGAAAAATAAAGGACCAATATGTCCACTCGTCGTTCCTTACAAGCTCATAGCGAAATACTTTGTAGTGCTCGGTGGGCCCATTCCGTAATATGAGCTTCAATTGAATATATTTACACTGTTCCTGCTTGAACTATAATCTAAATAATATAATATATATATATATATATATATATATCTTTATTTATTAATAATAATATAATATGATATAATATAAATATCTTTAAACATAACCTGACCTGAAATGACTTGACGTTAAAATGTTGGGAAATGTTCTAGAATTGATCAAGGATAAGGTGTACCAAGTACAGCGGCGCTTCGCACCTCCATTTTTTTTTTTTTTGGTGGTGCCGGAAAAACCCAAGGGTGAGTGTTCAACCCCCCCCCACAGCACCGGGACGAGGGTTAATAATATTTTTCGAGCAACTTGAAATGAAATACGGGTCCAAATATTTTCCGTTGATTTGGTTTTTGAATGGATAGCGAGTACAACGTACCGTGCGCTTTTCTGGTCCTCAAAGGACACATTAGCAGCAGACAACACCAGCGTATGAATCAAAATACTGTTTAATGTTCAAGCCTAGCGTATTCCCCTTCTGAGACGTCTGATGACCCAAGCAGTTGATGCATCATTACAGCCCAAAACGATTATTACAATAGAAACAATTTCGAAGATAAAAATAAACTACCACAAACTTCTGAGAGATGCTTCAACATGGCGATAGCTAGGTCAAGTATACATGCTACTTCCGCAAAATGGACACATTGTCTACGCTCTCTCTGTCTGTCTCTCTGTCTCTCTCTCTCTCTCTCTCTCTCTCTCTCTCTCTCTCTCTCTCTCTCTCTCTCTCTCTCCTCTCTCTTAAGGAGCCCTAGACCGGCTCATGGCTACATCACTAATTCCAACACCCTCTAACGGCCCCAGAACAGCCCAGGGGCTACCTGCAAAAGTCCCTCTTAGGAGGCTAAAAACCAACTCAGGGGGCCAAAGGTCAGCTGATACCAGTTAACGGGCCACGAGAAGCTCAGGGAGCTCCAGTGCCAACACATGGGTTTCAATATCAGTGTGGGGGCCTGGTTACCTAAAGCTGCCCCTGAGCAGCTGAGGGGACTCAATTTTAATCGAGAGGCCCCACCAACAACTAAAGGGGCCCAGGCCTGCTGAGGGTTCCCAAAGCCGCTCAGGAGGTTCAGAAAAACTCAGGGGACTATACAGGCTGGGGCCACACGCCCAATTCTAGAACCTTCTGTGCAAGAGCCTGTAAGGGGTCCACAACACAGCTCAGGGGCCCCCTAGTGAAGCTCCATCTCAGCAGGCCCCAAAACCAACTGAGGGGGTCCAGAATATACCAGGGGTTTCAAAACTATCTAAGGGAGACCCATGCTGATTCAGGAGGGTCAATTAAGATAAAGGTCCTCAAATAGATAAGGGGTCCCAGTACCAACTCAGGGGTCCAGATCAGCCCATGTTTCTCAAGGTAAGCAACCCTCAGCACAGCCCAAGTGTCCCTGCGAAACTATGGCCTCAGGAGGCAAAAATTCAATTCGGGGGTGCAGACCAGCTCAGGGGTCCGGAGACCCCCTGGCAGACCCCATAAAAGTTCAGGGGCCCGGACCAGATACGGGGCTTACGATGAACTCAGGGGCTCATGTCCCAACTCTTAGGGGTTCAGCTTAGCACAAGGGTCTCGAGATAAGTGCTCGGGAACCAACATGTAAAGGGCCTAGACCAGCTGAAGGACCAGACCAGTTCAATGGCCCACACCAGCCCGGGGTCCCAAACCAGTAGGAGGACTTAGTCTATTTCAGGCGCCGCAGACCAGCCTAACTTCAAGGGATCCCAAAGCTGCTAAAGGAGCCAGCTCAGGGGGGGGCAACACCAACGCAAGAGTTCCACGCCAATTCAGTGGCCCAGCCCAAATAAGGGCCCTGAGTCAGCTTAAAGGGCGCCAAATCATTTCAGGGGGCTCATACCAGCTCAGAAGTCCTGACACCACCCGGGGACCTTAGCATGCGCTGTGGGAGGGGACCCAGAGTGGCTTCACCTATTTTCCAAAGTGAACGGAGAACTGTTCGCCGCCAAAATGCGCTACTCAGTCACATTTGAGAGGATCTATGAGCGCGTCGATTGGTGAAAGAATTTTGAAAATCCATTGATAATATACATACATATATATATATATATATATATATATATATATATATATATATATATATATATATTTTTTTTTTAATGTTTGTCTCTTGTGGAAACACGAAACACCCAGTGCGCAGCTCGACACTGGGTGCTGAGCCAGAGATTACTGCCCGTACTACAACGACGTGTTTTGTAAATTTAGGATGATTATGAGGTGAGAGCAACTGAAGATGAGAGCATGAATTAATATAACTCCCTCCGTTGCCCCCCCCGGCCAGCAAGCGAGGTGAAAACCTGTTGTTCACCAGCCCCCAGGAGCAACGAAGGGAATGGTGATTTTCTCGTCTGGTTGTCGATCCAAATGATGTCGATGTCAGAAAAAAGTCAGGTCTATACTCACCCTTTTAGACTCCCCCGGTTTCTCTTCTGAAAAGAAGATGATGATGTGCGAGTGACTGAAGATGAGAGCATGAAGTGAAGCATGAATTGATCTGTGTGTCAGGCGTGGGAGCACCGCAATGTGACTCGACACTGGGTGCTGAACCGCAGACATGTTTAATATACGTTGATTATAACGCGTAACGCTTCCGGAGAGATGCAAGGGCGCCAGGACCTCCCCGGTGCAACACGCCCGACCGAAACCTGACAGACCCAAAGGGAGCCAAATCTGTTGGTGTTGGAACATCTGTTGTCCCTAATGAATATCGGTATGGCACAGATGATTCAAAGCTCCCCCATCCCCCAGGCTGCCGCCGAACAAAATCACAGCCAAGGAGGCCCCGGCACCCCCGCGAAAACATAATGTCATCCGCACGATTTAGTGGGAACATGACTAAATTTAAGCATACGCTGGCTGAATACGTGATTTATATTTCTAAACATGTTCTTGTCATGCAAGAACAGTATATGTTTTAGAAAACACTGAAGCCATACAATTTATTTTTGTACTCGTTGTTTATTTAGTATTCTTCTACTCATTCAAATGAACTATAAGCTTACTAAATTTAATATTTTACTGACTTTGACCGATGAAATGTTGTTTCAACATTTTCTTGATAATTAGTCTACTTCTTGGGATTTCCTCAGTAGATTGGAATTTATCGGAGAATATGCTATTCCACAACTTCGGGGCCAAACAAGACTTATAAGCTTATATATTGACTTATAAGCTTTCAAAGTTAGATCTACATTTTGAGAACCAGAGGTGCAGAAAGTATGCTGGCTGTCACAAACTCAATGCGATGTATGCCTCCTCTGTCACACAGAGCTGGAATAATATTGTATACTTGAATACTATTCCCATATGCTGATGTCCTCTCCTGTCCTTTTTTGAGGACAAGGTTCTAGCACCAAACCATTACACCATGAAGTAGTAGTTTTCATTTATAGATCATGTTTTGGTTTTGGAAGGAAAATTTCCATTATGGGTCATTTTCCAGTATTGGGGTCTAACTATTATTGGCAACTCTGTGCAGTTTCCATGACATGCTTTTTTTGAAGAGTTTTTTTGAAGGAGTTTTTCATTATGGTTTTTCACATGATTGCTGTGCATTATCATGAAATAGTCATTTTGGGACATACCTATTAATGGGAGCATACATGTGCACATTGGGAACCCTAACCGCAGCTTCCCCCACTAACTTCTACCTCACATATCAACAAAAGGGAAAAATGTCAATGTCAACATAGTATTTGAATCTACCTAAATGTGTTGGTAAGTGGACCTTAGGTAGCATTTTTATAAACACATCAATGCTTAAATTTGCATCCCACCACGTCATTCCGCCTGGTTTTTTGAGTAAAACTCTGAGGCACTAGCCTGCATAGATGTAAATTATGTCTTGCCCTAATAGGTAAGAGGTATTGGAATTCATACAAGAAGATCCAGTGTAGTAAACCGCTTTACCCTGCAGTTCGGTCCTGTGCGTGCTTCCACTGGTGTGCACACACCCCACGGGTTTTAAGTCTATTTGTTTTGGATTTGCTGTGTTTTTGAGATAAGAGGGGTCTACGGCCCCTCCGTGACGTGTTCAGGCCCCTCTCGTGTGGGGTTAACACTTTGTGGAGGACTGCATTGCTTTGCTATCTGTAATATTGATATGATATTTGATCATGAAAACTCACCTGAATCTGTTGTTGCCAGCCTGTTGCTGGGCCACCCCAACTCCTCCAGCTCCAAATCTATCTACCAATCTGGGGCACAATAAACTAAGGCACAAGCAGGCTAAGAAATGAAAAACCAAGCTTGATATGGGAAGTGCATAGTCTTACATAGCCTACATTTCTTAGATTAGCCATGGGGAATATTTGTTCTAGCTAGTTTTAGCCTGATTATCTTAAATATACCTTATGAATATGCCCTCAAAATAGTGGCTTCCCGCCTGTTTAATTTTTGGAGGCTCTACATCACTAAACATTTCTAACTTGTTTGTCGTGTTGCGCAGTTTAAGTAGAATTGCTGCCCAGTATGTCTATTTTTCCACTTAGTACTTTTATTAGTAGCTTTTGGGCGTACTTAATACTAAATTCGAAGAAATAGGGGCGAATAAATCGAAGACACTCAAACTGCAAATATGATTTAACCTGAAAAATGGACGAGAAGTACTTAATAAGTATCGCGTTATCGCTAATGCCTTAAATATGCCCACAATCGTGTATTTTCGAAAAATTGACTGTTTTCGGTATTAGGCGACAACTTTCTGAACTACTAACAATCAGCCCCATTGGGCTGCTGTTAAAATCTGGCACTGTGCGGCGGTTTGCGGGTTTTTGCAGCGGGGTCCTGTTTTGTAGAAACTGAACACGTACCATATTGTATTACTAATGGTCGTGTGCAATTGAAGAACAGAGCTGCTAGTTAATATTCCCGCTTTTCTATTTGAAATATGGGGTTTGATTTGGCCTGTCGGTGCTATTTTGTATTATGCTATTTGTAATGTGCAAACCGGTGCCGGTTGGGTTGCGTTGAGAACGTCGCAAGCGCGCGGTCCCACCATTCGCCTGCACTTCAGACCGAGTGGTGACGCAATAATGTCATATCATCAGCTTATATGTCACGGTCATCCCACATAAAGGTCAAGTACACAGGATAAGGTCATTGACTCCAGTGTTCCACACATACGGTATTAGTCAGTACAAAGTATGCTATGCTATAACTTTATAGGTAAGGTTAATCACTGTCAAGGTCAATGTCAAAGGCTTTTTCAAGACTAAGCCCTCATTTCCCGCCCAAAGGCTGCTACAGTGCCAGTTATATTGTTCGTTATTGGGAGTATGCCATGTTAATCATAGGTCAGTGACCCTGAATGACTGTACTCAACCTTTCAGAAGAAATTATGAGGGACCTTCCCTCTAACACCTAAGTCTTCTTTCAGTATATTTCCGTCTTTTTCTCCATAATTACGGCATTTCCCAAAAGATCTGCAGTACGGCCCACCTGTGACCTTTACGACCTCGTTTCACCTTGACGATACTGACCTATGTCAATAAAACTTAGCCGTAACGTAAATCATCATCGCCCCCACACACCCCCTACGAGTGATTTTCTAAAACTCTTGGTTTCCGAGATATCAGGGGGCTCACTTTAGGACCCCTCCAATAAACGCTGATGCCAGAACCCTCTCTACTGCGCACGTTAAGGTAAGAGCATGCATGGCCCGACACTAAATCAAGTCCCTCTGTGAAAGACTGACTTATGGTGCTGCTTAGTTCAGCACCATACAGCTCGGGTCCCAACTCGGGGGGCCTGGACTTTTCCTGACTCAAAGTCTTGACGCCGCCCCTGGTCTCTAGTACCCCTTTACAAGGAAGATGCAGAGGGACAGGTATGTCAAATTATGACGAAGATCCCACAAATACCGCGAATGGAACCATTAATACATATGGGTCGGAAAGTATTTTGTGAGGGCAAATGTTCTAGGACCCGGGCTGACCCCCAGGTTCTCTCGATTTCCAAATCAGGGGGGTCCTGACCTCCCACCCCCCCCGG
This sequence comes from Lepas anatifera, assembly GCA_034440635.1. Lineage (NCBI taxonomy): Eukaryota > Metazoa > Arthropoda > Thecostraca > Lepadidae > Lepas > Lepas anatifera. Next base: position 467,453 of record JAOTON010002159.1, read on the forward strand.
ATATCCACCCATACCTCTGGCCTGATGTTTCTGGGGTGTAATGTTTGCGACTGGCCGACACTGTTTGCCATTTGCGACGTTTCCGCTACCTGTGAAGCCATCCTCAAAACTTTATCTGTGAAAGGAGCAAAGCTTGAAATCAGGAGACTTTCGATATGCTCTATGCCACTAACACCTCAGTTCATGCCCCACCAAGGTGCACTGCTCACCGTCCGTCGCTGGAGTCAAACGCATCTTATAGACTTTCACATTTGACCCTGTTATGTCCGCCAAAGAGTGACCGGCACAGCTTCCTAATCATTTCATATGGGCTATCTGGCACCTTTCACGTTTTTTTCGCCACCCAGACCAGGCGCACCATTTTTAGTGGCAAAGCCTACCAAGCGGGCCCCAAATCTTATCCCCGCCTCCAATACTCGCATTCTGGTATAAAGCGGGGGGAGGGGTGGAAGCCTTATTTCAGGGGATGCCATCAACCTTTGCGAGACGCGCCGTGGCCATTTTACGCACGCCGAAGGTTGAACGGGGATAAGTGTCCCCCTCGCCCTCTCCCCTGGGTTTGCCTATGACGCTGGTATGCGCTTGCATGAGTTTCTATTTATGATAGCACTCTTGCCTGGTTCTCTCGTCCAGCAGAGGCTACCCGGGCAGCCGCGGGATTAGGCTTCTGCCGGGACGTATACCCAGCCAGTGGGGAGCTCTTCTCAGAATTTCATTGTTGATATTCCGATGGAGTGAAAAAGAGGTCTGTAGAATCCTGGGCCTGTTGTCTTATTCTAACAAGCACAGCTGCCACTCATGCTGGGTGCCACTGTGAAGAATGCCATTCATAATTTGTAATGGCGGACACAAGGGGGTAAGGGGTCAAGCCTCCCCCAAATGTTTGAGTGCCTATAGTTAATGCTTAGGCGGAGGCTGATCCGAGGCAATGGCGGGTGAGGCTCGAGCCTCGTAGTCCCCCGAAATGAAGTCCTGGATCCGCCACTGATTGCTGGTAAGGTTCATGTGTCTTTAAAGTCGGTGTAGCAACAGTCGGCTGAGTAGTGTTTCCATACCGCTCAACTGCGCTACATGTGAGGGGCGTGTGCTCCACTGCTACACCGGGCTGACGATTTCAGAGCTGAGAACTGCTTAAGGAAGGTCGAAAAACATTCTCACGGGGCAGAGAAACTCCTCTGGATGGTGATTGTTTGCAAGTTACACCCGTCAGAAGGGCAATAACCACACTGAAAAATCGCACAACTCTGTCGCGACTTCGGGTCTTTGCAGAGGTAGTCTCTGTCCTACTCTGCATCCTGCTGTGTCACAATGAACCAGCCGACTGGAAACAGCCCACACCGCTTTCCAGACCCGGAGCCAGGAACTCAGGATGAAACTACTTCGCTACTACCACTCACGAAAAAAGAACAGACCAAGTCTCAGCCAGAAATCAGTGCCAGCAAGAGCTCATCTGCTGATGCTGCCTTCACAAAGACTCAGAAGAAGCTGTTGATGCTTTTATCTATCCAAAGATTCTTGACAGGATGCCTTAGTGCTGTGATGATCCCTTTCTTTCCTGTGGAAGCAACGGAACGAGGCTTGTCGCAAGCAGCCATTAGCGGGGTGTTCAGTTGCTATGCCTTAACTCAGATGCTCATCAATCCTTTAATCGGGCGTCTCTCACCTGTCATTGGTGTTACAAGACTCTACAACATCGGTGTTGCGACAGCAGGATTGTCAACAGTTGCATTCGGAACACTTGCCTATCTGCCAACCGCTGAATCCTTCATCGTCGCTTGCTTCTTGGTGAGGATAGTGGAGGCGGCTGGTGCTGCAGCCGTTGCCAACTGTGACTACACCATCATCGGGAACAGGTTTCCAGTCAAAACGAGCACAGCTGTCGCCACGCTTGGCATGATGACATCCCTGGGACTCGTGTTTTCACCCGCCATCGGCGGGGGTCTCTACGCCCTGGCAGGATTCGGAGCGCCGTTCTACATTCTCGGAATTTTGATGATGTTGACTGCGGTGCTTAACTTTTGGTTGATTCCACCCCTTGCAAGATATGACAAAAACGAGGTTCCCTTTTTCACCATGCTCTCTAAGTTTGTGAGGTCTTTTGAATGCTGTGTATGCTTATCTATCGTGTTCCTTGATGCGTTTGTGTTCCCAACCATGGACACTAGCGTTTCACCTTACGCATTCTCTGCTCTTGGTATAGAACCTAAGTTTTTTGGCTTTTTCTTTCTTGTAGCAGCATTAACTGGTCTCCCAGCCAACTTATTCACCGCTCGGCTATCCGAAAGGTTAACAAACCCCCTACCCTCTGTTGTCCCTCGCTCTCGCTTTAACCGGCGTAGCCATCATCATCCTGCCCCCATCTCCCCTACTTGGTGTTGAGCCTGCCTGGTGGCTCCTTGGACTGGGTCTAATGCTACTTGAGATTTTCTTAACCAGTTCTTACATTCCTTGTTTCCAACTGATGCTTCGTGCATGTGTTCGCAAAGGTTTGGCTGATGACGTTATAACCCAAGCCTTTGTGTCTAGTGTGCTCTTCACAGGAGCGTCGCTAGGATCAGTGTTGGGCCCTGTCACTGGAGGTGTTCTAGTGGATCTTTATGGTTTTCCTTGGATGATGACTGGCCTTGCCGCGCTGGTTCTACTCGTGATGGTTCTGGTTTCTATTGAAGCGGTGCTAAAGTGCTTGACAGTCCTCAGGCAGACAGGTTAGGAGCGGGACTGAGATCCAAGGGTGCTTTACTCAGAATTTACTGGACCCGTGAAAAAGCGATCGTTTTTCCACACGCGCAGTGGAGGGGTCCCAAAGTGGCCCACTGAAAGTGAGGCAACAGGATGACTAACAACAAAATTGGGTCTTGGTGCTTACAACAGTGTCTTATGCAATGTTTTCAATTGTTGTCACAGTCACTTTGAAGCCCATATGCCGTTTGCTATTTTTTTAGTTTTTCATTTTGCTTTGTCACTTATGGTCAATAACTCAGTTTTTTCACCCACTAACAACCTAAAGGATGATTCTCTCGTCTCCATTGAATGTCACTATTTCGCCTATTTTTTTCTAGGCAGGCGCGGGGAAATAAACTAATATTTATGCTCGGTAGAGTAAGGAAGCCCAAAGGAATACCCAATTTAATGTAGAATTCAGAATGGAGCGGGGAGTGGTGTGACTCTTCAATGTTGTACTAACATATCCTACATTTTCCTCATGGAGTTATATTAGTGGGATCACACGGGCAAGCCAGGGCACTCCTGCACTACCTGTTAAACGGGTAGTGGGATTAAAAATGTGAGCCACCCACCCCTGATGCACTCCCCTGAATCCACCCATGGTTCATGTGCGAATTTATCCCACTGCCACGCTGCTTTTGCTATTCATATGTCTCAACTTCCCAATGAAAATCTTAGTTTAACATTGCTATTTGTTCAACAAACCCAGGCAGAGACGCGATAAGAAACTAAACAATAAACATAACGAAAAAGGAAAAGAACGGAAAGGTGGATAAAACAAAAAAACGCAGTTAAAAAGGACAAAATGTCCTTAAAGATGAAAAATGAAAAACAAAACAGAAAAAACATAATGCGCAATAAAGCTTAAGCTTTAGCAGTTTTATCCACTGTGCTACATTTAGTAACACCACTTTGGCAAGGCCTGGGTCTTAACTTGAATTCTATATTTCAAAACACTCCGCGTGATGACGTTTGAACTCTTAACCATGTGGTATATACCAATGACCTCAGGTGACCTCTGGCGACCTCAATTAACCCCTGAAAACTCATTTCGATGTGACTCATGGTATAATGATTTTCATTGGCGGACGCAAGGGAGGGGCAGCATTCCGGTCATGGCCCCCCAAAGCATTGGAGGGGGGCAAACTATATTTTGGCCCCCCAAAAGCCGGATACATTTTTGAAAACAGTGTTAACACTACGTCTGTAGAGTTCAATTTTCGCTCCCATCCCAGCCCCCCCCAGGAGAGCGATCATGCACTTGGAGAGGTAGCTTATACTAGGTCTGTCGGTCACCCTAATCGCATGTTTCACCAGGAGTGGCAGACATAGGTTTGCCCCCCCCAACTCAGGTCTGCGTCCGCCCCTGATGCTTTTAAGTGAAAAGGCAATTGTGTGCCTGATGTATTCAACAAACTGTCTGTCTGCTCACTGTGCCCGTGACCGGCTGTAGTGTCGCGGTGCTCCGTCCCGTGCCCGGCTGTAGTGCCGCGGTGCCGTTCCGTGACCGGCCGTAGTGTCGCAGTGTCCGTTCCGTGACCGGCCGTAGTGCCGCGGTGTCCGTCCCGGCCCGGCTGTAGTGCCGCGGTGCTCCGTTCCGTGACCGGCCGTAGTGTCGCGGTGCTCCGTCCGTGACCGGCTGTAGTGCCGCGGTGCTCCGTCCGTGACCAGCTGTAGTGCCGCGGTGCTCCGTCCCGTGACCGGCCGTAGTGTCGCGGTGCTCCGTCCGTGACCGGCCGTAGTGTCGCGGTGCTCCGTCCCGTGACCGGCCGTAGTGCCGCGGTGCTCCGTCCCGTGGCCGGCTGTAGTGCCGCGGTGCTCCGTCCCGTGACCGGCTGTAGTGCCGTGGTGCTCCGTCCCGTGACCGGCTGTAGTGCCGCGGTGCTCCGTCCCGTGACCGGCTGTAGTGCCGCGGTGCTCCGTCCCGTGGCCGGCTGTAGTGTCGCGGTGCTCCGTCCCGTGGCCGGCTGTAGTGTCGCGGTGCTCCGTCCCGTGACCGGCTGTAGTGTCGCGGTGCTCCGTCCCGTGACCGGCTGTAGTGCCGCGGTGCTCCGTCCCGTGACCGGCTGTAGTGCCGCGGTGCTCCGTCCCGTGACCGGCTGTAGTGCCGCGGTGCTCCGTCCCGTGGCCGGCTGTAGTGCCGCGGTGCTCCGTCCCGCCCACGCTTCACACACCTGTTCCGTATCTTTCCCTTACTTGCGTGGTGCAAGTGACATAGAAGTGTCCATGTAAAGTTTGAGGACGTTTGATGCGCATGTTAATGTGAGAGCGATTGGTGTGCAACTGTACCTTAACGGGACTTATTTTGATTTGTGCTCCTGGTACTTTTCCACCGCGGAGAAGGCCGTACGAGAAAAGATTGAGATAAGCTGCACTGGCTTTAAGACCAGGAGGCATGGTGGGTGCATGGTGCACTCGCAGCGGTACCGCGTCGAATTTGTAGGGGATAGGGCCGTGGTTCAACCCTGACCTGCATCGGATGCCTTTATCACCCACAAGCATCAAGTTTACCAGTAAAGCCATGTAGAGTTACATGAAAATGCGATACCATCGCGAAATTATCTCATGCCTGTTTTAATTCTTCCACAAGCACTGATGATAATACAGACTCTTCAAGTGGTTGCAGAGACTGCCCCACCAGCTGCGAGTCCCTGGCGACGAGGAGGCCAAACATCGGCTGGCGTACCTGACAGCATGGGCCTCGTTGTGTCCCAGCAGGGGGACCGGCCCCCTGGCGCTGGTCCGAGGGCGGGTCCACCCCTGAGTCCGTCCGACGCTGGCCGCAGACGTCACAGTGCGTGGACCCAGGGGCGGCTCCAGGAAGAGGGGAAGACGTGGAGGGAGGAACTGGCGCCGTCACAGAGGTGTATCTGACAGTGATCCGATCATCGGACATATCAGCATCCCAACCATTCAAGCCTTAGTTGCCTGAGCTCAGATCCGATACGTCTGAAACATATGGCTTCGACATAATCGCATAGCATTAAAAGAAATTTTCACAATGCCTATACGAACACAGCCTTAATATTGGAGTTGTCAAGGGCACAACCAGCGCGAACACAACCAGCGAAGGACAACACTCAGCTCGTGCAAAGGAAAAGTAGTTAAGGGATTGTTTGAAAAGAAACCTTAGTGGTCCTCTTGTACCGATATGAACACGCAACTAAGGCAGTACTAGGGTAGCAACGCTCTCCCGTGGTTCAGAGCCGCCAGAAGGACAGCCTTGCTAATACATTGGCAAGTTGGTGGTATCCTTTCAAGTGCCGCACACATTTAGGCCTGGTATTACTTGCGTTGCGGATGTCTCGGAAGTGCAAGATCCACGTGCGCTACATCATTTTTTATTCGTGTGTCGTGATAATAAAAAAGGCCCAGTGTTGAGGGCGCAGGCCACGAGTGGGGTGGCCGGGGACAGTTAGTACAGACGGCGGACGCAGTGGAAAATATTTCTAGTTAGCGTCTAGACTATTTAGGCTTATTCTAGACCAGTATGTTTTAGTGACAATGCCTTAACCCGCGCCCCACCGGGGTCCGGCGCCACCTTCGCCCCACCGGGGGGCATCGAGGCCCCCTCTAACTCCGAAAATATGGGCGTTAGGCAAATCTGCAAGGTGCAATAGAAAGCTCGCGTGAATTCAGTAAGAAATTACTTTGCATGTTTTAGTGCTCAGGTCAATGGTTTGAGCTCCAGAGGTCAAATTAGGTCAAGATCGGCTATTTTACCAAATATGCAATGATTAAGAAACTGGGCATAACTCTTATGTCATTAGAGCTATTGAGGCCTGGTAAAGTACATTTGATAGAAATTGTCTGTCTTTTTCCGCTATGTGGAACGTAAGACCTCCCGCCAGTGGTTTGACCGCCAGAGGTCCCTCGGACCTAATATGACTTAAGGTAACGAAGGTCAAAAGTGACCTTCCGTATATCAAATGAAAGCCAGTGACAAGACAAACACGATGGTGTTTGTTTCACCGCTCTAGCTCAATTAGGTCAAAGTTATTGTCAAATACTGTTTTGACCTCCGGTGACCTTGGATGACCTTGGAAAGTCAGGGCAAATATGACCCATGGGATCCATGAAAGCGTGTCCAAAACGTTGTTCTGGCAGTCTGGTATTTGCAATCATTTTTGTGGCTTTTATATCATGAAATAGCTTTTCCCATGCTTTCCAATGGGAGAGTTCGCCTCGTGACCTGACCTCAGGGCACGAAATCGAAAATCCCGGATATACACCTTGTAGACCCTGGAGGGGTCATGAGTGTGGAAGTTTCAATCGATCGACTTTGAAATGTAGCTCTTACAGAGCTCTAAAGTGAAGTGAGGTGACCTTGGTTGACCTCGTCTGGTGACCTGACCTTGGGTGACCCGGGGTAAAATTTCAGGGATGATGGGAAAATGATGCAGTGGAGGTGGCCCTCACCGCGGTGTGCACCTCGTCGTTTTTCTGCTATCCCGGAAAACCTTAGGGGGGCATCTGGCCCCCGGTGGCGAGGTTAAAACACTTAGAACAGGCAGCCGCTAAAGTGGCGTGGACTTGGAAGCGGATGGGGCTTGCAGGTAAGCAGCTGCATTGGAATGCCAAGTGCCAAAATACCTGTACCAGAACTTTTTTCGTTGCATAAGAACGGCTTTGTGGGCTTGTATAGACTATTTAGGGTTATTCTAGACCAATATGTTTTAGTGGCATTGCCTTATAACATTGGGAACAGGCAGCCGCTAAAGTGGTGTGGCATTGTAATGTCAAGTGCCCTATTACCTGTTTCGGAACTTTTTCATTGCATACAAACGACTTTATGGGTTTGTATAGGCTATTTAGGTTTATTCTAGACCAATATGTTTTACTGTCACAGCCTTATAGCATTGGGAGCAGGCAGTCGCTAAAGTGGTGTGTGTCATTGGAATGCCAAGTGTACGATTTCTTGTTTCGGAACTTTTTCCATTGCATACAAACGGTTGTATGGGTTAAGCGAGGAATTATTAAGCATATGGAACCGGTGGCAGGTGTAACCAGTAGGTTTAGGAAGCTAACCAAAGTCGAAAAGCAAAGAAAAAATAACGCAGCGAAAGATTTGTCCACAATTTAAACTAGTTCCGGAAGGTTCCGGGGGCAAACTCAAGTCGAAAAACAAAAATAACGTCACGGGGTAAAATATGTGGCGACAAGATGCAGGAATTTACTATTCGAGGTCCATTCACTCAAAAGCGATTTTCAATTTCAAGAGGACCAATGTCCAATGTTTACACTGAATATGACTAATTCTGTTTGAAATGGACTGGTTCAGTTGATGCACCAAAGCCTCGCTTATAGACTAAATAGGAGCCTGAGCCGGGGTAAAAACAATTAAAGGTAGACAGCTTTGGAGTGGGGGAGGGAGGAAGTATGGTTTTACCCAGAGTCTTTTCGTTTGGGGGAGATGTCTTTTTGTCCCCCTGAATCCGCCACTGTATGGAACCTTCTATGGCCTCTCGTGCCCTCAATATTGACCTAACCAACAAGTTTGCATAACTTCACTTCACCTCGTCAAAAACTTTCCAATGCAGTGGAAGCATACATCTGCACTCCGGTTTTCCGATGACCGTGTTCGAACCGCCTCGCGTCTCATTTTCAGCCCGAGCTCTTAAGGCCCTGGTGTGGTGTTCAGCGAGCATGCTTCCGTATATGACAACATTCAGGCTGTGGGTGCGACACTGCGAGAGTACACAGTATGTGTGAATGGCGTGGAGGAGGTGGTGACGGATGGATCGATTGAAGCCCTCCTTATGTGGATCATACACCAATTCGTCTTTAGCCTGGAACATGAAGGGGCCAAAACAACAAGCCACTTCATGGCCTTTAACGTCTTCGCTGTAGAGGACATGAACGTCCTCTACAATCAGTTCAAAAAGTGGTTCAGATGGCTGAGCTGGAGTGGCTCAGATGGCTGAGGTGGAGTGACTCAGATGTGAGCTGGAATCGCTCAGATGGCTGAGCTGGAGTGGCTCAGATGGCTGAGGTGGAGTGACTCAGATGGCTGAGCTGGAGTGACTCAGATGGCTGAACTGGAATCGCTCAGATGGCTGAGGTGGAGTGACTCAGATGGCTGAGCTGGAATGGCTCAGATGGCTGAGGTGGAGTGGCTCAAATGGCTGAGCTGGAGTGGATCACATGGCTGAGCTGGAATGGCTCAGATGCAGAGTTGTGCAACTCGCGAGTCGGAGTCGGAGTTTAACTTAAATTCCGACTCTGAGTTGAGCTGAGTTGAGTCGAAAAAATTAGACAGGTGAATTGAGTTGAGTCGAGTCGGTTCACACCACGTCGATGACTTGAGTTGAATTGTGAAGACAGCGAGTCAAATGAGTTGACGAAAAATGTTGACTCATTATGTAAATATGTTGAATAAGTTTGAATTTGCCACCTTTTGCAAACCTCCATTAACCTCCTTTGAAAAGCTTTTCCTCCAGTGTTTCAATTGTTTCAAAGTTTTAATTTGTCCCAATATGTCAAATTAATTATACGTTTTAATTGCTTATTTTAATGGTTGTAAAGTTCTGGAGCCATTTCAATATATTAGCAGCATTTTATTGTCCGTGAGATATGCAAACATTGAAATTTTGGCAAACCGAAAGAATTTCAAACGGCTTGCGCGGATATATTTGGTACCCGAGATATCTTTGATAACAGGCTAGAGGGTCGCCACGAAACTCTATGTAGAAAATTTGAGGTGACGTCCCCAATTCTTCCCGAAATAGCAATGGAAATTGCTACTAAGTTACACGGTTTTTTTGCGTTAGGCCCCCACCGTATCTCCACCCCAACTCGAAAATCAGCGGCGAATCCCCTGGTTGCGAGTATCAAAACCTAGGTTCCTGAGGATAATTAATGCCCAAAAGAGCGGTCATATGGTACAAAAGAAACTATAAATGGGTCAATATTTCTCTGAGCGTGGGGCGCGCGGCGTTGGAGAGGAGTGGTAGAGTCGGCAAGGATCCTGATTCGGCACCGATCATCGTCGATTGTCTGCGTGCAGCTCACCCGGGCGAAAAGCGAACTGTTAAGTGAAATGCGAACCAAATGCGAACTGTTTGACGGGAAAAGTTCGCAATGCGAACACAAGGGACGCCTTTGTCGAGGTCAACACATGCAGTCATAGGGAAACATGTAAATGAAGGTTTTAGGTCATTTCATCTGAAACAGTAAAGATATAGCAAATCAATTTACGCCCTTGGAATTCTCGCAGCGAGCCGAATCGAATGATGTATAATATGACCTTGCTAGGTCAAATCAGGTCAAACATGTAATTTGACCTGGCTTGGGGTCAGGTCAAGGTCAAATTAGGTCAAAATACGTATCATTAAAACTGCAAAGACAAGGAAAATCTAATGAAGCTAGAATAAGCACTCGATCACCATTCACTACCAAATTATTTAGTCAAAACTACTTTTCCAATGTATTTCCAATGGAGAGGTTATGTCTCATACCGGACCTTTGGTCATCGATATAAGAAATACCGGAACATATTTTAGAGAACTCGGTGGGCCCATTATGTGGTATGAGTTTCAAGTGGATAAGTTCAACCTGTTTCAAATTGTGCTATCTTAAACTTTTTTTGAGGTCAGGTCACTTGGCCTGTACTGGTAACCTGACCTCGATGTCCTAGTCTTAAAATTTTGAAGAAAAAAGTTGTAAAAATGAGCAGAGAAAAGGTACGCCAAGTACGGCGGCGCTATGCGCAGCTGTTTTTATGCTACCTCCAAAAAACTCGAGGGGGCCGGTATCTGCATTCCCTGTCCTTGGTCAAATCCAGGAATTTAGTGTAATTTGAGGTATTTTTAGTAGAAAATCACAAAAACATTCATTTTTTTGTAACACATTTTTTGGCTTCTACGTGTTTTGCTCTGTCTTTACCTCCTCCCCCCTTGTATAGTGCATGTAGTGTGAGCTGTCGCATAGAGGCAACTGCTCTGTGAAGTTCACAGGTGTTGGGAACAGCTGCAGGCACGAGGTTATACCAAACAAGTCGCCCACGGCCCAGTTTCTAAAATGAGTAGAGGTGGGAGTTTCGGGATTTGCAGGCCTGGGCCCGGCCCGGCCGGCAGCTGATTTTAGAAGCCCGTACAAGCCCGGTTTGTGGAAGAAATGGATTATCAGCCGGGAAGGCCCGGTATCATGGAAAACCATTAACAACTATATACAACATTTATTTACTTTAAAGCTGTTTCAAATATATGTTTTAAGCCAATTTATCCTGTAAAACTTTTGGTTTCACCCAAAACCATATTAAAAGGTGCATGTAGCATCAGTAGCCTCAGCTATCTTAATAATTCAGCAGAAAATGATACTGAAAAACACAGTATGAAACATGGCTTGCTTATGATGCAAGCTTACTTCAGTTAATGACCAGCATCACCTTATAAAAACAAAGGGCATTCTAGATAGAGGTATGCACATGGCAGCTATAAGAATCGGGATGAAATAAGTCCACTCATGTCAGACATTTCTTCCATCTTTGCACTTTTATAAGCCATTATATGCTGGCACGAGCCTCACAATTGAGTTCCAATAATGTTTATGAATAGAGGAGAGAGCAGTGACAAGTTTTCAGCTAAAACTTTTCAGAATATCATGGCGGAATGGCTGTGAATGAACCAAAATCCTTCACATTGTCCCTCAATTGATACATGTGAAATTTTCTTTAGTTTAGTCACTAAACAGCTTGGAAGATAGTCAAAAGATTGTTCTGCTTGGGTCAGCCCGGTCTGCAAAGTAGGTAAGCCAACAGGCCAATATGAACAAGGCCCATCAGCCATATACAATTATCAAACCACAAGCCATAAAGAACTATCTTGATAAGGAACCACTAGTTTTCCACAGGTTTGCACCAAACATTGAATAAAAATATTGCACCAATCTCCACCAAAATTAAATCTGACACAAAAAAACAACTCAATCCCATCCACATCACCATTTGGGCTTGAACACTATTCTGTTTGTTTTGTTGTATTTTACGGGCTTGCGCTTTCTAGGTATCTGAAGCGCCGTGCTTGTCTACATTAGAGCAGCATTTATGAAAACATTTTTCACTAAAATTTACCAGAGTAGTAAGTTTATTTCAGCAAAAATATTCCAAGACTTTTTAATCTTTATTTTAAAATTTTACACATTTAAAAATAAGCACAAAGTGTGTGGTGCATTTTTTTGTTCCTGAGAATAGGCCACTTTTGTGCACTTGTTTCTATATGACGCTTTTCTTGCTTGGCTTTACAAGCTGCTCAAGGTCGCGAATCTGCCATAATTTGGATATTCTGTTTTTGTGTTCTGTATTCCTACGTTTCTGTACATTTTTAGTGTGGTGGGAGGAAGTGTAAAGTAAAGGTATCTTGGGAAGGAAATGCTGTTATGTTCAAAGCTTATAATAGAAGTTGTATTTCATAGAGGCCAGGGAAGTATCTCCACAAGGAAAATGCAACACATAATGTCAAGTATATTCATGTTTTGGTGTAATTTCAAGGTTCCTTCTAAGGCTGACTGCTCTCCCAGTATCTCCCCATAACTGACTAATTTATGTTTTGAAGTACTTCGATCAAAAACATGTTTTCTTTGTGCCTATTTCCTTGCTTATACTAGCTTTTTCTGAGTGGATTCTGCATCTTTTGGGCAATGAAAGAGCAAGATGAAGCTGTGGAAGGGTCAAACTTATCAAAATTTGTTCTTGCAGCTAGAGTTACCAGGCCAATTTGACAATTATGGGCTCCCACTAGATAGTTTGTACCTGACATATTTACTTCACCATTTTTCGTAGAGGACATGGGAATGGCTCCATAAATAACATTTTCTTTTACCTGGAGCAGAAATCTTCTGGGAGAATTTTCTAGCTAGAGCTATGTGTTAATATCAATATGTTAGCAGCAAATTGGTTAAATGACTTCCTTTGAAATGGTATACTGACAATATGGAAGTAACAAATATGCTATCACAATTTATATTTTGTTCACCCATATATGACTTGAAGATTTTGAAGTAATCAGGATATTCATAAGATGACAGTATGGCATGGATGTGTGCAACTGTAGGCATTATTCAATATTTGATTTTAAATAATGATTCAGGTTTAAGTAACTTGCTTTTGACCCTGGCATGAGTAACAGATAGAAAGCTAGAGCTTCATGCTTTTACATTCCTGATGTATGTCTAAAAGTCTCAAAATTAATTGTAAATGCATTTTCAGAGCTGCTGGTGCATGAATAAGATTATGTTTCAGTGGAAAAACTAGGTCTGTACTGAAAAAGGCTTATTTAACTTACAGAAAATTGACTGAAGTCCCAGGTCAGTTGAAGCCCGGAATGAGCCTGGGTGAAGCCCGTTATCAGCCCGGCATTGGCTTAAATCATGCCTTCAGGCCCGGTCAAAGCCGCGGGCCTGGGCCGGGCTTTGCCCCGGGCCCCCGGGCCTAGAAAGTCCCACCTCTAAAAATGAGTCTCCCGGCCCAGCATGGAGGCGCAAAATTCTGGAAAAATCAACCCAATTATTCTTCGTAATAAGCGGCAAGAGAAAAAGAAAAAAACGAGATGCGGCGGAACACCAAGGACATTGTTCATTGTTCTTTGAAACATTGTTCATTGAATATTGTTTCAACATTGTTTCAACATCATTCAAATATTGTTCATCGTTGTTCATTGAAACATTGTTCTTCTTCGTTTGAAGAGCACTTGGTTTTATACTCCCTTTTTGCGAGTCGCTTTCCGGACGGAATCCGCATTTTTGATCGCACCATGAGCGTGCTCTAGACAAACATGTTGGGGTATCCGGCACCCGGACAGAGGGGTAATGGTCGCGCCGGAGGGGCAATAACAGCGCCCCAGCGAGACAGATGGGGACTCTGCTCTGAGCCTTGGTGGAGGGCGGTGCTGCGTGAGGCAGCTCCAGGCGTGATATTCCTACCCTTTCCAAAGCATGGGGGAGGAAAATGGAAGAGGGCTTTCTTAAGCCCACGGGCTGTCCCCGGGGCGCGCGGCTGCGTCGGCCCGCGGGAGGACGGTCCCAGAAGAGGGCGCTCTGGACTGCGGATCCGCCGGTGAGTGCGCAGAAAGGGAGCCGCGTAAATCATCCCCTGGTTTGGCTACATTCCATTTTTTTCGCGTGCCTGCAGGATGTCCTCGTCATTGTTTATCGATTTAGGAGGATGCAGTTGAGTTATAAAATTCGCTTTTTTTGTTAACCTCACTGAGCTCGTCGTCCGACAAGGATTGCAAGAAAATGAGTAAATTGGGCTACTGCCGCACGTTGCCGGCACCTGATCCACGACGCAGGCGCACCGCCTGAGATGTTCTTTTACCTATGCTGTTTTCCCTTTTGTGTTAATCATGCCCTTGTGAAAGCTTATGGAAATCGGTGTTTTTTTTTTGGGTGTGGGGGGTGAATAAAAATGATGAATGAGGAACCCACTGTATCACTTCGATGTAGCCGCCGTGCCGAACGAAAATTCCATGAAGAAGTAGAGTGAATGATTAATAAAGTAATGCTCAGCAGGGCCACAGCATCGACTTATTAGCAAACAATATCGCACGGCAATCTATTTCTGATATTTATATGCGAAATTTCACCGCCAAAACTATACTATTTTCAAAATAAAGATTTGCACTCCCCTTTCCGAGCGTAATTATTCGATACTTAATTAAAGTTGCCCTAGCGGGTCAATGGATATTATAGGTCAGTGAATATATTTGATACATTATTCCGGGGATGAGGTGGCTAAGTGGATAGCACCCTTGTCTTCTAAGCCACCGGTCCCGGGTTCAAGTCCCGGCGGAGCCTCTGAATAAGTCGATCTGATCCCCAGAATCCCTTCCAACAGGGTGAGAATTGGCGACGCCGTATGACCCTGGCAGTTGGTGCGTCGTTAAACCCCAACAATTATTATCATTGATACATTATTCCGAACAGATTACCTTAGACGAGCTGAATTTAATCCAGAATCCAATACTAACGAGTCTGCACAGGAGAAAGTGGAGTGAAATTTTGTTGCAGAGTAAGCAGTGGAATTCAGTCACGGCTAGGTGTTGCTCTGTGAAAGTCAAACCTGCATGGCTGATGCCGGGGCTGCGGGGATAGAGATATGTTCAAATCCATTAACCGCTGGCGCGTCACCTGATATGAGCATGGTGCCAAATCGACGTCATACGACGGGGAGGCGTCCTGCGACCTTTCTCTGTCTTTGCGTATTGAGGAACCGGGAAATATATAAAAGCCCCTGAGTGTCAAAAATTGGTGCTCAATCCCAATTTTGCCAGCTTACAATGTCAGTTGCCGCTTCTCTACTTGTTCTAATTTTGCATAAAGAAGTTATTAATTTTATGTATTATCTTATCTTGATACGGGTTAAACATCTAAGTGGCAACATTGCCCAAAGAAACGTAATAAAAGGGAAATAAATGTAAGACACTTTCAAATGTATATATTTGAAAGGAAAATTTTTATTGTTTGAACCAGGCCCAAATAACTTTAACACATGCATTGACGGGGAGAGGGCGGGTACCCGCCCCCTCGGGTTTTTCGGAGACAGCATAAAAACGGCGGCGCGTAGCGCCGCCGTACTTGGCATACCTTTTCTCTCATCATTTTTACAACTTTGTTTTCAAATTTGTAAGGTTTGGTCATCTCAGGTCAGGTCACCAGTGCAGGTCAAGTGACCTGACCTCAAAAATTTCAGATAGCATAAGTCGGAAAAGGACGAACTTATCCCATTGAAACTCATCACATAATGGGCCCACTGATTTCTCTAAAACATGTTCCGGTATTTCTTATACCGATGGCATAAGGTCAGGTACGAGCCATGACCTCTCCGTTGAAAATACATGGGAAAATAGTTTTAACTGAATAACTTTCTAACGGATGTTGATAGAGCGTTTATTTCAACTGCATTAGATTTTCCTTGTCTTTGCGGTTCTAATGATATGCATTTTAACTAATGTGATCTTGACTTCACCTCAGGTCAGGCCAAATCCTTGATTTGACCTAGCAAGGTCACATTATATATCATTCGATTTGTCTTGCTGCGAGGATTCATATGGCTCAAGCTATTTTTCTCTATATTTACTTGTTCAGATGTGATGACCGAAAACCCTTCATTTATTTGTTATCCATATCACGGTATGTTTTAACCTCTAGTGACCTTAAATGTGACCTGACAAAAAATGGTTCAAACATTTTCGATGGAGCAGTGGATGGGCTACCCAACGCCGTTTACGGTTTTTCGCTACCTAGAGATCTTGGGGGAGCGGGTACCCCACGTCAAAGCGAAGGTGGCTCAGACCCCCGTCAATGTGCGTTTTAACATTTAAGGCCATTGAAATTTCTACCCGGCCCTGGACGCAAAGCAAGTCTAATCTGTTTCGGCGAGGCGAGCCGCAGGACGGAATACCCGAGAATGGAACCTAGTTTTATGTTGCGGATTAGTGCTTAGATTTGCACAAATCCCTATTTGTTTCCCATCAGGTGGTCCCCTTTCCTAGCAAGAGATTCCTCGCGAAATATCCCCTATCGGAGGGAAAGGGTGGGAATAAATCGCAGGGCAGTATAACTGCAGAATGGCATTTTAGGACGGGAAAAGAACGAATGCTGCGTGAAAGGATATGAAAGAGTGACTGAAAAGTGTAACTGTATTAGTTTAAGACCGATAGGCGCGTTTGCCAGGGGCGAGAAAGGTTCAGTGGACTTATCTTGTTAGCGAAAAGGGATCTGACCAGAATATGGTTCTGAACTTTATGATAATTTGTCGAGGCACCATGCTATGGAAAATAGAGTGAACGGGCAGCCAAAATTAACTAAGAGTCCCCGGGCAGGGCGCCCGCCCCGCCCTGTCCGGACTGGTTCAATGAGTGACGGCTCAACCAGACATAAGTACGGCCGTGTGCGATGGGGAAAGGGAGGATGAGGCTGACAGCAAGGATGCTGAAGAAGGTGACGGTATAAAGACCGACGCGACGCGAAGAGAGACATATTCTAGGAGAGGTGACGACCCAAGCTGAAGGACTGGGGACGGGCGACGGCATCCCCAGTCGGCGTTGACAAACATCGGACGGGGGTCATTCCCGGTGCTGCCGGACGGCCTCTGGATGCGCAAGACGCCAAACGAGAAGAAGAAGAAGAGAACGAGAAGAAAAGTCGGATGGCCGGTGGGGGTGACGATTCCCATCGGACCGGTATGGCTGGCGATCCATACGGGCGTAACCGATGGAAGATATGCTGAAGCTGCTGACGAGCTGAAGAGTGAAGAGTGATCGTATCTGCTGAAGAGTGATGCACTGACGACTTCCACTCTATTATTGACACGATATCTATTTTATAAGGGGGGAGCGTAGCAGCCTGGCTCAGAGATGGGCTGTTACGCAGTGGCAGGACTCGGCCACAAACACGTTTCGATCTCGCGTATCAGGGCCAGCCCCGCGTGTCTCAGTCATGCAAGTTTGGCAAATATAACGATATATCGGTAGAAAGACGCTAGACTAGTTTCAGCGGTATGAGAAAAATGAATGGGATTCACACTTGTTTGGAAGGGACTAGAGAAAGTACTTAAGAAGACATAGCGTTCTAAGAGACCTAGTCAGTCCCTGACACCGCTCCTATGTGAATCAGTTGGGAGGGGAGCGCGCCAGGACTCGGAGCAACGCAAAATATGCTTTTTGTGTCTTATAACAATAATTTTTCAGAAAATTACATTTGATCCAAAAAAACGTCACTTGGCTGCTTTGAAGCCCCCTGTTCGGGACCCTGCGACGCGGCCAGCCTCTGATTATACTGCACGTCTCCCAAAATATTCTAGTAACGGTGGAGTAGAGGGCATCCATAACACAACAACGCCAGTTTAGGGCCGCCCCCATTCTTTTTCTCCTTTAAGGAAACCCCTTTACGATTTCTCTGAAAAAAGTACAATGAGCTCAATGCTTTGATTTTTTAAACGTTCCTCTAGGGTGAAAAAAACCTCTGCCTGTGGATGACGACATGATCTAGCAAATACTACCATATTCAAAAGGCTTCAAGTGCTTCAATTGGCTGTTTACTCCTCGTGCCGTTAGCGCTGTCGTCACACAAACAGCTGACAACTGTGGCCGCCTGGTTTGGGTACATTTGGGGTACATTTCAGGTAGTTTATAGCTCTTCTCTACGAAAATTTAGTTCCAGGACAAATGATGTTGAGTACCAGGTTTTTCGGCATGCTTTACAACTTGGATATCTCAGTTAAAATTACGGTATAAACGTGCCACATTCCCTTTAACATGCGCCCCGCTGGGGTCCCTGGCATGACGCGCCCCGCTGGGGGGAGCGTATTTCGCCCCCCTCCGTATCTCATTTCCCAGGAAAACTAAAAAAATTATGGACGACGTTCGAAAGCTCTTAAAGAGACGAAGAGAGCTTCTACGAAGCATTTTATTTCAGGTCAATATTGAGGTCAGCATAGGTCAAAGAAGGTTCCATAGGCTTACAACTGGGCAGTGTACGTTTCCACCTCTAGATATTTTTTCTCACCGGAGCTAGAGCAACTATTAATGCATCATTGGATTCCTCTCATCGTGGAGAATCCAATGATGTATAATATGACCTTGCTAGGTCAAATTGTAAAAACGACCTGACCTCCTGGTATGGTCATGCTGCATGTCATTCGACTCCCCGTGACAATATAATCACAATGCAAGCAAAATAAGAGCTTTATCTAAATTCAGGGAGAAGTTACTGGCAAAATAATCACTGCATGCTCCTGTGATCTGACATGACCTTTGAGGGCCAGATGGTTAAAAACTCAACTTAATGGTCAAGACCGTGGTAAGAATACACGGTTTGAGGATTTTCAGCTTATCTGTCCAGTATTTACTGAAAACGAGCCATTTCAATTTTTCACCATGCGACCAAAAAATTGACCCCACCTTAGGTCAACAATATCGAAATTCCGAGAAGACAGATTTGTAAACCCTAATAATTTTATAATTTCGTGAAAGTTTCAAATTGATCGGTTGGCAATGTTCCTTAGGCGACGCTTCAAACTCGTGACTTTAGCCCGCGCACCACCGGGGGTCCGGCGCCACCTTCGCCCCACCGGGGGCCATCGATGCCCCTCTAACTCCGACAATATGGTGGTTAGCAAAAATCTGCAAAGTGCATCAGAAAGCTCACGAAAATTCAGTAAGAAATTAATCCAAAATTTTAAGCGCTCAGGTCAATGGTTTGACCTCCAGAGGTCAAGTTAGGTCGCGATAGGCTATTTTCACGCAAATATGCAATGCTTAAACAAACTGGGCATAACTCTTATGCAATTGTCGCGATTGAGATCTGGTAGAGTACATTTGATAGGAAAATGGCGGACCTATTTCCGCTATGTTGAACGTAACGACCTACCGCCAATGGTTTGACCTCCAGAGGTCACCTCGTGACCTCATATGACCTGTGGTCACGAAAGGTCAGAAAGTAACCTTGTCGTATATTAAATGAGAGCCAGTGACGAGACATACACGATAGTGTTTGAATTAGCGCTCTAACTTAATTAGATCAAAAGTTATTGTCAAAATACTGTTTTGACCCCTGGTGACTCTGGATGACCTTGGACAGGTCAAAGGGAAAAAATGGCCCCTGGGATCCGTGAAAGATTGTCCAAGAACGCTGTTCTGAGTATTTTGAGCATTTGCAATCATTTTTGTGACTTCTAGATCATAAGATAGCTTTTCCCCGTGCTTTTTCAAAGTGAGAGGTCACCTCGTAACATGACCTCAGGTCACGAAATCGAAAAATCCCGGATATACACCTTGTGGACCCTGGTGGGGTCATGAAGTGTAAGAAGTTTCAAATCGATCAACTACGAAATGTAGCTCTTATGGAGCTCAAAAGTTGAAGTGAGGTGACCTTGGTTGACCTCGCCTGGTGACCTGACCTTGGATGACCCGGGGTAAGAAATTTCAGGGATAGTGGCAAAATTATGGAGTGAGAGATAGAGCCCTTAACCGCGGTGCTGCGTTTCGTCGTTTTCTGCTATGCCGAAAAAAACCTTATGGGGCATCGCTGGCCCCCGCTGGGGCGAGGAGGAAAAAAACGCAACAATTGAACAGCAATGAAACATGTAGGCCAACGCTGTCACAGACAAAACGGAGCAGAAAAACGAAATTTATCAGATCGAAGACAAAACGAATACGAAGCCGAAGAAGCAAACATTTTCACCCTCATATTGTTTTAGTTTAAATGTTCGAAGTGTGTGTGCCATTGTGTCTGTTTTTTAACCCGTACCTAATCCTTGTCCTTATCCTTACTCTACCTGGAGGCTGTGAGCGCATGTGCATGTGGCTGCAGCGACCCCTCCAGGTAGAATCCCGTCCTCTTTTTTTATAAATTTTGTTCAAGTTGTTCCTAGTATGACTGGTGGTGTCGGAGTCTCCACCAGTGGGGACCTATTGGGAAATACCGTTATTAAGCGGGAACATAACGGGAATAATCTAAAGGCAGACCAGGGTCATAGGGGGAAGGTCGCAAAAAGCTTTGCTACAATTTTTGAGTCAAGGTCATCCAAGGTCATCGACCTATGAGGTCACAATATGATGATATACCGATAATATACACTTTGACCAACACTTTTGCCAGTGTTTGGTGACAAATGAGGATTGACCTATACAAATGACCTTTGACCTTGATCTTTATATTCAGGTACCTTAACTATGACTTCATAGAATAATACACCTCCGACCGGGTAACGCTATTTGACCGGAAGCGCTGGGGTCAATGACCTTGAAAATCCTGATATGACCTTGACCCGTGACGTTCCACCTTAATCTATACCTTCCAGTGAGATGACCTTGGCATATTATCCTGGTTATATGACGTTATGACGTCACCGCTCGGTATCCAATGCAAGCGAACTGGTCCTACCGCGCGATTGTGGCAATCTCAAATTGGAGGTCTGACTTTGAAAGCCTATACGTAACAAAATTTTTGGACGATTTTTTTAGATATCTTCACCAATCGATGCGCCGTAAATTCTCTCGAATGTAGCCAAATATCGTTTTTCGGCTCTACTAACTGTTCTTATTCCACCTCGGAAACAGGCGAGGAAGCCTCCGAGGCCCCCTCCAGTGCGCGTGTTAAGCAAATGAATTGACCTAACCCGACCCCTAATGACCTGGTCAGGTGTGCTGGCTCCGCATGCAAAAGGGCATACCCAGCCTCTTCTCAGACTAATCGTTTAATCGGGCTAAAACAAAATACATATTGCCATTCGGAACCCCTGAGTGAAATGAGTTTGTGAGCTGCTTACCATTTGCTACTCTCATTAAAATAATGTTCCCAGAAGTCACAAAAGGTCACGTTGAATGTTCGCACGATACCATGGGTTTCTTTCATTTATTCAGACGGCAGGAAGATCAAGACAGTAGTTATCAGTGTACCCCTCTCATCAAAGCATGTCGAATCATGTGCAATATGAGCATGGTTTAAGCATGGGTGACCTTGACCAAGGGCTATTCTGGGTAGGGTCAAGAAAGCCTATGAGCTTACAATGAATATAATGTGCATAAAAGCGAGCCATACGCCATGAAAAGCACCTGATAAGCGTCCTCCGCACCTCGCGGGCGGCGGCCGGCGGGCCGTGGCGAGCCGCGGAGGTGCCGGGTGGCGGGCGGGCGGGCGGCTCTTTCAGGCTGAGGGTGGCTATGGACATTCCCAAGAATAAGCCCAATATTCAGTGACCTGTAGCTCCCTAGGCTTTGACCTGACACGAAAATGAATGGCACTCTAATGAAAGAACAACTCAACAGCTTTCGAATGGTGTTGGAAAACTGTGTTTAGCTTTCATAGTTTCTGAGATATACCAGGTTTTCTTAGTACAACTCATATTAGCGATTTTGACCTATTTTGACCTCTGGTGATCTTGATATTGACCTGACAAGAAAAATGACCGAAGTATTTTCGTTATCATTTTTGAAGAGCTTTTGATTGCCGTCTTACGCTTTTTCTAGCTCTCTTGGTTTTTGAGATCGTGGGGGGTCTTTTTTAGCCCCCCCCACCAGGGCGAAGGTGGCTCGTACCCGCCACCGGGGCAAGGGTTAAGAGATCTAGGTTGTTTTTTTATGGTATTTGTAGAAACATTAATTCAAAATTTCGTCTTTAAAAAAGACATGCAAGTGAGTATGGCCAAAATGCCTGAGGCTATAATTTCCAAACTGTAAGTAAGGGAGAAAAATGAATACGAAAATCTCCATCAATAGCCCCCTGACAAAAAATACACCGCAATCTGCGATATGAGGGTGTTATCGACTTGTCGATCTGTTGTGGAATGCCCCAGAGCTGGGGTATTAGCGAAAACATATGTATATCACAAGTGGTGGTAGGAAATAGCGACAAGATTTTCATTAATCAAGGAAGTACGGGCCGAGAAAGTGAAAGAGGCATCAGCATACATGTGTTGTATGCTAAGTTACAATGTGAAAAATGTTGCCTAATCGTCTCCATTTGCAGCCACAGCATATCTGGCCGTTGATTGTCATGAATGTAGCAGCTTTTATACATTGTATCTGTGATCCATTTTGTGCAATATCCATTTGCAATAGAGTCTGTTTTTCATTAATCATGTAATTATCCTCTCGAAATCGGTTATTCAAAACTCTGTCAGCCCTCTCACAATCTCTTATATTAAGATCAGGCTTATCATGGATATGAAAACAGAAAGATACGTTGCATCTATCAAAAGAAGTCTTGAAATGTTAAAAAGTGGGGGAATTTGGATACATTTATCTGATAAAAATGTCCAAAAAATATAATGGTGTCAAAAAGCTACTGTTGCCTATAACTATGCTCTAACCGATTAATCCTGTATGAGACATCGAAAGACCAATAATTTGAAACACGACAGATGTGATGACGCAATGATGTGATGATGTGTCTTCTGATGGTGTCAAATCCCGTACGTTGAGTAAATAACTGCATTGAAGTAATAAGTCATCTTGTGTACGTGACGTTTTCTGTACTGGTATGTTAACTCCGCTCCGCTGAAGGATAACCAGATTTGCTCAGTACAAGTGTTTAATGAGGCAAAGCTGCTGGTAACTTTTGTCCTGGATGGAAACTCTTGTACCGAACAACAGGTTATGCGCACTGCTACTGTTCATGCAGATATTTGGTGTCATGTTTCGATTATATTGCTGTTCTTTCGCTGCACTTTGGAATCTCCAGTTGGCTCCGTGTTTTGTTGTTATGCTCAAGCTACAACTGCACTGTAAATTTGAATAAATAAGTGAAAAAGCTTAGTGATTTGGATATTTTGTCTCCGCCCGAAATAATTGACATTGGAGTTTCACCGGGCTTCATTCTGGGACCAGCCTTGTTGTCTGTTATGCACAAACTTCGCCTATCCCTATTTTTACTTATGTGCAGATGATGTCTCCTTTTTCTTCTCAGCTGATACCCTGTTTGATGTTGAGTGTAAAATTGACCAAGAAGCCCCCAATATTTGTGACTGGCTATTAGGCCATTTCATTTTTCAGAATCTTTTAATTGTCAGGATTCGCGACTTCCAGTTATATGGTCCAACTGGAGTACTTCGATGCTATTTTTATCGAAATAGGGAAATCTTTCCGTATGCCTCATGGGACCTGAAGATATCGAGCTTTCGTTAAAAATGGATATATTGGTGACCACTGGGGCCAGGGGCCAGTGACGGATCAAGGATTTCGTTAAGGGGGAGGTCCAGGATCGGGGAGCGCCGAACCTGAGGGGCGCCAATTTACCACCCAAAAGGCGGCCAGTGTCAAAGAAAAAACGGATTAAAAAAACGATTTGTAAATGCTTATTTTCATGACAGCTTCCTTTAGTGAGGAAATGTTCACATTTACCATCAAACATATTTCGGGGCAGCTAACGACTGGTACCTTGGTAGAAAATGCTGAAAGCACCCACTGACACTAACTGAAGCACGATGAGCAAATAGTGGAGTTATCGTCGGTTATGGCGAAAACTGAGGTGTCGTATCCATCATCTTATCACAGTTGTCTTGGCTAACGGCTCCATACTGAAATACCCGATTGGAACTAACCAGAGCCTCAGAGGCCATAAGAGCCTCTGCGGACCTGGAACCCTGAATTTTTGGTGACTTCCCTGATTTGATATTGAGTCCTCTCAGCTGATCTGGGCCGCTTTAGATAACCAGGCCCTCACACTGAACTTGAAACCTGTATGTCTCCACTGAAGCCTATTGAGCTTTTCGGGGCCCCTGTATTGGTATAGGGCCCCCTCAACAGGTCCTGGGCCCTCTGAGCTAATTTTGAGCTTTCTGAGGGAAATTTTCAGGTTGCCCCTGGGCTGTTCTGGGACCGTGAGAGGGTATTGTACGGGAGCTAACTGGCTTGGCCTTAGATCCTTCGCTGCTTTGGGCCCCCTAAGCTAGAAAGAACCCTGTAGGTGGAATTATTGTGGCAGCCGTGAGCTGGTCTATGGCCCGTGAGAGGATTTACTTCAGAGGTCTCTGGTTTGGTCGTAGGGTCCCAAGCTGGATTAGTGTCCCTTAAGCTGGTCAGGGTCCCCTGGGTTGGTATCGTTTTCGTTTACACTGAAAAAAGTTTTCACTCTCATGGTGGCTGGATGCATTCTAATTTTACATTGCTTCTGATTCCACTACAACTTTTCCGATTCCATTTAAACGCATCCGATAAACGCTTCCGCTTACAGATGGTCATCAAATCATGGTTAACCAGCTAGGGCGTGTTCCCGAAGGCTCGTAAGAAGGCCTGAGCTAATTTCTTATTACCTACTCGTTTTGCTTGAACCAAATCAATTCCGCTTCTACTCTCAAGTACCTCTCCTTTAGAACACACATACAAAATCACTCTGGATGAACACGTATTCACATATAAAACCTGCTCACTTCATACCAAATTGCTAGTAATACCTTACATGGTGTTTTTCGTATATGTTAAATACCGAATGAGCACTGATATTTGCTTATATCTACATCCATCTTGTGCATCGCAAACAATTCATACATATTTAGACATACACTTTACTGCAATTCATCTCCAACATCATCAGCTCAAACATCAAGAAGGAAGTCGCGCTTTGAGTTAAAAACGGGCACCATGCGTCGGTGACGCAGTTTTGCACACACATACGAGTGACGGGCCTCCTGTCCAGCAATTGCAACAGCCGCCTGGGTCACCAGGACGGACAGACCTCTCAACTGCTTGTGTGTGGACTGGGTAGGCAGGTATAACGTCCTTGGAACTCACCAGCTCGTGAGCGCTTAATTTGGTCTTCTATAGCCCTGTTCCAGCTGTCAGCAGAGTTTTGTCAGACCAATCAGCGGGCCGCGTTGCGCCTACGTCACAGAACTGTAGCCTCTCCCGGGAACTAGTTCTAGGGTTTTACGGGCTGATGGCCTGCTGTTTGTGCTGATGAAACCAGTAAGTGCACGAAGTGGCATTCTAATATTTTTTAATGGTGTAAAGTTTTAGGTTCACTTTGCTTATCACGAGCAAGAGGCGTTTATGGCGCTGATATTACTTTTCTGGAGGGAGGTTAGAGGTCCTGCTGACAAACTGTGCTGAGCTGGAACGGGCTAATGTTATTTTTTATGTTGTCGCTCTCTTCTCCTCTTTATTTCTTCGTTGGCTTGTCTGCGTCGGGTTTCTTGGTAGTCCACGGATCCAATCTTCAGTGCTCTTACAGACCGCTGATCCATAAGGAATGGTACCTCCACGGGAGGCACCTTGCCCTCTCGTGGACACGGGCAGCTCAGAGGAGCTGGGCATTTGCAGCTCGCAATATCGAACAGTTTCGAAAACCAAGTATTTTCACTGCAGAGAAATTTCGAGTCTTCTCTTTGATATTTTGGAACTTCCATCAATTTCTTGAAGCGTCTCTGACAGCAGTTACCCAATTGTGCAATGCAAGCCTGTGTGATAATGGGAATGCCTTCATTTTTCAGGTTTTTTTCCATGCAATCACAGGCTAACTTGACTGCTTTGCCACCTGCCGTTTTCTTACCAGTAAGAGGGTCGATTTCCGCATGAACCTTCCGGAAACACTTCACAAACTCTTTGCGGGTTGATAGAACATTTCCATCGAGACTGTGTAGCTGACCGAGGAGATTATTATCTGTGATTTTCCGTGTGATCCTTGGCACCGTGTTCAATGTTTCTCTTTTTGCCATGTCATTAGCTGTTTTCTTGGAGTATTTTGGACAGCTAATAATTTAATAGTCGACAATATAAGTGATAAAGCAATGCAGCTACTCTTACTTAGGTCATCATACAAAATATATCTGAAAAGGAGAGATATATAAGCATAGTAAACGCCGAAAAAAGCAGACTAGAAATGTCATTGACTGCAATGACGACATTATTGATCACCTGATATTCCTGGATTGGTTAAAGCTAAGCTTCTTGAGTTTAATTAGAAGCAGGTGCAATATATTGGCTGGAAAATGACAAAAAGATATGCGCCGTTTGCGGAGACTTCTTGTGTAATTAAATACATAGTCCACAACATCGCGATTTGATATCCAGAGAGAGAAAGTACTGTTATAATTGAAATATTAACTGGTGAGAACGCAAGCATATGTGATGGGAGTTGAAAGGCTAAAGTGAAAATTCAAGAATAGCTGCCGTCTCCGCGGCGCTGACTATACCTAGCCCATTGGAAGCGTAAGCAGCGTAATGCGGAAGCGGAAGCGGTAACATGGAAGTAGAAACAAATTATTGATGTAAAAATGGACTTTGGCGCGATTGAAAACTCTGAAGACCGGTTTGCCATGCCCATACGGTTTGAGGAGACATGTTGCACAATGCTGCCACTAGATGTCACCCTAACATGCAACCCAAACAATAGCCAAAATATAAGTTTTGCTGGTGATGCACGTACGTTAGAACGACGCTTATGATGTAAACGTAGACGAGGAACTCGAAAATGGTACTTTCGAAAATTTTCAACATTATCGTATTGCACAAATTGAAGATTTAACGTAAAAATGGCAAAAGTACCTTAGAAAATCGATGCCTTGCCACCTCCAAATTTCATTTTAAAAATTAAAAAAAACATCTGAGCTCGCAGCACATCAGGGAACGATATTTTCACTATTACGTTGGAATACATTTCCATCGAACCATCTTTCTGTACATATGTACATGATCAGTGCAGTGACGGACGAGGCCCGAGTTTTAAGGGGGGAGGCAAACCCATGTCTGCCTCTCCTCCTCCGGGGGGGGCGATATAGCCTAGATGCTGAAGGCGCCCTACAAACCTCAATACACACACGGAGGGGGGGTGGGAGCGAGGTTTCTTTTGCTCACAGACCTAGTGTAAACACCTTTTTCACAAACTTCTCCGGCGTTTGAGGGGGGCCAAAAGATAGTTTGGCCCCCTCCAGCACTTTGGGGGGGCATGGCCGAAATGCCTCCTCCCCCTGCCTCCGCCAATGGATCAGTGCGCTTGTAAGGTTTTGTTTTGTATCATGCCCACTCATACAGAACGGTGATATCCGTCCTCATTTCGTTTTGGGTCGTCGTTGGACGTGCTCCTTCGCAGCGGTAGGCTCCGGAATGCTTGGTTGGTGTGGAATAAAGAAATTTCGCTGCATTTCTCTTCATTGGATTTCAGGAGGAAGTGCCGCATTTTAAGCAGTAATAAGGAGGACATCATAGGGCTAAGTCATGCGTATCCAGGGATGGAGCTATGGCGACGTTTGGGGTAGGGGGGTAAGGGGCCGAAAATCGTGAAAAATGTGTTTTTGGAAAATCGAAGGTTTGAGAGAAGGGGTAATTACCCCCCACCCCAGATCCGCCAGCGTTAGTATATTCGGTGTAACGATGGGGCATTGGGATGGTGTCATTTGAGGATAACTGACAGGTGGAACTGGCGTAACTTTGGGATTTTTTAAGTTAGGGTGGGCGTAATCAGGGGGTAAAATAATTGAGAGGTCATGCCTCGTACCTGACCTTAGGTCATCGATATCAAAAATACCGGAACATATTTTAGAGAACTCGGTGGGGCCATTATGTGATATGAGTTTCAATCGGATAAGTTCACCCTGCTCCGACTTATGCTATCTTAAACTTTTTTGAGGTCAGGTCACTTGACCTGTACTGGTGACCTGACCTGAGATGACCTAACCTTAAAATTTTCACAGAAGTTGTAAAAATGATGAGGGAAAAGGTATACCAAGTACGGCGGCGCTACGCGCCGCCGTTTTTCTACTGTGTCCGAAAAACCCGAGGAGGGTGGGTACCCGGCCCCCGTCAATGCGCGTGTTAATATCCCCCGGATGGTATATCCCGTTAGAGTCGAATTCTGGGACATTCCCATATACATGACATACATATCACATTCCATATCTGATGACATATCATCAGGTCTGATCACGGATGAAAAGCTCCTAACTTTTATCGGGAAGGAACCGGGAGAGGTGCTGTACCACCTACCCCGCTCTTCCATCATAGACCTTGGTCTGGAATTACAAGGAATAACAGAGCTGGATTTCCTGCTTGTCCTCCCAGGGAGCCTCATAAACAGGCTACCCTGTTATATACACCACCAAGGAGGGAGATCGGAGCATCATCGTAACAGGTGTCATTACGGATCAGCCTCACCTGTAGTTTTTTGCAAGTCACTACCATCACTGCCTCGCCTGCAGAAGATAAGAAAGTACATGGCCTAGAATCTGAAACAGGCACGTCCATCCCAGGATGAAGAGTCACCATGAGCAGTCCAGTCTGAAGTTCCTTTTCCTTGACCCAGCCTATCTCTTCAGCGACCTTCTCCAAATCATCTGTAATCGAGTGTTTCACGGTGTTATAAACGAAGGATCCAAAACTCTGAGCAAGGGTTGCAAGATTGGGACGATAAGATCTGCTTAGAGCCCCGATTCGGGGAAACGACTCTACCATGTAGACAGTGGTCATCTGAGTAGGGCACAGAATCGCTCCACAAGTCAGATCTGGCTCGTACAAGATGGAGTTGAACTAGCCTCCCAGGCCTCCTGAAGTTCTGGACACAAGCTCGACGTCTCCTCGTCGAGTGATATTAACATCACCCTCGTAAAGAACAAAAATTAGACCCCTGTCGCATGGAGAAGGTTCTCGCTCCCATGTTTTGGTTCCTTCGGGGGGTGTCAGCCACGCCTCCCGTCTCGCTGTAGGGATATGAGATTCCATTCCACCTCATTTCAGACTTAGGTTTTCAGTTTAAGGACCATTGGAAAAGAGAGTTTCCATGGGTAACGTTATGCACTGACAAGACAGGTGACGCATATTGCTAAGCGTGCAAAACAAAAGTAAAACCGAAACAGGATTTGTTGAGGAAGCATGGAGAGGCACAATCGCACAAAGATAAGGTGGGAGCGTGTGCTGGCTCATCTGGCCAGCGGAAGGCATCATTCAACCCAAATCTCATGAACGTGAGTTGAAAGGGGCGGAAGTGAAGTTAAGCGTGTGTATGGCACGCCACCACTGTGCGATCCAAACTGTCGACCATTTGTCGGAGATTGTCAAGAAACATAGAAATGGGTCAAAACTAGAAAATCTGAGACTACATCGCACTAAATGTTCGAAAATTATCACCGAAGTCGTGGCACCGGCCATCAAAGACGAGATCTTTAAAGAACTGCAAGAGCCCGATGCCTGCTACAGTCTGATTGTTGACGAGTCAACGGATGTGGCCAGCCAAAAACATCTATGTATCTGCATTAGACATTTTTCGATCTCCAAGAACAACGTCACAACCGCCCTGATGGGTCTTGTTCCATTGACCTCCACAACTGGCGAAGCTCTCTTCGCACCAATCCAAGGGTTTCTTGGAGCAGCACAGCATCCCCCTGACTAATTGCATAGGATTTTCCAGTGATAGCGCAAGCAGCATGGTAGGATCAAAGAACTCGGTTTGGTCCCGGTTGAAGCTTGCTGCATCCAAATGTGTCCTCGCCAGATGTGTGTGCCATAGCCTAGCACTGTGTGCTTAACATGCTTTCAAAAAGCTCCCGAGTAATTTGGAGTTCATGCTACAAGAAATCCCAAAGTGGTTCAAGCATAGAGCACTGAGACGGGCGGAGTATGCAGAGGTATATGATGTCATGAACGAGGATCTGGATGATGACCCAAAGCCTTACGCGACCTCCATGTCGAGAACGAGGTGGTTGGTACGCGGCAAGGTTATGAACAACATCATGATGATCTGGGATGCACTGTGTGCTTACTTCACGAGCCTACCGGAAGACCCAGGGAACCGGTTTACCGTGCGTCTCCTTCTCAGATGTTACAGGACAGAAACAACTACTTGTAATTCCACTTCGCGCTTCCCATTGTGCATGACTTTGAGCAGGCTAACAGTGTCTTTCAAGCAACTGATGCGGAACCGGGGAAGCTACACGAGACTCTGGCGTCACTGCTGTGGAGTCTCCGACAACGGATTTTGAGGCCTCACGAAGTGAAGAGTGCGCGGAAGATGGGTGAGCACCACACTCTTCCCGTGGAGGATGTCGACTTCGGAGCGAAGTTCGAAATGGAGGCTGGAAGACTACGTGCTCCAGATGGTGATATCACAGAGGTATATATTTTTCACGTATGCGTATATGTATTTCTTGTAGCTCTTTATCTCATAGGTATAAGAACAAGCATTGACGGACCGAATAGGAGCGCCGTGTTCACTGGCGGATCCAAAGGAGGCTAAAGGGGTCAAAAGGTCCCAAAGCCTACAATGGCTTCCCGGCCCCTGAAGGACCAAATGTTGACCGGCTAGAAAATGTTTTTGCGATTTTTCTTAACTTGCCCCTCCCCCGACGGTGGCATGGCCCTCGTCAAAGCGTTCCCTGCATCTGGCAATGACCGTGCTTCCTCATTTTCAAGATTCTCAATTATTATTGGCTCTTTGATTTTGACTAGGAATAAATGCCCTACATAAAAAACTTGTCTCATATTCTGGATGTTTATTTTCGGGTGGTCATTATTACGCTCAAATTAAAGCAAAATATAGAAGCATGACCATGCTTACCAGTATATAAAAAGAAACGAAATCACAAGCCCACTGCAAATTCGTTAACATTTGACGTCACTGCCTGGGTTCAATAACACTACTATAAACCGATTATTCCTTCTTTTACGGAGGCACGCTGGTGGACTAGATAACGCGCTTGTAGTCCACGTGGCCGACCTGTGTTCACTGTTCAAGAGACCGGCGGCTTGCCTGAACAAAGAGCAAGCTAGCTCTTGAGAAACCCTTTCAACAGGAAAAGAGTTGTTGAGGCCATATGAACCTGACGGTTGGACCTGCGATAAGCTCTAGTTTTTTCCGGACTTGTGATTATGAATGGATAATGGACTATTTTTTATTTCCATTTAGAGCAGGGAATTTTTTAAGGAAAAGTCAGTGGGGGGGGCATTTCTTGTGCTGGCCATTTAAGTGTCTTCAGGGGATCAAGGCCCATTTTGAAGGGGTTTAATAAAACTTAGACGCGTTAGTGTTAAAAATTCTAAATTTTTTGTGTTATTTCATGTGTAGAGATTATAGATGCTGCCCAGGGCCGCCAGGTTTTTTCGGCGGAAAAGGTCAAACAGAGTTAGAAAAAGGGCCAAAGAGGGGCAAAATTTTATTTCCACTAAAATAGCCAAATAAACACCACAAAAGCTAGACCCCGGTCTGCAGCTGGGCTAACGCCCCACCGGCGCAGGAGAGCCGCATGACAACGTGCTGAAAGCAAACCATATTTCGTTATCAATGTATCTCTTCATAAGCCTGCAGGTCAGCGTTATCATTCTTGTCTTTGAAATAGCTAATAAATATCTCGCAGTCAACCCCGCATTCGAAACAAGCACCTCTGATCACGAGGCAGGTCCTCTAACCACTAAACCACTGCGCCACGCTGTTCCCCCTCCCACTAGCCCTACACCTGTGACACGTCAGGAGATCACTGGCCGGTATCACTCAACCAAAACGGTGCCGTGATCGTGGCGCCGGATGCTGTGTTAGTACAGAAAAGGCATGGTATAAGGTTGCTTCTGGAAGACGAACCAAACATTAGATTGGCCTAGAATCACTTGTATCGGCGACATAGCACCCTGAGCTAGCTTCATGCCAAATTTAATCTACTTCCATTTATTTGAAGGATTGAAACCATAGTGAGAAGAAAATATGTTCCGAGAAATTTAGCTCCTTGAAGTACTCTTTCAGATGAGTTACTCGAAAGCCGTTGGAGATAAGTGGGTAGTGTAAATGAATGAAATAACCGTAATTTATTTTCTTAATCAGCCATGTCAATTCTGAGCTTGTGAGTGACATGTGCTCGGAACTAAGAAGCTACAAATAAAAGGTTTTCTACTAAAATAATATTTATACATATAAAACAATGAATTTCAATATCACGATATCCATCCCCAAATATTATCAGGCGTACGCAATGTTCTTTCATTATCTGAAAGGAAAAGTCAAATCATCGCATACGATCGCAATATATTAATATTTGAATGAAAGGTGCAAAAATGCAGTCCTCCGGCAGAATGGCAAAACCTAGTTCAAAATTTTACGTTTTCCACTGGAAACTATGCCTAAGCAAAATCAAATTGACCTAGCTGCCTCCAGGTGTCTTTAAGCTAACTGAAGCGGGCTTTATGACATTTCGAGCTTATAAGTCGGCCGTCAAATTGCAATACCTTTTTGCTTGTATCAGAAATACTGCGTTTTGACGTAATACATATTGTCGGACCAGTTCAAAATTTTTTCTTAGGTGGCCCCTGTTGCTTATTCAAAAGGAGGTAAATTTCAAGTTCGTCGCTTAAGAAATAATTAGAAAAATGCAAAATTGAAAACATTTCTTCCAAAGTTTCTCAAAAACTATTTTGAATTTAGATTCGAGGGCCTTATTTTGGGCGTCCAGCGTAAAAGGGCTATCACCCTACACAATTGCAGAGCCCTGACATCAACTGTCAGAACCGCCAAGCGGCCAGATATAGAGCCTCCTGAGAAACATCAATTCGCTTCGCTCCATGGATTTCGTCATGAAGCTCTGATTTGAGGCTAAAGCCACTCCTAGCGGTAGCCATAAACCCACAGAAAAAGCGACTTGTATGACTGTTTAAAACTAATTGTTGTCAGTTTGATAATGACTTGACGCAATATTTTCAGCACACTACCCATCTAATGGGAAGCTCTTCAAACCCCGCGTGGCCATCAGATGATTTTATCCATAAAACCAGAACATATTCAACATCATCAATCACCCAACTTTTTGAGCAACAAATTCCTGATCTGAATCAAAATGGGAGCAAACCGGAAATTTATATAACCAGCCGCTGTGGAAGGCAACGAGGAGCCCAAATTCGAAAAAAATTTTGGTACTAACGTGAAAAGTTTGCTGTCAGCATCAGGTTGAAGTTTGGCTGGCCCCGTCACTTTTTTCCGGTGGTGACGCTTATGCATGCTACCATATGCTACCACCACAATAATAAATAAAAAGGCTAAGCACTTCATACCGCCACACCAGCAACCAGTCTTACGCTTTTTCACTGCACCTTGTCCCGTCTAATCCACGAACGAGCATGTCAACCGAAGCGCTGACAACTGACTGTCTTTAAGCTAACTGAAGCGGGCTTTATGACATTATAGATGCTGCCGTGGAATTGCTCCTGGAACAGACCTGTGCAGACAGGTGGCCCAAATAGAAACCAGCGCTACCTGAGAGAGAAAAAAATTGCCATTGCTACATTAAATGCCCAGAATTGCTGTTGCCAGTCCAATATCGACGGCTGCTTTTGACCATGGTGTGATTCACTTGGAATCGAATGATGTATAACATGACCTTGCTAGTTAAAAAAAGTTTGTTATCATGAGCCTAAATGATCAAATGATGCATGGTTTTGTAAAAAAAATAACGGCTGTTCCTAAAAAAACTGACTGCGTGTGAAATGAGAGCATCATGCAATGTCACGGTAGGGGAAAGTGGGGGGTCATGGACACCGTGGGGAAGACGGACACCCCCTGTTTGGGACGAACTGACAGTGTCACGACCGGGAAAAGGGGGTAAGACGCTTCCTTTTAGCGCGCGTCGGTCGCAGAGCAACGTTGGGTCCGGTAAGCTCTCTAGTTTTTATACAATTTTCATAATAGGAAAAACAGCAACCGTGTGTTTTTTTCACAATCTAATTTGTAAGGTCATTGCATGGATGTTTCAATATATACTTTTGAAGGAAGAGAAGTTTGTTTAGGAAGAGCAAAGTGGCGTAAGACGGACACCACGTGTGGGGCAAGATGGACATGGTGTCCATGTTACCCCGCACAAGAGTATATTTAATTTATATAATATAAGCTTAAATAAATAAAGACTGATGGTTTAAGAGGGGGACACAGGGCAAGAAATGCTGGAGAACATATAATTAAATTTGAGGGTCATCCAGGGGCAGGTGTACCCCTCGACTCTCAGCGCCCCCTGCAATGGTCACGGTGCCCCCCTGAGAAATTGATGGGCCCCCTAAACTGTCGCTTCCAACCCCTCCACTCAGGAGCAGGGGAGGGTCGCTCTTAACCCTGCGAGGGGATCTGGCGCCCACCTGATGTTTTGCGTTCCAAAAGTGCCACCCCCTGGCAGGCGAGCACCCAGGATTTTTATTTGGGGGGCGGCTGACGAGAGGGGAACTAGGCCGGTGGAGAGGACGGCATTTTTCCTCCGGGGCCGCACTTTTTTACCCAAAGGGCAGCCAATTTTTGCATCCTGGGGGGGGTGAGAGCGGTGAATTGTTTACTCCACAGGCCTAGTGAAATTTTCTGGGGGCGGCGTGTTGGGTACAGGGGCAACAAAGTCGGTGTAGAGGGGCGGCATGTTGGGTGCAGGGGTGGCAGTCAGTGTAGCACTGCCTCTAAAAGTCAGGTGCAGGCTCATCCTTCCCCTCGATGGGCGCCTTCGGCGCACCACATGGATGGGGGCGGCACTTTGGAGCTCAAGTGTTTGCGGGGTATGCTGCCCCCTCCCTGGGTGCGCGCCCGCCCCTGACCCGGATGGCGCCCCCCGGCAAGGTGCCCCACCCCTTGATCGGCGATCCTGGATCAACCTATGCACAGTTCCGCGACAGTCCTTGATACTTTAATCCTCCGTCATTAAAAAAATCAGAAAAGGCATGACCCCCTTTGACCCTTTGACGGAAAAAGTAAGAAAATGCCCCCTTCCCCGCGACGGACGGCAGTCGCCTAGTGGGTGGATGCGTATGGAAATCTTCAAGGCCTGGTTCGATCACTTTGTTCACCTTGTCCGTCTTTCCCCATGGGGTGGCCATGTTACCCCATTAGGTGGGGCGAAATGGACTTTAGCTACTTTTTATCAACTTTATGCAAATTTAAATAGAATAAATATAGACACATGGCTGCTTGCACAGAGGTAGATAAATATCTGAAGTATCTCTACAGCCAAAATAGGAACGAAGCAAGCTCATTAAGTCATCGAAAACTCACACCATTGTTAAGGTTTCCGTGACCCCCCACTTTCCCCTACTGTCTGGGATGTGGGATTTCGGTCGGATAGAACAGGATGTTTGATTGGTTGTAGGCCAGCGTCCATCTCCAGCGTTGTGATTAGTTGATGCTGAGGCTGCTTTGCCGGGATTTCCCGTAACTACGCGCTTTGTTTCGTCTTCGCACGATGGAGTAGACAGCCACGGGTGGATATTTTTCAACACAATTTTTGTGGATTGCCAATTTGTGACCAGAAATAGAACAAAGTTATAATTATCGGGCGGTGTTCTGTCTTATTTTCGTTAGGTGAGTCTGCATTTGGTCAATTTTAAGACATCTGTCTATTTCACAGGGGGGCTAATTTCCGGGCACTGGGGGGGCATTTCGGCAGACTGGGGGGGGGCAAATGGCCCCCCAGTTAACATGTTAAAAAATGGCCTGATTTAGAGGCCTGCATGTATTTGCTATTTCAGCTTCCACCTCGTTCCATCCCATTTTGTCTCTGTTCCAATCCATTCCATCTCATAACATTCACCGAAATCCATCCCATTCCGTCCCATTTTATAATTATGTGGACAAAATTTTGTTTATTCCATCCTGGTCCTAATGAACCCTGCAAAACTTCGTCCCATTCCGTTCCATTTCAGAAAAAAATCCCTCCCTTTCCGTCCCATTCCTTTCTATCCCTATTCCATGCAGACCTCTATTTCAAGTGCAACTGTCTAGGTCATTGCTTTTACGCCGTATACCTATGAGCTATTCAAATGAAGGTAAACATAGGGATTCTTGATATTTGATGTTTCACCTGTTTTGAGGTAAAGTCAGGGATTCGAATTTAACTTTTGATAATTTGGTGCCGAGTTATATTATGAGTAATTTGGGCTGGGAGGGGACAGTTGTATCTTTGTAGAAATTACTTATCTTTCCTGTGGCGACGACATGCATGGAAACGGATTAACATAACGATTCAGATATAATGAATTTTAACATTTTAACATTTTGTTTTTTTTGCCGTCTAGCAGGTTCGCCGACGGTGCATCAGTTTCCTTATCGAAGCAGCGAAACAGGTAGAAGCCCGACTCCCCGAGACAAGCGAGGCCTACAGCGAGCTGCACGACCTCCTCCTCAGAAGTGTCTCTCTCACATGAGGGTTGGATTCAGTCAACTTCCACGCCTCGACCTCATTCACGAAGATGATATCAGCTCTGTTGAAAGCGAGTACAGAAAGCTGTTGGCGATTGAATGGGACAAACACGAGCTGCCGCACACGACAGTCCCTTTCTGGGTGTACCTCCTGAGCTTCAAGGATGCTGCAGGGCAGACAACATTCAGACGGTTGGCTATGTACGCCCTGAAGGTCCCAAATCTACCCGTCAGTAACGCCGTCGTAAATGGGTGGTCTCCCAACTAACAGCTGTGAAAAACAAACTCCGAAGCCGGATGGGACTTGAGCTCCTGGCGGCCATTCTACTAATAAGAACGAGCTTCCAGGAGCGCAAGTGTTGCGCTGACTTTTTGGTCGCTCCCCAAGTGATGGGACGTTTCAGTTCGTCCATGTACGAGTCTGCCTCTGGCCAAGGCACGTCTGACTGGGATCACCAGTGGGTGCAATGTGGTAACACGTGATTACAGTACAGTGCAAATATACGCAGCTAGAATCGTTTATTTGAGTGTGTGTGGTTAAAATATTTAAGGCTGGTAAATACTAAATAATTTGCAGCCATACCCTCATAGTGAGTTATAATTCGGCACCAGATGTATCGCATACAATCAGGGGCGGACGCAGACCCGAGATTTGGGGGGTCAAACCCATGTCTGCCTCTCCTGGGGGGGGGTGGGTGGGACGTGTGATGTGGGTGATCGAAAAACCTAGTATAAGCTACCTCTCCAAGTACATGATCGCTCTCCAAGGAGGGGGGGCGGTTGGGGTGGGAGCAAAAATGTATTTGCTCGACAGATCTAGTATAAACACTTTTTCAAAAGTGTATCCGGTCTTGAGGGCCAAAAGATAGTTTGGCCTCCCCTCCAGCGCTTTGGGGGGCAATGCCCCCCCGCTGCGTCCGCCAATGCATACAATGACCGATACAGGAGGTCGGTTTGGGAGGGAGGGTAACTGATTGGCAAGAAAGAAAACGATTGAGCAAAAGGAAAGGTTGGAGGGTGTTCGTAAGAAAGGTTCCCTTCCCCCAATGGGCCTCAAGACCGCTCGGCAGCATAGTCGGTTGTGGTTGCGTTGGATGGGTTGAAGTTGGGTGGGGATTCGCTTTTTCAATTCCTATTTCCGCCAGTGCCAGTGCAGTGATGCGTTCTAGGAAAAATGCATTACTGAATACCGAAGCTTATGATGTGCTCTATGTAATATTCTGCCTACCTCAGTTAAAATATTTCATGCGGCATTCCGATACTAAGCGCACGAGGTGTTTTTTTCTAAGGTTGTGATATTCCGGGTTACGATCGTAATGTTTCATCATTGGCGATATATTGGCGAATTGATGACTGGAATTGGCGAAATTTGGCGAAATGGTGAATCAAATTTGGCAAAAAATCCCATTTTCATCTGGCAACCCTGGCGTTCACACCCTTATCAAGTACTTTAAATTAGCAAATGATGTTGCAGAACGAGGTATGATGAAGGATCTGACCAGCAGATAAAAATATGAACAGCTGCTTGAATACCTTCTGTAGGTGAAAAAAACGCAGAAGTAAACTTCCCTGGCTACCAGCCGACCCGGGTTCAAGGCCCGGCGGCTTCCTGAACAAGGAGCACGTTTGCTCCCGAGAATACCT
The DNA here is from genome assembly GCA_034440635.1 of Lepas anatifera. Classification (NCBI taxonomy): domain Eukaryota; kingdom Metazoa; phylum Arthropoda; class Thecostraca; family Lepadidae; genus Lepas; species Lepas anatifera. Next base: position 505,385 of record JAOTON010002159.1, read on the forward strand.
TCAAACAGGGAAAGAGTTAGCGACGCCATATGACCCTGGCAGTTGGTGCGTCGATAAGCCGCAATAATTATTATTGGTACGGTCTACGGTCTACCAATGTTTGGTGCGATCTGTTGGTAAATCATCCTGTTGAAATACGCTCTGGTCCAAAAAATGACTCATTTTCGATCATTTAATCAACACGTGCCTCGCTGAGCTCCCTGGTATGACTCATCCCGCTGGGGGCCCATGGGGGGGACGTATTTTGCCACCCCTTCCGTATCCCATTTCCCAAGAAATCTTAAGGAAAATTACGAACTGTCTTCAAAAGCCGTTGACGAGACAAACAGAAATTATACGGACTATTTTAATGTCAGGTCAAAATTCAGGTCAGCATAGGTCAAGGAAGGCTCCATAGGCTTACAACAGAGCAGTGTACGTTTCCCACTCTGGATTTGTATTCGGCAGAGCCAGATAACATATTTACGCATCATTGGATTCCTCTCTTCGTGTTAAATCAATTGATGTATAATATGACCTTGCCGGGTCAAATGATGAAAATGACCCGCCATCGAGCTAGGTCAGGGTCACGGACCCCGTACCCCTTTTTCTCCTTTCAACTCCCATCTGAATGTGTCTTTTTCAAATTTCACATGATTAACAGAATTTAACACCTTTACAATAGGGTTTGAACTGAGATAGCTATGTGATAGAGGGTACCGAAAAATCCCAGGTTTGATACGACATTATCTCCAGATCTCGCCGTTTGCAATTAATTACCGTGTGTTTAGAGTAGACAGTGGCCCCGCACCATCCCTCCGCGGGTTCCCGTCAACGCCGAAAGGCCGCCGCCAGCCTTTACGCCCATAGGCCGGATAAGTGCGCAAAAGTAGTACGTAAATGAAGCATTCCAATCGCTGAAACAAGGTGTGAATTGATTGAAAACAAACGTCTTCTGTCCACGCACAACGATTGCTCCATCGGCAATTATCTTCATGTCAACTTCACGGCATCTAAGGTATAGGAGGAAGCAAACGTGACATACGCACCGCGCGGGGTGCACTAACGGCACGTACTCATGATATATTTCGGTAGTTTTTTATGTATAGAAGCAAATATCCACGGTTTTTATTCTTAATTGTAGCAATTTGAGACGTGCATTTTTACGTGTTATGGTCAGTTTTCAAATTGACGCTGAAGAGAAAATTGTTACAATTACTTACATTTGTTGAATAATTACAACTTTTTTAATGAAAATAAACTATGTTGAAAGTGTCACCATTGTCCTCATTAGCTTACTCCAAATATTTTGATATATAATTTTAAGCTTTTACCATTATTCTGATTGGGCAAAATAGCTGTAGAAGAAACTGTTGCGCCGGCAAAGGGCAAAATTTCCGGAGGAAGTCTTGAACCGTTGTACCTAGCGAGTTAAAAATATCACAGGCGTGTTCTGGGCTGTCAATAGCTCCATGAACAAAGTTGGAAGAAAATCGAAGACATTAGGGTGTAAAATCGAGCATCGTGTGGGCTGAAATGTCGTGGAATGCTCCAGCTGTTAAGGCATGCCTGGTTTGCTGATTTTACGAACCAGTACTCGCGTCCGAATGAATGATGTATTAGAGATATCAATAAAAAAGCACACGCTAGGTTTGCCACAGGGTTAGGCAGATTCAGCGAAATCGCGAAGTGCTTAATCTCACATTTGTTGGCGGTAAGAGCTGCGAACGTGGATTGTAAGGGATTCAAATTGTCGGCTCCTTGGCCCAGTGATTCAAGAAAGGAATATTTTCTGTTCCTTAAACATAGAGTCAAATTTGATTTATTCCACATAAAATACACACCTACTTTGACATTTAAAAGTATCTAGGCAGTGCCTAATGTGCCTCTATGGCAGCGCTGCCTCTGATAGTGCCAATTAAATTCGACATTATTGGGAATATGCCATATTTTTACGCCATAGATCATTGACCTCGAATGAACTTGACCTCACATTTTCGTGAAACACTGTGCTACCTTCCCTCTATGACTGTGGTAACTGGTCATTAATTCTGTTCGCCTTTCTGTTTCAGGTACAGGATGAATGTCTGTTAAGTAGTAGCTTTGAAGGCATAAGGGAGAGCATGTGCATGTATACGATGATGGAAGCATTGTATTGAGCTGTTAAAGCAAAGCTTGGTCTCCTTTGTTTGCTTTTTGTAAGCACGAGAAGCAACCAATACCGTTGCCCCTGGTAAAAACTTCCGGTGAGTGCTGCTGGATCGCTGGATCGGGGATTTAATTGAAAGGCTAAAGCGCATGTAAATGCTTTGCTTGCGTGGTATGCTCATGCATGTTGTGGTGTTTGCATGCTTTCACTGAGCTCTGGCCTGCAGCGCTTCTTGGTCTTTCACTGTGATGTTCGTGTCTTCTACAGAAACCACCAAGTTTGGCAGCTGCATTTCCCATTTCTTGTTTGTTTTCCGGGTCTTAGCCATGCCCCCCCCCCCACCCGTTCCCAAACCATTCTCATGTCAGAGTATGTTCACATTGCGTCTGCTAATGCGCCAAATATAGGTCTTAACAAGAAACAGGTGCGTCTAACGAAGTTTTGAAAGCAACGGTTGTGACAATGACCTTGGTCCTCTTTCGAAGTATTCTCGGCTTTTCCCGCACAATCACGACAGTTCCCAATAGGTCTCCAACATGGTCCAGATTCGACCTTGACTATACTGACCTAGGTCAATTAAATTTTGACGAAAGGTAGACCACCATCGCACCACACACCCTAACGGGCGTTTTTCTAAACCTCTTGGTCTTTCAGATCTTAGGGGCCACATTAGGACCCCTCCACTGTGCGTGTTAAAGTTAGTGACTGTGCTGCTTCCCTGAGCTGCGAGTTACTGCCACTGAATCGCTGTGGCGCCACCTGCACCATCTAGACGGCGCCACCGTCGAAGCGCACACACGTTCAGTACTATTGTTATTACTGTTTCACATAAATCTACTGGGTGAGAGGAGAACCAACTCACTAGCTGCCTTCATACATGTTGAATTCGTCGTAAAATTGCATTACGGTGCTAACGTAACTACGTTACCACAATTTGTGGGGTTATAGTTAGATACTATCATTTTCCATGATTTTTTAGCAATCGCTTTAGTTTCTCTCGCGTAGGCTGTTCTGTCGTTTTAGTACATCGTGTCTATCTTTTAACGCACCTACACATCCATGATAGACTTGTTGGAACTTACTTCGGGACCTCCACGATGACTGTAACTGACATCTTTGGAATGCGTCCTGGCTTGTACTTTACCAGACTTAACCCTTGCCCCGGTGGGGGTGTTTGAACACCCTCCCGGGCTTTTCCAGCGGCACGAAGAAACGGCAGCGCGAAGCATTGCGATCTTTGGCGCACTTTATCCTTGATCGATTCCGCAATTTTCCCCAAAATTTTAAGTTGAGTCATCTCTGGTCAGGTCAGCAGTGCAGGTCACCTTAATGCACAGAAAGAAATTTTTACAAGGGCAAACCTTGTCAGACCCTTGTTTACATGGAAAATTACTGGGGTAAAACGCAAAGCTTGTACGTTCAAAATCCGTGCCACGAAAACAAGGGAAATACAAGGAAAATCATGTAGAACAATGGTAGAACCATAGTACGACAGGGGTTGCTAGAAGACGTTGTAAAAACCTTGTAACTTAACTATGGTTAACCTACATGGCAAAGACAATGGCTGACAACGTCCCCACAAGCCCTCTACTAGGTCATGATTACCCCATAACAAGGGTAGAACAAAGCCTTGTGTCCGCCTTGTACGCAACCGCAGCCTTCCTACAAGAGCGTGACGAGATTAGAACCTTGCTTACACAACCGCTTTACCAGTGTGTAACGGGGAGGGAACAAGGGTGTTGCAAGGCTTCTTACAAGGATAAAACGAGACTCGGATTACGTCTTTACAACAGCGGCAGATCCAGGACTTCATTTCGGGGTGAGGGGGAAGCTTGGGCGCTCGCGCCTCCCCTGCCATAGTGTCTGGACAGCATCCGATTATGCATTTACTTTAGGCACTCTGACATTTCATGGTGTGGAAGGGGGCTTGAGCCCTCTTAGCCCCTCCCCTTGTACCTACCTCTATTTCAAAAGGAACTTTTCAGTCTCTATGCGAAAGCTAAAGCGTTTTCTGACCCCAAATGCAACCGGAAGATCGTCGGTAGTAAAAAGGGTAAGCATTGAGCCACCTTTCAAGCAAGAAAATAACCCGCACGTTGCCTTACCCATATCGGTAAAACACAGCATCACTCATCAGGCGCCGATCCATCTGAAGACACCAACAAGATCATATTGGAACTCAACTCACCCTATTTTTCAAACGGGCCCATAAGGCAAACATAATTAGGTTCTACCCACTGCAGGTACCTAAGCCATAGATCAAATAGTCTGTGCTCGTTTGACACGAAAATATGAGGCTTAACCCGCGCCCCACCAGGGGTCCGGCGCCACCTTCGCCCCACCGGGGGGCATCGATGGCACCCCCTCTAACTCCGAAAATATGGGCGTTAGCGCAAATCTGCAAAGTGCAATAGAAAGCTCGCGTGAATTCAGTAAGAAATTACTTCGCATGTTTTAGTGCTCAGGTCAATGGTTTGACCTCCAGAGGTCAAATTAGGTCAAGATCGGCTATTTTCACTCAAATATGCAATGATTAAGCAAACTGGGCATAACTATTATGCCATTAGAGCTATTGAGGCCTGGTAAAGTACATTTGATAGCAAATTGCCAGTACTTTTTCCGCTATGTGGAACGTAAAGACCTCCCGCCAGTGGTTTGACCGCCAGAAGTCACCTCGTGACCTAATATGACCTGAGGTCACGAAAGGTCAAAAAGTGACCTTGCCGTATATCAAATGAAAGCCAGTGGTGACAAGACAAACACGATGGTGTTTGTTTCACCGCTCTAGCTCAATTAGGTCAGAAGTTATTGTCAAAATACTGTTTTTGACCTCTGGTGCCCTTGGATGACCTTGGAAAAGTCAAAGGGCAAATATGACCCCTGGGATTCGTGAAAGGGTGTCCAAGAACGTTGTTCTGAGCAGTCTGAGTATTTTCAATCATTTTTGTGGCTTTTATATCATGAAATAGCTTTTCCCCATGCTTTTCCAATGGGAGAGGTCGCCTCGTGACCTGACCTCAGCGCACGAAATCGAAAAATCCCGGATATACACCTTGTAGACCCTGGAGGGGTCATGAAGTGTAGGAAGTTTCAAATCGATCGACCTTGAAATGTAGCTCTTACAGAGCTCTAAAGGTGAAGTGAGGTGACCTTGGTTGGCCTCGTCTGGTGACCTGACCTTGGGTGACCCGGGGTAAAAAATTCAGGGATGATGGGAAAATGATGCAGTAAGAGGTAGAGGCCTCAACCGCGGTGCTGCGCCTCGTCGTTTTTCTGCTATCCCGGAAAAACCTTAGGGGGGCCATCGATGGCCCCCCGGTGGGGCGAGGGTTAATACCAATATGGCATACATGCCTGAAGTAACCACATACCTCCTTACCTGGACCTGGATTGACCATTGAAAAATGCCTCACTTTTCAACTATTGGAACAGAAAACAATACTTTCCACTCGCAGATCACTGAAAAATATTCCAGACAGCTTCCAAAGTTCCACGATTGATTAAAATAAGTCACATTTATTCTAACCTACACGGCATGCGTGCCAGGCCACTGTGTATTGCCACGGGTAAACAGAAAGCAAGATGGCGACCGTAACCCGAGCAGGTATTGGAAGCCATAGTCAAACGACAATGGCCGAGCAAGGGTGCAACAACGCCCTAGCTTTACCTACCAGCTATTTACAATGCCACTACAACGCCTAATATTCAGTTAGTGCAGCGCTGGTGCGCAAGCAAGGTATGAACCAGGTATGAACGAGGCGCGCACTATTGTGGCACAAGGCAAGGTTGTCATTCCGTAGTAATTGCATTGCTTTATACTAGTGACGTAACCAGGTTTGTTTTATTTCGGTAATTGAACTACGGTGCAACTATTGTTCTGCAATGGTAAAACTTGTAGAAACACAATTTTAAGCTTGTACCTTGTAATAAATTCTTTCTGTGTGTTTAAGGTGGGATAAGTAAGAAAAGTGTGAATCTATCGAATTAAAGAATATACCACATGATGGGCCCACTGAGTACTACAACATATATTCCGGTATTTGTAATATCGATTACGTAAGGTCAGGTACGGATCATGACCTCTCCATTCGAAATGCAAGTGGAAACATGAGTTGGACTGTATTTGTGTAGATAAAGCTGATAATACCTTCATATTCTCCAAATCGTAGTATCCTGGGCACAGGGGCGTAGCCAAGGGGGGCGGCAGGGACCGCCGCCCCTCCCCCCTGAGGGTCCGAAGGGCTCCGCTGAGGACACAATTCTGTAACAAGCAGGGCCTTTTTACCCATCAGGGCCCTTTTGGCACTGTCGCAGGGGCCCTATTCGGGGCGCCGGCACCCCTGAGCGAAATCCTGGTTACGTCCCTGCCTTTCTAGGTTCATGTTTAAATTTTGACCTGTGACTTCTGAAAGGTCATTTAGGCTGCTTAAGCAGAATTTCAGGCTTGGGTCAATAAGTTTGCACGAAATGACGATAAAGCTTTTATTTCAATGCCATAACGTTTATATTGTCATGCCAGTCATTTGATGTGCATTTTGACTGTGCTAGATTAGACCTGACCTGACCTTGAGCTTGACCTCATACTTTGACCTGACCTCAGGTCCAGTCATTGTTGTGTTTTGACCTGGTATAGTAATTTTCTACATCATTTGATCCGCCGTAACAAGAGGATGCAAATGGTGCCTAAAAGTGATTCTAACTCAATTCTCTCAGACGCTAGAGCCCCGAAACTCTTCTCTGGCATGCCGCCTTCTTTGATCTGCCATAACCTCAATATTGACCTGAGCCAACAAGTGATAAATTTAGCTTCTTCATGAATTCTCATGAGCTCTTTACCATCGTCCGCGTTTTTTTCGCTAGCCCGGATAGGGGCCGAGTTCGAGGGGGCGGGGTGTTTGAAAAACCCTCACCCTACCATGGCGTGGCTCGGAGGCCCACCGGAGCGGGTGTTAAGAGGGCGTGCCAGGATTTAATAATTCGCAGTGAGAGTGACCCAATAGGTACCCTCTGGGTTAACACGCGCATTGACGGGGGCGGGTACCCGCTCCCCTCGGGTTTTTCGGAGACAGTATAAAAACGGCGGCGCGTATCCCCCGTACTTTGCGTACATTATCCCTCATAATTTGTACAAATTTTGTCAAAATTTTAATGTTAGGTCATCTCAGGTCAGGTCATCAGCACAGGTCAAGTGACCTGACCTCAAAATATGTTAAAGTTAGCATAAGTCGGAAGAGGGTAAACATATACGATTGAAACTCATATCACATAATGGGCCCACCGAGTTCTTTAACATATACTCCGTTATTTCTTATATCCATGGCCTAAGGTCATGTACGAGCCATGACCTTATTGGAAATACATGGGAAAAATGGTTTTAACTTAATAACTTACTAACCGATGGCAATAGAGTTTTTATTGTAGCTGCATTAGATTCACCTTGTTTTTGCGGTTCGAATGATATGTATTTTATCTAATTTGATCTTGACCTGACCTTAGATCAGGTCCAATTCTTGATTTGACCTAGCAAGGTCAAATTATATATCATTGGATTCGGTTTGTTGCGAGGATTCATATGGTTTAAGTAGTTTTGCTCTATCTTTACTTGTTCAGATGGAATGGCCGAAAAAACTTAATTTACATGTTATCCCTATGACGGCATGTTTTGACCTCTAGTGACCTTAAATGCTACCTGACAAAAAAATGGTTCTAATATTTTCGATGGAAAAGTGGATGGACTATCCAACCCGTTTACCGTTTTTCGCTACCTAGCGCGGTTTTCGAGATCTTAGGGGGACGGGTACCCGCCCCACCCCCGTCAAGGCTAAGGTGGCTCAGACCCCAGTCAATGCGCGTGTTAATAACAATTGTTGAGGTTTAACGACGCACCAATTGCCAGGGTGATACAGCGTCGCCCGCACGTGTTAATCTATGTACTATGCTCAGTTTCTACTAAAATCATAGAGCCCCCGCTGCAGAAAACCTCCATACGGCTGGCACAGTTGCCAGATTTTTACATAATAGTGACCCAATAGTGACAATTGTTGACAGTTTTCGGAAAGTATGCGACTAGAAACTCCAGTTGACAGGCTAATTTCTCAAACAAAAAATAATTGTAAGCATATGCAATAAATCACCAATAATACAAATCAATCATCAAATAGTTTTCTGTTTAATTTTTCATAATTTCTCCAGGAAAATTAATTTTATAGTCTTAGTATCTTCAATTTATCACCCCCTTTTGTCAATCAATTTAGTATCTGGTACGCCTTATTACCCCCATTTAGTACAAGGTACGATTAAGCAGTGTGCGTGGGAATTAGGTGTGGTGTAGATAAGACAACGTAGACCTGCGGACCTCCTAATCTAAAGTCTAGATGGCGTTGTAACACACAGGAAACTGAACTGCATGGAGTTAGAGCAGGAGTTTTACTACGCTGGAACTTTCTTTGGTATGATAATTCCAATACCTCTGTACCTATTAAGCCCATAGCATAACTCGTCATCCATGCCGGGTCTGGCCTCGGAATTTTTACTGGAAGGAAGACGGACCTCAGACAAGTATAATAGGGGGGTGAATTATAATTCGAGACGCTCCTTCGAAAATGAGAGTACCTTCAATAAAGGAAAACACATTGTCACTACCTTCATGCTGTAATGGTATGGCATAGACGGATCCACGATTGCCAATCAGAGGTGGGAGGAGGGCACCTTCCCGGGGAGCAAAATCCTATCGGTGGGAGCCGATTTTTGCATCCTGGGTGGATGAAAGCGACACTTCAGGGGCGCCATAGGTCTTTCAGGGGGCCGTCGTGACCAAACTTTCTGAATTTTTGGCAAATCGGCCAAAATTTCGGAATTTTGAGGGGCCTTAGCCCGTTGCCTTCCTCCCCCTCTGCGTCCGCCAGTGACAGCGAAAAGGAAGAAAGCTGGTAAATGACATTTAGCATATTGAAAATAGCATACACGCATACAGCTACAATTTCCAGCTCGGTGTGACGACAGCACACTCTCTGCACCTCTGTGACCCGGGAAGTCGGAGACCCGGGAAGTCTTCTCTCGGGACGCATACCCAATGGGAGGGGAGAGCTCTCTCGTCGCAATTTCACTGTTTATATCCCAATGGAACGTAAAACAGGTCTGTAGGACCATTTCCCTGTGCCTCTCGCCTCATTCTAACGGACACATCTGCCTCCGTTGCCGGGTCCCAGTGTGGAGAATGGTATTGATCCCTGGTGCAGGCTCATGCACATTGTACAGTGACGGATCTAGTCGTATTGGGGGGGGAGCAATCCAAAGTCGAAGAGAAAAAATCGCTCGGTGAACATTTTGCCATAATGTAACTGGACGGTAGGTTTTGGGGGTAAGCTCAGAAGTCGAAAAGCATGTCACGGGGTTACAGATGCGGCCACAAGGTGCTTGTTTTGTTCTCCATGACCCATGTTTACGCTTAAGTACACCGGTTCTCATTGGCGGACGCAGAGGGCTATTCCGGTCATGCCCCCCAAAGCACTGTAAATGGGGCAAAACTGTCTGTTGCCCCCAAAAGGTCGGATTTCTTTTTTTAAGTTGTTTACACTAGGTCTGTCGAGCAATTAAATTTTAGCCCCCTCCTCCTCCTCCCCTCCTCCCCCCGGAGAGCGATCATGTACTTGGAACAATGATAACTCTGAACATCTTTTGTGATCAATGCCGTGAGCTGAAAAGCAGTCCCTTCAATGATTTTAACCCTTGCCCCGGTGGGGTCATCGGGCTTTCCTTCTGGCATCGCGCCGCCATAATTGGCACACCTTATCCTTGATAATTTTGCAGCTTGAAGCTTTGGGGGACGAGATAAAAACATAGTTTTGCCCCGATATTTTGCTACGGGAGGGAAAAATGCCTCTTCTCTTCCCCCTGGATGCGCCACTGCTCATGTGTCCTTGATGACGGAGTTACGACAGTCGGCTGGTCAGTGCTGCCACACCGGCCTATCGTGCTACATGTGAGGGGCGTGTGCTCCACTGCTACACCGGCCTATCTGCTCATGGGGCTGTGCTCCACTGCCACACCGGCCTATCGCGCTACATGTGAGGGGCGTGTGCTTCACTGCTACACCGATCTGACCATTTCAGAGCTGATAACTGCTTAAAGAAACGTCGAAAGAAAAAAATTCTCACTGGGCAGGGAACCTCCTCTGGATGGTGATTGCAAGATACACCTATCAGAACTGATAAATGGGATAACTCTGTCGCGACTTCGGGTCATTGCAGAGGTAGTCTCTACCCAACGCCTGCATTCTACTGCGTCACAATGAACCAGTCGACTGGAAACAGCCCACACCGTTTTCCAGGCCCGGAACCAGGAACTCAGGATGAAAGTACTCCACTAATACCAATGACGAAAAAAGAACAGACCAACTCTCCACCAGAAGTTAGCGCCAGCAAAAGTTCGTCTGATGATGCCGGGTTCACAAAAGCGCAGAAAAAGCTGTTGGTGCTTCTATCTCTACAAAACTTCTTGACTGGATGCCTCATTGCTGTGATGATCCCTTTCTTTCCCCTGGAAGCAGCGAAACGAGGATTATCGCAAGCAACCATCAGTGGTGTGTTCAGTTGTTATGCTTTAACTCACCTGCTCATCAATCCTTTCATCGGGCGTCTCTCACCTGTCATTGGTGTTACAAGGCTCTACAACATCGGTGTTGCGACAGCAGGATTGTCAACAGTTGCATTTGGAACACTTGCCCATCTGCCAACAGCTGAATCCTTCATCGTCGCTTGCTTCTTGGTGAGGATAGTGGAGGCATCTGGTGCTGCAGCCGTTGCCAACTGTGGCTACACCATCATCGGGAACAGGTTTCCAGTCAAAACAAGCACAGCTGTCGCCACGCTTGGCATGATGACATCCCTTGGAATTGCATTTTCACCCGCCATCGGTGGGGGCCTCTATGCAGTGGCAGGATTCGGAGCGCCGTTCTACATTCTCGGAATTTTGATGATGTTGACTGCGGTGGTAAACCTCTGGCTGATTCCACCCCTTACAAGATATGACAAGAACGTGGTTCCCTTTTTCACAATGCTCTCTAAATTTGTAAAGTCTTTTGAATGTTGTGTGTGCTTATGCGTCGGGTTTATTTTTGCCTTTGTCTTCCCAACCTTGGACGCCAGCATCTCACCTTACGCATTCTCTGCTCTTGGTATAACACCTGCTTCATTGGGCTTTTACTTCCTAGTGGCAGCATTAGCTCAGCTTCCTACCACCTTCTTCGCCGCTCGGCTATCCGAAAGGATAGCAAACCCGTATCCTCTAATGTCCCTCTCTCTCGCCCTAACCGGAGTAGCCATCATCATCATGCCTCCGTCTCCCCTCCTTGGTGTTGAGCCTGCCTGGTGGCTTCTTGGACTGGGTCTAATGTTACTTGAGATTTTCTTAAACAGTTCTTACGTTCCCTGTTTCCAACTGATGCTTCGTGCGTGTGTTCGCCAAGGTTTGGCTGATGACGTGATAACTCAAGCCTTTGTGTCCAGTGTGTTCTTCACAGGAATGTCGCTAGGGTCAGTGTCGGGACCTGTCACTGGAGGCTTTCTAGTGGACCTATATGGCTTCCCGTGGATGATGACTGGCCTTGCAGCGCTGGTTTTACTCGTGATGGTTCTGGCTAGCATTCAAGCAGTGCTAAAGAGCTTGACATTCCGCAGTCAGGCAGGTTCGGAGCTGGACTGATATCCAAAGGTGCTTTGCTCGGAGTTTACAGGCTCTGTGAAAAAGCGATCGTTTTTGAACACCCGCAGTGGAGGCGTCTTTCTCGGAACTCATACTCATACGTGTATTTGTCAGAATTTTGCACTAAGACTAGGTCAGCTTATATTCCCCATTGGTGTTTAAACTGCCGGACACTTGTTCGGGACACCGCTCGGGTGGCGTCTTTCAATACCACAGTGGCGTCAACGTAGCGAGGGACAGCAGGTGTTTTCCCACCTACCCACCACTGGGGACACTTATAAGGCCGCCATCTTGGCTCTTGACGCCCATTACCTTCCAAAGGTGAATGTGGTGTGTGAACGGTATAAGTTTCGGCAGAGGTGCCAGGGCTCAGATGAGCCCACAGAAGTTTATGCCACTGCACTGCGTTGTCTGGCAGCCAAATGTCAGTTTGGGGAGTTGACGGATGAGATGATCCGAGACCAAATAGTAGAGAAGACTCCAAGCCCACGCCTCAGAGAGCGCCTGCTGCTGGAGCCGGATCTGACACTTGAGAAGACACTGCTCTTGGCAGCCCAATCGGAAACGGCAAATATTTATAGTAATATATTTATAGCAGCATCCAAGAGACAACTGGTCTCTTCACAGTAATTCCTCTCCCTCTTGTAAACGGCAGAATTAACACCTACAGTGTAACTCAACATCCCTGAATCAATAATTAAGTCTGTCAGGGGGCTTATGAAGACTGGTGGACCGTCTCAGTTCACTCACACAATCACTCGAAGCGTGCGCCGAACTAGATTCAAAATCAAGAAATCTGACGAATGAACCCTTAATACCAAACTTGGGAAAGTTCAGTCCTGAAACTCCAGAAATCATCTCTGCAAAACTTGGAAGACAAATTCAGTGCGAAACTTCGGCTCTGATTTCAAGCCATGTTTTCTCAATTCCATGAGAAAAATTTGGGAATAGCACAGTCGGTCGTCTCAGTCATGTCAGTGCTCAAAATGTCACAAACCAAGCCATCAGCAATGAAACATAAGACAATGCACACTGAATTAAGCATTGGAATTAACGATCTCGCTGCAAGAGGAGTTTAACATTAAGATTTAAGTCCGATGTTTGCATGGTCCAAAATCTTGTTTCCAAACTGCAACAAGAGTTTGTTTCCAAACTCTAAAACTTTACATAAAAACAAGATATCACTTTGGTGGCGCCTAGCCTGAAGGGATTGCACATTGTACAAACTAAGGAGGGACTTGTAGTCCAGCATAGCACCGGCAGGCTCAGTATGTTTGGCTAGCCACATGAGGAATTTATGCTGAACCCTCTCCACGCGAATGAGATGACATTTTGCTGCTCCGCCCCAGATGACGGAACCGTATTCAAGAATTGACCGAACATTTGCGTTGAATACGGATACGGCCGCACGCTTGTCCAGTTTGTGTCTGGGGGAAGCTGACTGGAAGGTTCGAATGAGAAGGCCTAATGCCCTATTGGCTTTAAGTACTATGGAATTTATTTGCGCCTGAAAAGTGAGCTTTTGGGCCAGAATGACGCCTAGATCTCAAATGTTGTCGCCATTTTCTAGAATTTCGCCGTTGATTTTGTAAGACGAAGGGATGAAATTGCGGTTTAGAGTGATTTTGAAGGCTTTACATTTTGATGCGTTCAGCTTCCAGTCCGCTGCCCAGCGCGCAACCGCATCCAAGTCATTTTGAAGCCTAATGACGTCATTTTTGGTGTCAATTTGACCAAAAACTTTCACGTCATTGGCAAACATCAAACAGTTTGTAGATATTACAGATGGCAAATCATTCACGTAGAGAAGGAACAGCAAAGGTGAGATATGCCCGCCTTCCGGCGTCCCCGAGACAGCCGGAGTCCACTCGGACATCTTTCCATTTAACACCACTCTCTGCTTCCGCCTCCCGAGGTACGATGTGAGCCATTTCAAAGCTTGTCCATCCCGGTCATACATACATCGAAGTTTATAGAGCAGTAGGCGATGATTTACACTTTGGAAGGCACTGGGGAAATCTGTGTATACCACATCGAGCTGAGATTTATCTTGAATGACCACCCATCCATGTGCAAGGAAAGATTCCAGATTTGAAGCGCAAGATCGATGCTGTATAAACCCGTGTTGAGTTTCCGAAAGGAGAGGTCTGACGTGTTGAAAAATCTGATCGCTGACAATTTTCTCAAACACTTTTCCACACAAAGGCAATAATGAAACCGAGCGAGTTTTCTGGATTTTTTTCTAGAGCCTTTTTTGTAAATGGGGACGATATTTGCCTCTGCCCACTGTTCTGGAAATATACCATTAGTCAGTGATAAGCGGAAACCTTGCACAGAGAAACGACCAATTCCAGCGCACACTCCCTAAGAATGCGAGTGCTCAGGCCGTCAGGGCCACAAGCTTTACTTACTACCAGATCTTTGAGTAAACGGCACACAGCTTTCTCTGTCACGTGGAAGTCCGATATTGTTTCATCGGTCAAGAAAGGTAGGTTTGGAAAATGATTAACGTTTGGGGAAGAAAATTTATTTGCAAATGTTCGACTCAGCAAATTTGCTCTACCAACGTCGTTGGATATCTGTGTACCGTTTGACTCTAACACCGAAATCCCCTTCACCTGCTTAAGACACCTTAGAAAAGACCAAAATCGTTTCGGATTCGAGACAAAATCACCCATGATGCCCTGCGGGTACTAAGAGTAACTCCTACCAGATCCACGTTTGAACAGGGCACGATTTTGCACAAATTCCAACTTAACTCGCTCATCTTCAGGATGACGTTTCATGCGCTCAAAAGCTGCCTGCTTTAACTTAAGGGAGTGTCTAACCTCTACAGCAAACCATGGTGGAAAACGTTTTTTGGGCACAACTGTGGGGACGTGATCACGTTTCGCTGCGTCTACAAGAGTGTAAAACATCGATACATCCTCATCAGTTTCTAAGTTATCCAACAGATTCCATGGTGTAGCCTGCAGAGTGCGACGAAGTCAATCAAAATCGGCGCGACGGTAGTTCATGGCGACGGAGCGGGTTACACGAACTGGAGGTTAGGATCTTGCAGCGAAAGATACCACTACTTCATCGTGGTCTGAAGTGATACTGCTCGGTCGCAGCCGTGCTGACGCCTCACAGATGTGTCTCGTTACTAAGTCTAGAATGTTCGGCCCCCTGGTTGGCGTCGTTACCAGCTGTTAGGCCAATCACTTCACAAGTCTCAGTTTATTTTGATCTGCCTCTCGGGTGGGGTGGCGCCACCGTCGCGCTGCCGAACCACTGCCGTCGATCCGTATTTCGCAATTTGGCTCGACTATTGATGCACTCAGTAGGTACAGAGGTGGGACTTTTCAGTCTCGCAGTCCTGTTGCCCGGACCCAAACTGTTCTGGCGGGACTCAAACCGGGACTGGGGCTCAAAGGCCGGAATCAGCTCAATAAATGTATTTATTCTCTTCAGCACCATTTTCAGCTCTTTTAGACTCAATATTTGCAACTTCTAATCTAAGATGATGCAGGCATGCGAATTTCAGCGCAAAACAATACTTTCGAACTTTGAGGGCACACACACACACACCACACAATCCTAAATTCTTACAAAACTTCATTCCTTAGAAATCACATATTTATGTGCTATAATGGGCGGCAGAACTGGGGGAGGGGCACCGCAGCACCGTCACACCTTCAATCTGAACCCTCCGCCGCTGCGGTGTGCTGTTGCTATCACTTCGATTGAAAGGAGATGGTACTAAAGGGAATGCGACACATTCATGATGGGATCCGAACTGAGATCGGAATGTTATAGAGCATGTCAAGAAAATACTCAATCGATAGTTCATTTGTCCCAGAACTTACCGTCTCCGGAAAATGATACCAATTGACCCCTAACGACCCCGTCCTCCCCGGATATTTACGTACCATGAGGTGATCTTAGGAATGTAGTATCATGCTTAAGTCTCTCGGCGCGTGCTGCGCGGAAACGTTCTTTCTTGGAAATCTTTAATGTCCACGTGCTAAGCTGGCACTGTCGATTATTAATGCCTATTAATTGCTTTTTCGAGTAGTTTGAACGTGAGATAAATTTATTATATCAAGGAAAATAGGAAAAATTGAATGTCTGTTTCGTTCCAAATGGTAACCTCTTATTTCAACATAGGGATAACATGTAAATGAAGGTTCTCGGTCATTACATTTGAACAAGTAAAGATAGAGTAAAAAAACCAACGATATGAGTCCTCGCAGCAAACCAAATAAAATTATATATAATATGACCTTGCTATGTCAAATCAGGGATTTGACCTGACCTTGAGGTCGAGTCAAGATCAAATAAGATCAAATAAATGTCATTAGAACTGCAAAGACAAGGCGAATATAATGCAGATAAAATAAACGCTTTATCACAATCCGTTACTAAGTTATTCAGTTAAAACCATTTTCCCATGTATTTCCAATGGAGAGATCATGGCATGGCTCGTACCTGCCCTGACGTCATCGATATAAAAAATACCGGAACATATTTTAGAGAACTCGGTGGGCCCATTATGTGATATGATTTTCAATCGGATAAGTGTACGCTGTTCCGACTTATGTTATCTGAAACTTTTTTAGGTCAGATCACTCAACCTGTACTGGTAAACTGACCTGATCCTTAAAATTTTCACAAAAGTTGTGAGATGATGAGAGAAAAGGCATGAAAAGTACGTCGGCGCTACGCGCCGTCGTTTTTATGCTGTCTCCGAAAAACCTGAGGGGTACCCGCCCCCGTCAATGCGCGTGTTAAGGGTTAGTTTATTCGTAAATAATCCTCACACACAGTGTCCCACCATTAACTCCCTCAAATCTCCAAAGGTATTTAGAAACAAGATATAAATCCTACACACGTCGCCACTAGACTCAGCATCCAACCCACCACCCACTAACACATTAGCGAAGCGCAACCGCCGCATTTAAAGGGAATGTGGCACCTTGGTCGAATCCTGGAATTTAGTGTAATTAGGGGTACTTTTAGGCCTGGTGCTAAGGGTACATGATAGGTATATTTCAGGTAGGTTTTAGTTTTTTCTACGGAAATCTCGAGGCCCAAGACGAATGATATCGGGTTTTCCGACTTGCTTTACAACTTGGCTCAGTTAAAATCACGTTATGAAGGTGCCACATTCCCTTTAACACGCGCAAAGGGAATTGGCGGCGCTAGCGCCCACATTGACGGGGGCGGGTACCCGCCCTCCTCGGGTTTTTCGGATAGCAGAAAAAAACGGCGGCGCATAGCGCCGCCATACTTGGTATACCTTTTCCTTCATCATTTTTACATTTTGTGTGAAAATTTTAAGGTTAAGTCATCTCAGGTCAGGTCACCAGTACAGGTCTAGTGACCTGACCTAAAAAAAAGTTTAATATTGGGGCTTATCGACGCACCAACTGCCAGGGTCATATGGCGCGAAAAAAAGTTTAAGACAGCATAAGTCGGAGCAGGGTGAACTTATCCAATTGAAACTGATATCCCACCGAGTGCTCTAAATTATGTTCCGGTATTTTTGATACCGATGACCTAAGGTCAGGTACGAGCACTGGCGGATCCAGGGGGGGTCCAGGGGCCATGGCCCCCCCAAAGCCCGAAATAGTATCTTTTGGCCCCCAAAACGACCGACTTTTGGCCGTTTTTTTAAAATCCTATGCTTTTTGCGATTTTTTCCCGATTTGGCCCCCAAAACGATGTTTTGGCCCCCTCCAAAACTTTTTCCTGGATCCGCCAATGGGTACGAGGCATGACCTCTCCATTGGAAATACTTGGGAAAAATGTTTTTACTGAATAACTCGGTAACGAATGGTGATAGAGCGTTTATTTGAGTTGCATTAGACTTGCCTTGGCTTTGCGGTTCTAATGATATGCATTTTATATAATTTTACCTTGACCTGACCTCAGGTCAGGTCAAATACTTGATTTGACCTAGCAAGGTCAAATTATATATCAATCGATTCGGCTTGTTGCGAGGATTCATATAGTTCAAGTGGTTTTGCTCTATCTTTACTTGTTCAAATGTAATGACCGAAAAACTTAATTTACATGTTATCCCTATCACAGCATGTTTTGACCTCTCGTGACCTTAAATGTTACCTGACAAAAAAATTGTTCAAATATTTTCGATGGAGAAGTGGACGGGCTACCCAACGCCGTTTACCGTTTTTCGCTACCTACCGTGTTTCTCGAGATCTTACGGGGGCAGGGCGGGTACCCGCCCCCTTGTCAAAGCGAAGGTGGCTCAGACCCCCGTTAATGCGCGTGTTAATGTAACCGCGGCGACCGTTAGCTCGACTACCATCCCATGAAGCTCCTCTGGCGACATCTATATAAGTCAACTCGACGTGCCAGTACAGTATAGACGGCGCTCTTGAAGTTGTGTTTAGGTATCCTAGGCAAGAATGCTCACCATGGGCAAGAAATATCACCATAATATATTCCCGTTCAATAAGTAACTTAAAACAATAAATGTTGATATTCGAGTTCGTGTGACGTGAGCAGAACAGAGGCACTGAGTTGTTTTATCAAATCCGGTGTCGTGTCTGAAATGGCTGAAGCCAGTCCCACCCAGAGGCCCAGAGCGCTGGCACGGCTCCGGACACCCTCACCGCGCCGCTGCCCCGAACTATTCCTAAAAAAACAACAGAAAATACACCAGAAACTTCACTGAACCAAGCATATCAACTGTTTTCTTTTAGATCAGATGAAAATCTCCTTTACATATACATGGCACCAGGCTATAAGAGCCTGTATGAGTCACCCCAGCTATCACGTACAAGCATACATCCAGCAGGGCGTCGGCGATATCCCAGATGTCTCTTTTCTCTGGATCCCGGGCCACTGAAAAATTCTAGGGAATGAAAAAGCTCAGGAACAGGGAAAAAAGTCCCTGGAACTCAGAGAGATAACCTCTCAAATGGTCCGGAGATGATAGCACAGCTCTCCTCCGGAACCATATCAGGAACCAAGTTCAAAACGACTGGAAAACTAACTACAGCTCTCATTTATGCTATATAAAGCCTAACATCGGCTACTGGCCCAGTTCAAACCAAAACAGTCGTCGGCGCGAGGTCATCTTGACTAGATTTATGAATGGACACACCAAATTAAATGCCTATGGGCGTTCGGGTGCCTGTGGTAGCTGCGACGCAATAGAAAACCCCTACCATATACCAATTTAATGTCCCCAGCACAATGCCCATGGACATCCAATGCCAGATTATTTCCAAATCAAAAACATTCCGGTAGACCTCCAAACTCTCGCGATTATCATCCCAAGCTGCCTGACAAGGTCTTCAGATTTTTAAGGTTGGTAGGCTAAAATACTTTATCTAAAAGTATCATAGAAACGCGTATGATGACAAATACGCATAATACCTCGACCCTAATAGCAGTCCCACCTATTATAACATACATGTATGCCATAGACGTTCCCCTGTCACATTTCAAGAATAGGTGCTTCCAACTATGTTATAATAGCCTAGAACTAGGGTATGACAGGGTTAGAATTAGTGTCAACCTAGGATAAAATAAGCAGAATGAAATAAAAATGTCTAACTAACCATCTAACCTTTACCAACCTTAACTTAAGATAACCTCATAACCTAAACTACTTCTCTTAAAGGGAGATACGCGAAAACAATTTTATTGGCTAGATCAAAAGGTCATTAAAAGTTGTTTTAGGAGTCTTATTTTCATTTTTGCGAATTCGCCCTGCAAATGCCTTAAAATCACTCTCAAAGTCAACATTTCTAGACGACTTTACCGATACAACTCATATTGATTAAATGACGTACCCTCGGCTAAGGCTATCAATTTCTCTAAAAAAATTGGTCACATTTTTCCTAAACGGTGATTTAAAACTTGAGAACTATAACAAAAAAATTGTTAAAAAAGCTACATCCAAAAATTATATTAAAACAGAAGCATACGACATTTAAGCAATCACAATTGACCAACCAGAAGGTACGGCCAACTCATACGGGAGTCACGTGACCTTTCTGACGCAAAAGTTTCGTCATCTTGGGAACTTTGTAGAAAACGATTGAAGACCCGAGGGATACAGTGAGATATATATAACCGAGAAGAGACGTATTTTAACCTCAGTTGAAACAAAGAAGTACAGTGCAAACAAAGGCATAGCAACACCACTGCGGGATTTCGAAGATTTAGTGAGTTTTGTCGCTTTTCTACTGATATTCTCTTCGACAGGCAATAGATCAGGTAGTATTGTGCAGTGGCGATGCAGTAAAAATGAAGGCTATCCGCCGTGGCATCATTGTTTGTTAAAAAGTACTCTAAGGATCTATCATAAAACATTGTTTTTCAGTCAGAAAATGCCAGTAATTAGGAGATAGGAACACACATTAGTCTTATTTGTTGGTCAGTACGTTTCATGTATGTGATGACTTTTTAACTAACACATAAATGTTACAGGGAGAATGAACAGTGCAGCCTTGTTACCGGGGCTTTTTAGGACAGTTCGTGTGTAATTGAGTAAGCCCAGTATGGCATAGTGAGTCATACTGGACTGCCAGTCTTCAACGTATGACACTTATATATAATACCTTTTTCTCTGAGTGATCCTCAAGGACATTATAAATGCTGCATATGGAGAGATACGCTCGTACACACATCCATAACCTCAGCCGTTACTCTGTTGTTGCATTCTTCCATAGTAATATGACACTCATCTTTGCTCCGCCCGTCCATGAGTTCAATTCTTGTCATAAGAAAGCGCCCTATGATATACCAAACTCACAGTAGGGCTCCTTCATTTTTTTGCAGATATAACCGTCCGTCCATTTTCAATTTTCACCAGAGGAAACATAAAACTGAAAGGAAAACATAACGTGGGCACTTAGATTATGCCGGTATGTTCATTATCCAATGCAGCTAGTGCAAGGTGCGTAAATGTTGGAAAGCTTATTTTATGATTTCATACAACATATTTTCTTCAGTCCTTAAAACCTTGTGAACAATATCATGTTTGTAAAAAAATGTTCGCATAATGCCAAACCAGTCGAATTTTTCTGCTAGACCACGACATTAAAAATCATAAATCCTATCCGTATACGTACAACACATATTTCTCTTCAGTGCCACAACGGCCCCCAAATATGTCAGAGCAGACTGGGCTAGAGGTCACTAGCCTCAAAACTGATGGTCTCGCACTTTAGTCAAAGTAGGGTTGCTGCAGAGTTTTTTGGCGCAAATACGGAAGAATTTAGTCGGTGAAGGCATAGGCGGAGGAACTATTTTAGTCGGAGGAAAGGTGTAAGTTGGAGGAAGGGGCTTCCGCGTTGGTGTGGTCTGGGGTGATTAGGCATATCGCTTAAATGTTAATAGAGAAGTTCCAGAATCGAGAATCAAACGGGGGAGGGGTGAAGCTGCTGCCACACTCTGAAAGTTGGGTTGGGTTGCTACACCCAACTTTCATAGTGAACTTTCATTTTTCAACAGTGAGTTGCCGAGCTTCCAGTATGACCTACCCGTTTCAATCGTAGGAACGTTCACTGAGATTGTTATGAGTTTATGATCAGCAAGATATCCATCTCTAATGCCTGCTTCTGGCCTAATACTGGAATGCATGACACTCTGGCGGATAACAAATAAATCGATTCTGGATTTACTTACAGGGTGCTTTCGTATACACGTATATTCCTTCTTTTGCGGGTGTAGGGTTCTCCATACATCGATTAGGTCATGTGATGCCATGAAACTCTTTAGTAAGTTTTTACACTTATCGTTGTTCAAAACCCTTCGTGCTGTACTTTGCCGATCTATTTTGGCGTTAATACAAAAATTGAAATACCCTCCTAAGATGATAATTGAGTTTGAATATGTGTTAACCTTTGAGCAAAACGCTTCAATGCTTGCAGTATTGTCAATATTTGGCCCATAGAAATTTCCCAGAGTGATGCTTCTTCCGTTACACGGAAGCTCAAGAGTCATAAACCTTCCATTATCGTCAGCAAACGTGTTTCCGATTGTCATTCCGGAGTTGGGTCCAATTAACACACCAACGCCCCTGCTATGCCTATCTCCATGAGACAATGAGCCAAGACCACCCCACTCGCTAATCAATATTTTTGCATCTGATGGCACTGAATGTGTTTCTTGCAAGAAAACGACATCAAAATTAAGTCTTTTCAGCCAAGTGAATATTTTACGTCGCTTAGATAATCCGCCAACCGTTTGAGTGCGCAGCCCATTTACGTTTAAGGAGCCTACCTTCAGCTTAGACACGTTGCAGTGCGGTGTCATTATGTAAAAAGTGTACCGTGTAGGTCAACTCAACTAGACGAGTACCTTGACCGCCTTCGCACTGTGTTTCCCTCGGGCTTCCCAGCTGATGCAATCGTCTTTAGCGTGGATGTCACCAACTTGTATGGAAACATCCCTGTTGGGGAAGCTTTGGATGCGGTTGAGAGCCTTCTTGAGAGACATAGGAGCATCAACACATACGGGCTCAGCATCCCAGACATCCGCGTTCTGCTTGACCATTGTCTCACCAACAACTACCTCAGGTTTGGTGATAACTTTTATAGGCAGACGCAAGGCATCGCAATGGGAAGCAGAGTAGCTCCCCCACTGGCCATCATCTTCATGAACTGGCTGGAATCTTTGATTTTAGCTAGCCCACATGATCAGCCAGTCGCCTACATGCGATATATCGATGGTGTACTGGGGATTTGGACGCATGGTGAGGACTCTCTAGACTCTTCTTCGATTTTATCAATTCGTTTCATACCAGCATAAAATTCACCATCGAGCACACCGGCACGTCTGGTTCCATCCCTTTTTTGGATACGCTCATCACGGTTTCCACGTCCGGGGCATACACAACTGAACTTTTCTTCAAACTGATGACAGCTCCAAGCATCCTCCCTTTTGACTCGGCTCGACCTTGCTCGCTAAAAAATCTGTCATCCGATCTCAGTTTCTTCGGGCACTTCGTAGATCCTCACCCGGAAGCCCTCGTAAGAGGAGCCTCAAAAAGATTTTCGACCTCTTCTCAAAAAATAGGTACCCGAACCATCTCCTAAAAAAGCTGCAGGTCGAAGCTCTAAATCCACGCCCCAGGCCACAAAATCGGGGTAATGATGCGCCTCTTGTTTTACCTTTCGTGGACGACGCTCTCGGTGACCAGGTCAAGCGGATCGTTCGAAATTCTGGCCTTCCCATGCGGGTGGCGTGGAGAAGCGGCACGTCCCTGAAGGATGTTTTGGTCAGATCCGCGCTGGAACCAGTGCAGTGCCCTGGAGGAGGCCGTTTCTGCCACGCCTGTCATGCAGGTATCCATGGGAAATGTCATGCCAAAAATGTAATTTATAGGATAGATTGTAAGCTTTGCGAACCAGGCAAGTCATTTTATGTCGGTCAGAGCCAGAGGGCCATTAGACTAAGATTTAACGAAAACTTAGGTGATGCTAGAAATAAGAGGCAGGAAACACCTTTCGGCCAACACAGATTAACCATGCATCCGAATGATGAGCTGACGGCAGACAACTTGAGCATCAAATAAAATTCTAAAATACGCCAGTGATGGCCCAAACAGAAAAATCGCACAATCATTCCTCATTCGGCGCTACAGACCTACTCTCAACACGCAAACATCTTCCTGGTCACTCTTGCGGTAAATTCGACATACGGGGACACCCTCTCAGACGTATGCTCAGGCATAACACACCACACACATTGTTCCCTTTCTCCTTCGGCAAGAGGGTATTGGGACTGCTGACACTTTTTGCTTCGACCAAAAGTTTACCTTAGGCCTCCAGTCACTCGGTATTTGGAAAAAGGTTACCTCAGGCCTCTAGCCACCTCAATCTTTCACCCCTCGCCTGACGATGGTCCAAGACCGAAACGTTGCGTTTACCTCCTCCCACGCTTTTTTCTTCTTATCTTTACCTTGACGTAGCCTTTTTGGGCTTTTTAGGGTTTAGACGTTTTAGTTTCTGGACTTTGGCGTTTTAGGCTGCCAGTCTTTTAGCGCTTTTACTGTCATCTGTATCATCTTTTTAGGGTCCTAGGTCATTCCCACAACACTTTGTCAAAAGTAGTGATACAGAAATTATGAAGAAAAAAACTAACAGAACTAACAAAGACGCGGACACCTTAACGAGCAGCGAGGGGCGCATGTAGGCCATAATCAATAAAGTTAAACGAAATGTGTTTCCTCTAACATTGGTGTCGGTGGTGCGCAAGCAACACGCAAACAATTGTGATACTCCTGAAACAAAAACACAGACTGGGACGATTATAGGCGGCACCAGTTATTATTATACGAGAATAAGTGAGCGTAACGCCGGATGTAAACACACCTGTCGTGTCGAAAACCTCATCCGCCGCCGGGCGGGTAGGTGTCCCTATGGACGGTGTCAGCCATCCGTGCGGCGACGTGCAGTCACTGTGGCGGCTTTAAATCGACCTAGTATCCACGCAAGGCGAGGAAAACTACTAAGAAGGGGTGAAACCGCGCTCATTATCTTACCACAATACCGCACACTATCCACTACCCTTGGTCGTCGCCGGACCACTCCCCAGCACAGACCCCCGAGCTTCCATGGCCGTCGTCGCAACACTACCACCACTCCCTCCCGGATCGCCGGCCGACGCCGGGTCACGGCCGCTCGAAATAGTGCCTCTCGTCTCACACTGCACCTGTAGGCTAGCGTCCGGAACGCGCCGACCTAAGGATGCTTCCCCCACCTCCACCGCGCAAGCCGGATCAGCCGCCGCCTCATGAGTTGACGACGGCGATGACGCTGCAGCGACCGGTGCTGTGGAAGGCTCCACCAGACTTCGTACACCATCCGCCCCCGGTACAGCGCAGCGGGCAGCTGACCGGGGAGCGGACCGCGACTCTGTCTGCGCGCCGGTGAAGGTCAGCGGTCGCCGCCGCCCGGCTCCCGCAGAGGCGGGTCCAGGCCCCCTGGTCCCCCTTCGGATTTCTCCGCTCCCGATGCCATCTCCAGAGGTCCCGTACTTGCTGTGCCGAGGTTACCCGCACCGGGGAGAGTACTGGGACAGCTTGAACGCTGGTATCCCGTTGTTTGAGAACGCTGACCACACCAGTCCTTTACCTTTCATGGTGAGAAGCTCACTGAGCAGTTCAGAGTTTTTCTTTGTGAGGGACTCTGATATAAATAGCCTCTGCTCTGGCGGAGTGTTTCAATGGCGGAGTTTTGTCCGCTCTCGGTAGATGTTGTGCCTCAGGTCGCAGTCGACAAAGGCACAAATCACCACGTCTTCTCGGTGGAGGCGGTGGGCGGCTGCCAGGTGATTTTTTTATTTGAAGATGTGGGAAGTTTTCTGTCAGAACTTGAGCTGTCAGAACTTGAACAACCGCAGCCTTCATGTCCTCTCCCACACGACGGGCTCCGAAAGCTTTGCTGGTGAGGACCAAGTTAACACTCCTCTGATGTCGCTCAATTTCGTCCACCTGCGACGCCAACTGTGTCATCTGATCCACAGACTTCCTAGCTTTCTTTTCCTGTTCATCGACCACCTTTTTCTTCTCAAACAGCTCACCTTCAAGCACCTGGACTTTCTTCTCGAGCGAGCTTATTTGTGCTGAAAAAGCTGGTTTTAAGCTGTGCACTTCCTCCTTTACAGAAGTCTTGATCGTGTCTTGAATGATTTCCCGATAAAGGTCAACATTTCGGGTGACATACCTTTATATTTTGGCGAGATCTTTTAAGGCGAAGTCACTCGCCTCTTTTGTTTCTTCTCGAAGTTGGAAATCTTTTCCGAAATTGACTCCCGGTCCCTCTTCTTCCGTTGCGGCTCGTCCTGAGTACCGGACTCGGCACCGCTAAAAACTGAGTCTGTGTCTGCGGTCACCGACATTTCACTTAAGGGTAGAGAACACCCAATTCTGCTTCTTATTTTTACGCTGTCCAGCTAGAAAAATGTGCTCACTCACATTTCCTTTCCTCGTATCACTGCTTCATCAAGCCACTTCCAGCCAATTCATGCGCCCCTGCCACCACTGCCACGTTACCGGAGCATTAGCCAGCTGCTCCGCGCTGCAGGGCACGTCCGCTCGCTCCGGCGGTCAAGGTCAGAATGAGCGCCGCCGTACTTGGTATACCTTTTTTCTGATCATTTTTACAACTTATAAAAATTAAGGTTAGGTCAGGTCCCAGGTTCCCAGGTCAGGTCACCAGTACAGGTCAAGTAACCTGACCCCAAAAGTTTAAGATAGCATAAGTCGGAACAGGGTGAACTTACCGGACTGAAACTCGTATCACATAATGGGCCTACTGAGTTCTCTAAAACATGTTTCGGCATTTTTGACACCGATGACCTAAGGTCAGGTACGAGCCATGACCTCTCCATTGGAAATACATGGAAAAATGGCTATAACTGAATAACTTAGTAATGGATGGTGATAGTGTTTTTTTTTAATTACATTAGATTCAAATTTTCTTTGCAGTTCTAATGATATGCATTTTACCTAATTTGACTTCGACCTGACCTCAAGTCAGGTCAAATCCTTGATTTGACCTAGCAAGGTCAGATTATATATCATTCGATTTGGCTTGCTGCGAGGATTCATATAGTTCAAATCGTTTTGCTCTATATTTGATTGTTTAGATGTAATGACCGAAAACCCATATTTATATGTTATCCCTATGACGGCATGTTTTGACCTCTAGTGACCTTAAATGTGACCTGACAAAAAATGGTTCAAACATTTTCGATGGAGAAGTGGATGGGCTACCTAACGCCGTCTACTGTTTTTCGTTACCTAGCGTAGTTCTTGAGATGTTAGGGGGGTACCCGCCACTCCCCGTCAAAGCGGAGGTGGCTCAGACCCCCGTCAATGCGCGTGTTAAAGGGAGATACGCGAAAAAAATTTTATTGTGGTTTCTTGATATTTGAAAAATCCTGATCCTGAAACCAATAATCATTTTTGTATCTTCGACCAATTTTTTGGGAGGCCACATCACAATTATCGAAATATTTATCAATAGAAGTTTGAGTATTAAACCCAGCACTCCATTACTAGCCAGGAACAGTCTTTTCTCGTTGCCATGGTTACTAAAATTGTGTCTTGATGTTTCTCATATTATGTATTTGTATTCAGAATGTATTTTTACACTTTTTTTAGTCATTAATTTTACAAATTTATCCCACAAGAAAGATTTGAAAAAAGATTTAAACCTCTACCTACGGTCCGACCCGAACAAACCGGAAATGTGTTCGGCTGCAGGCGGACTGTTGCCGACCAACCTCCGCCGGGGTAGGTCGGGTCGGGCATTGCTCCTGGTGCGCCACAGAACCCGTGCTCAGTGATTGTGCTAAGTGACCTCGAAGCACTCACAGTTAACCACCGGTAAGCCAACTTTGCGGCGAGCATCATGGCCATGGAGGACTTACATCCGTCCCTCCTAGAAAATCTAAAATCACCGGCAGTGACAGCATTCATCCGGGATCAGCTCATCATTCCGGCAGTCACAGAGGCCCTCAGACAACAGGAACAGGTGAGGAAAGGTGAAAATGATCCAATTCAGGACATTCTCCACCAGCATTTCCTCAGGATGAACGATCTAGAACAATATAGTAGGAAAAATTGTCTGATGGTGAATGGCGTGCCGGAAAAGAGTGATGAGAGTGTACCGGGCCTGATCATGGAAATCGGTCGACTGATCAGGGTAGACATAACACTAGCGGACATCGACCACTGCCACCGTGTAGGAAAATTCAAGACCAAAACCAGACCCATCATAGTTAAGTTCGTTTCATTTCGGAAGAGGGCAGAGCTCTATGAAGAGAGAAAAACGATTCGAGATGCTAACATTGATGACGTATCCTGCTTCACTGACAACATGCTGAACAACATCTACATATCGGACTGTCTCACGCAATACAACAACTCAGTAATGTACATCGCACGTGAACTAAGGCGAGACAAGAAGCTAGCAGCAGCATGGAGTGATGTAGGACGAATGAAAGTGCGCTTGGAGGGCAATGGTCCAACGAAAATCATCAGGTCACTGGAGGATCTCAAGACTCTCGTCGGAGAACATCCAGCGTTTGACAAGTTCAACGCGAAACCGGACAACCACCAACTGGATGCCACTCCTCCAGACGCCGGCGCTGAAACCGCCCCTGCTCCTGACCTGCATTCCAGCCGGCCGAAACAGGGAACGGGGTCAGCCACGGGACGGAGGGAGGCGCCAAACGCCCAGACACCACCGCCAGGCGCCTCGACCCGCGCGAGGGCGGCAGGCCCCGCCCCTGCCAGTAGCGGCCCGGCCGCCCGTGCCACGCTCTGGCGGAGCGGGCAAACGCCGCGGCCGCGGCAGGTGACCAGTGCAACCGGAGCGGGGTGGAGTACGCGTCTGTGAGTGATACCCAGAATTAGCTATCGAAAACGCAATGATTCTCGGAAGATGGCCGATGATGCTCGCCCATCTCGTTCGATGTGCCGTTCGCCCTGCATGCTGACCACCGGCGCCGTCGCTGCTCCACCGTCACCGCCCGGCCGGGGGGCGGAGCTGCTCCTCTCTGTACATCGGCGGGCATTTTGTGCCCTCTGCTTTGATCTTTGCGTACTACGTGCTACCAACAACTGTGTCAAAAAATATTTGAAAACTCTCTGTAAACATGATAACGTAATTTCAAATGGCTTTTGGAATAATCTTGGAATGTTAAAACAAATCAGAATTATGTTTATTGCAGGTATTGAAAAAATCCAGGTCCCTTTAGACACAATTCTTTAAAAATATGTAACGTAAATATAAACAGTATCACAGCTGAAAATAGGATCGATGAGCTTGAAGAATTCATAAATCAGAACAACATTGGGATCGTTGGGCTTTGCGAGACAAAACTAGACAATTCCATAGACGATAGCATTTACAAAATAAGAAATTTTCACGCCCCAATCACTAGGCACAGGAACAGAAGGGGAGGTGGGGTCGCTCTTTACTGTCATTCATCTCTGGCGGTCACAAGATTAGAAAATTTAGAGATAGGAGAAATAGAATGGGTCTGGGCAAAAATAAAGGTTAACGACATCTCTCTAATAATATGCTGCATATATATTCCACCTCACGTTAGTGCTGAATCACAAGATTTGTTTCTGGAATACCTAACAGAAAGTATCAATTTAGCTCAAACATTCAACCCTACCAACATAATTGTAATGGGAGACTTCAATGCAGGAAACTTGTATCTAAAAAATAGCTTTTTGAACCACACGCCTATAACTTCTTTTGAACGTAAATTATATCAGCCAGCAAATGTCTTAGGACTTTCACAGACCATAGAAGAGCCAACCAGAGTCCAAGATAACACCCACAATCTAAGAGACCTATGTTTCGTGAAAAATAGGGATATGCTGGAAGATCAGGGATTGCTATCCTCGTTTTCTCATCTCGACCACTTTCCTATTTATATTTCTATTAAAGTAAAAATTCACCCTCCAGATCTAGCTA
Organism: Lepas anatifera; assembly: GCA_034440635.1. Classification (NCBI taxonomy): domain Eukaryota; kingdom Metazoa; phylum Arthropoda; class Thecostraca; family Lepadidae; genus Lepas; species Lepas anatifera. The sequence continues at coordinate 534,680 of JAOTON010002159.1, forward strand.
GTAAGACTGTTTGGGACTATGAAAAAATGGACGTTAATCGACTGACTAACATATTGATGACTTCTAACTGGGAAGACATAGTTGACAGAGACATTGACGCTGCCGTGGACGAATTCACGACGACGCTACTAAGTGCAGCAGAGGCAGCAATACCTTCGAAGATAATTAGTTCCAAATCTAAAGACAAACCCTGGATGACTGCCTCTATAAAAAGATCCATCAAAAAACGAGACAGACTATTTAAAATAGCCGAAGAAATTCGCCTATCCAAACCAACCAGCCAATTCAAACCAACCAGAAGTTAAAATAGCATGGCAAAAATGGAGAGAACAAAGAAATCATACTACAAGCGAAATTCGGCGACATAAAAACATTTACTTTGAAGGAAAATCAAGGCAGCTCCTCCAATGTAAAAACAATCCCCATAAATACCATTCTATTTTGCGTGAAATGACTGGTCGATTCAAAGAAAACGAAATCCCACCTCTTGTCACAGAAAAAGGGCAAATCATCAATGAAGAAATTGAAAAAGCAGACGCGTTAAAAATTTTTTTGCATTACAGTCTACATTAGAAGGATCTGATAAGGAAATTCAACAATCAAACCAACCTGATAACCCTATCCCTGAAATAGGCCCAGTTCAAATAACACAACAAGAGGTACTAAACGAGCTTAATAATCTTAACTCTAATAAATCGACAGGGCCTGACAACATTCCCCCAAAACTATTAAAACTAACAGCACTATTGATATGTGAACCCCTCTCCAAATTATTTAATAAATCACCTCAAGTAGGAGTTTTCCCCTGTTCCTGGAAACTAGCAAACATAAAACCTATCTTCAAAAACAAAGGCTCACCCTCTGACATTTCCTGTTACAGACCCATTAGCTTACTATCATGCATATCAAAAATATTTGAGAGAATTATCTTCAGGAAAATATATCAGCACTTAACCGACAATGACCTACTGACCGAGAGACAAAGCGGGTACAGACCAGGACATGGAACGCAACTCCAAATTTTCTACCTTTCCCACAAGCTTTACGAATCGCTAGACAAAGGACAAGACTTTACCACGATTTACTTAGACATATCCCGGTACTTTGACAAAATATGGCACAAAGGACTTCTATATAAATGCAAGCACGAATTTGGACTCAATACACTTTTAACATGGCTAAAATCGTATCTGGGAAATAGAAAGCAGCGAGTTTCTATCCGAAATTCACACTCTTCTCTCCTAACTCTAAACGCTGGCTGTCCTCAGGGATCAGTCCTTGGGCCTCTACTAGCACTGTTATATCTAAACTCGCTCTCAAAATTGACAGAAAATTATGTTCTCTCCTTCGCAGACGACACGTCATTACATGCTTCTTTTTCAACTGACTCACTTCAATCAGTCCAAAACTCTCTCCAATCAGATCTCGACAAAATACATCAGTATGGACAGAACTGGTTAATAACATTTAATCCCTTGAAGACTATACAACAAACATTTTCTCTAAAAAATCAGAATCTTGCCCCAAAACTTCATTTTGGTGGACAGCCAATACCCGTGGTAGACCAACATAAACATTTAGGCATAACGTTTTCAAAAGACCTGAGATACAAGGAGCATGTCAATAAAATTATTCGTAAAGTCAACATAACCCTCAGCCCAATTTACCCGGTGGCTAAATTCCTGACCAGATCTGTTCTAGACCAAATTTACAAGACCTACGTAAGACCTCACTTTGATTACTGCGACATTATTTACGACGGACACATCACGACATATGACGCAATCAGACTAGAACGACTGCAGAACCGGGCGGCAAGACTAGTAACTTGGACACATTTTCGCACACCAACTGACAAATTAAAAGAAGATCTTGGCTGGGAAAATTTGGAAACTCGAAGGAAAATGCATAAGTTAGGTTTTCTCCACAACCTATTAAACAACCCAAACATACCACAGTATATAAAGAACTTAATACCACTAACAAGACAAAACGAAACTGAAAGACCCCTGCGAAACAGCGAAATGAGGACCATCCTAGAACACAAAACACTAAGCTTCAAAAAGTCATTCCTCCCCAGCACGATTGAATTATGGAACAGACTTTCACCGGATGTTAGGAGCATAACTTCAAAAAAGCCATTCCGCCACAAAATTAATCATATATTTGGAGCTCTGCAGCCACCAGGGTATTATCTAATAGGACCAAAAAGGTAAACTCTCTTCTGACTAGACTAAGAGTTGGTATGAGCGACTTCAACTCCCATAAATTTATAATCCAAGCTATTAACTCCCCCATTGCAGCTGTGGCCATGCCAACGAGAACCCTCATCATTTTCTGTTAAAATGTCAGGTATATAACGCGGCAAGGATACAGATGTTTAACAGCATATCTGAAAATATGGAAGTAAATCTGAATACGCTTACAAATACAAACTGAAAATTATTTTGCATGGTTATGGATTATCACCCGGAAATCAGGTATTGGTAGCACGTAGCGTCCAAAAATTTATGAAAGATTCACACAGATTTCATAGCGACTCCTAAACTCCGAAATCTGATCATATTTGATGGCTCCGACCTCTGGCGGGGGCGTTGGCGGGTGGTGTGGCGCGACGCTGGTTGTGATTGATACCGTTAGTTAACCCGAATGGAATGTTACTGGGCTAGGCCTCGGGCGACTGTCTCGGCGGAGATTATTGTTTTTGAATGGAGATGCGAGAGGTACTCGATTTAAGCACTTAGGTGCTTTTGTACCAATTGCAATGAAATGTGCACGTGTAAACTGTTATTATGTTAAATATATGTCTGTCTGTCTGTCTGTCTGTCTGACTGGCAGGTTTTTCTGCAACGCGCACGCGCAATATCGTATTTTATAGAATGCAGACGGCAGCGAGCCCCTAATATGCAGAATTGCTCCTGCGCACCACAAAAGAGTTTGTAGGTTGCCAGCAGTCCAACACACCTCTGTTCGAGTTTTGCAAAACAAACCCAGGAGCCGGCCGGGAGTAATGCAAATTGCCATTAAGTCACTTTAGAACCCAACTAGAGATGAAAATCTGTCCGGCGGTACCCCGAAGGCTGTAATGGGCTCGGCTTGGTAAAGTAAGGACATTGAAGACATAAGTGTCGCCACCGAAAAAAGTGGGGGGGGGGCCAGCCAAACTTCAACCTGATGCTGACAAAAAACTTTCAACATCAGGACCAAAAACTCTTCGAATTTGGGCTCCTCGTAGCCTTCCGCAGCGGCTGGATATAAGAATGTCCGGTTTCCCTAATTTTTACTGAGATCAGGAAATTTTTGGCCGAAAAGTGGGGGCCAGGTCCCCTTGGCCCCCTTTTTCCGACGCGTATGAGTGAAGACCCGTTTTTAGTGTTTCAAGTGTGTAGACTATGGTGCTCTGAACAGAAACATACAATGGCTGATCCAGGTTTTCTATTGTAGAGGGGAAAAAGGTGCATTTAGATCAGAATCTATGAGCGCCGAGGATGGCCAGGGGTTGTGCTGTAGAGTTGATGTGTATCGGAGGGACCAAATGTGTATCGGAGGGACCATCGCCCCCAAAGCGTTGGAGGGGGACCAAACTATCTTTTGGCCCCCAAAACGCCGGAGAAATTTTTGAAAAGTGTTTACGCTAGGTCTGTAGAGTAAAAATATTCGCTCCCCCTCGCCCCGGAGAGCGATCATGTTCTTGGAGATGTAGCTTTATACGGGGGCGCGGTAGTGGAGTGGTCAGCGTAGCTGACTTCCATTCAGCCGACCCGGGTTCAAGGCCCGGCGGCTTCCCTGAACAAGGAGCAAGCTGGCTCCCGAGAAACCCTTCCAACAGGGAAAGAGTTGGCGACGCCATATGACCCTGGCAGTTGGTGCGTCGATAAGCCCCAAAAATTATTAATGTAGCTTTATACTAGGTCTGACAAGCACTGAAAGAGATGTTTACCCAAGGTCTGTAGAGCAAAAAATATTAGTTCCCACCTAGGAGAGGCAGAAATGGGTTTGCCCCCCTAATTCTAGGTGCCGTGGCGGCGCTCATTGGCACAAGTGTTCTGTCGTTGGAGCATCTTACCCTCTAGCCCCCAGTGGAAATGAAAATGACCTTGCAGGAAATTTTCACTACAATTTTAATGTCTCCTAATTTAACACGCGCTTTGACGGGGGTCTGAGCCACCTTCACCTTGATGAGGGGGGTGGGTACCCGCCCCCTAAGATCTCGAGAACCACGGTAGGTAGCGAAAAACGGTAAAGCGTTGGGTAGCCCATCTATTTCTTTATCGAAAATATTTGAACCATTTTTGGTCAGGTCACATTTAAGGTCACGAGAGGTTGAAACATGCCGTCCTACAAGTCTGCGAAGTATGGCAGCAGGCCAGACGAGTCACACCAGTCATCTGAAATTCTCGCACCGCCAGCCACCAAAAATTCGCACCAATCTTCCATATACCAGGGAGAAAAACGCACCCATTCCTACCCACAAGATGCAATGCTATCTCTCTTATTAGTTAGTTAGTTGAGGACTTTTCATAAGGCCCCCTCCTGTATCTTTATAACCACCTAGCCATTATTTGTTTGGTTTTCAGTGTCACCTTCTTTGCACCAGTCTCACAAATTCGCACCAGCTTGGTAAAATTCGCACACTCGCTTCTGTCCCCAAGTGCACTCGCACCAACGAGATCTCGTCAAAAATGTCATACTTTGCACACTGGCCGTTCTAGGGATAACATATAAATTAAGGTTTTCGGCCATTACATCTGAACAAATAAAGATACAGCAAAACTACTTTTAAACTATAGGAATCCTCGTAGCAAGCCGAATCGAATGATATATGATTTGACCTTGCTAGGTCAAATCAAGGATTTGACCTGACCTGAGGTCAGGTCAAAGTCAAATTATATAAAATTTATATTATTAGAACCGCAAAGACAAGGTGAGTCTAATGCAACTAGTATGAACGCTTTATCACCATCCCTTACTGATTTATTCAGTAAAAACATTTTTCCCATGTATTTCCAACGGAGAGGTCATGCCTTGTACCTGACCTTAGGTCATCGATATCAAAAATACCGGAAAATATTTTAGAGAACTCGGTTGGCCCATTATGTGATGAGTTTCAATCGGATAAGTTCACCCTGCTCCGACTTATACTATCTTAAACTTTTTTGAGGTCAGATCACGACCTGTACTGGTGATCTGACCTGAGATGACCTAACCTTAACCCTCGCCCCACCGGGGGCCATCGATGGCCCCCCCTAAGGTTTTTCCGGGATAGCAGAAAAACGACGAGGCGCAGCACCGCGGTTGAGAGCTCTACCTCTCACTGCATCATTTTTACATCATCCCTGAAATTTTTTACCCCGGGTCACCCAAGGTCAGGTCACCAGACGAGGTCAACCAAGGTCACCTCACTTCACCTTTAGAGCTCTGTAAGAGCTACATTTCAAAGTCGATCGATTTGAAACTTCCTACACTTCATGACCCCTCCACGGTCTACAAGGTGTATATCCGGGATTTTTCGATTTCGTGCCCTGAGGTCAGGTCACGAGGCGACCTCTCCCATTGGAAAAGCATGGGGAAAAGCTATTTCATAATATAAAAGCCACAAAAATGATTGCAAATACTCAGACTGCTCAGAACAACGTTTTTGGACACCCTTTCACGGATCCCAGGGGTCATATTTGCCCTTTGACTTTTCCAAGGTCATCCAAGGTCACCAGAGGTCAAAAACAGTATTTTGACAATAACTTTTGACCTAATTGAGCTAGAGCGGTGAAATAAACACCATCGTGTTTGTCTTGTCACTGGCTTTCATTTGATATACGGCAAGGTCACTTTTTGACCTTTGGTGACCTCAGGTCATATTAGGTCACGAGGTGACCTCTGGCGGTCAAACCACTGGCGGGAGGTCTTTACGTTCCACATAGCGGAAAAAGTACTGGCAATTTTCTATCAAATGTGATTTACCAGACCTCAATAGCTCTAATGGCATAAGAGTTATACCCAGTTTGCTTAAGCATTGCATATTTGAAAATAGCCGATCTTGACCTAATTTGACCTCTGGAGGTCAAACCATTGACCTGAGCACTAAAACATGCGAAGTAATTTCTTACTGAATTCACGCGAGCTTTCTATTGCACTTCGCAGATTTGCGCTAACGCCCATATTTTCGGAGTTAGAGGGGGGGCCATCGATGGCCCCCGGTGGGGCGAAGGTGGCGCCGGACCCCCGGTGGGGCGCGGGTTAAAATTTTCACAGAAGTTGTAAAAATGATGAGGGAAAATGTATGCCAAGTACGGCGGCGCTACGCGCCGCCGTTTTTCTGCTATCTCCGAAAAACCCGAGGGGGGCGGGTACCCGCCCCCGTCAATGCGCGTGTTAACATAACTACCAGCCATATGTTCAGCGGGAACATTTTTCAATGGATATTTATTTTCAGGCATTTTCTCAAATTTTTCAAGCTAAATCAGGGCACAATACAACAAACGTGGGAGGCATTTTCTTTCGAAGATCTAGCAACTTCACCAGAAAACGATATAATTTGTGTTAAAATGCTTAGGTAAATACCGTGGAACAAAATTAATGTACCAATGCAGTGATTTATATTCATCACGGCAGCGAAGAAGCTCCTTTGACATCACATTGAGCGCAATTTTTCGGAAAGACTATTTAATTCAGCACCATCTCGGCAGACATTTCCAAATGAAATATCGCAATCCATAATCATATATTTAATCATGATATAGGTGAACAGATAATCGACGGTATACAAATGCTAAACGAAATCGTAACGCCGTGCACATAATTTGTGTGGTGTCGCGTTCATTTCCACACGTATTCTTTCATGGTTTGCGCACTAACGCAGTCTCAGCCACTGAGCCGTTTGTCACGATAAATATATGACGAATACTTCACTTCTTGTTCAGATGCACAAAAAATAGGACACTGTGTACAAAGGTCACACTACTATACATAACAGGGAAGCCAACAGTTTGATTTGACTAGCATACACAACTGATAAGTTTACGGCGGCAACAAACTACGCAACACAAAATGTACAGCTCACGCATAAAATTTTGCCCCTGCCCATTGTTGGGTATGCAGGAGTGCCCTTCCCTTCCCCCATGTGCCCATTTACTTTACGAAGAAAAACAAAGAAGAAAAATGTATAGCAAATATTATGGGCCACACCACTCCCCGCTATTTTTTTAGGGTTTTTAAATGTTTTTGCGCAAGGGACATCCAAATCACAAAAAACACATGTAAAAAACCAAACGTACACACAACTGTTATCACTTCTATCATAGATATATAGATCAATGCACGTTCCTAAAATATATAAATAATCCTTTATCAATCACCGACTCGTACCTCTGACGCGGCGCTACAGCGGGTAAACGCCCGATTAGTATACGAACTGGGTGCAGATACAGTATCATCAATAATAGCTGGCTACCTGAGGATACTACTCAATCACTTTTACTAAATGTAGTAACGCATTCTCTTCATTTCCCGACGACTTTTCTGTTCTGCCCTTGCCTTTCGCTTCCCCTCCGCATACAACCGTTGCAGCCACTTCACCCGCATGTGTGTCCTCGTCACCGCGTACTTTCGCGCTACCTTTTCGTGAAGGTCCGGGAATTTAACCAGCACATCAGAAGTCAAACGGCGAATGAATCCTGGTTTCCTATCGATGTCGCTTGGTCCATGCATATCACAAACTAAAACCTCTAGCTCCCCTACTTGCCTAAGCCACTTTTCACTTGGTATTGTGAGACCACCCCGATTGAGACGTTGCAACCACTCCAGTTTCCCACTTTCATCTACTACAGGCACGGTCGATGATATGTATCAGAGAGAGCTGTCCACAGGTTTGCATTTTGCAGCAACAAAGCCCGCCACGTAGGCCGGTGCCTGCTTACAAAGTTTTTGGTTCGCGTCCCCTGCTGACGGAGCAGCTCGTTCCGCGGCGTCGTCCTGGTCATCCTCGTCCAGCCAGTCCTGCTCCGGGTTGTCCGGTACCGGTGGAGCGGGGCACGGCTGCACCCTCTCCATCTGATCACACAGCAGCGATGTCATCCAGCTCTTCAGTAATGACTGTCGGGGGGGTGTCCAGTTGCAGGGTAGCCGCACTCAGGTATGTTGATTCTTCTTCCAGCGAGACTGGGGCTCCATCAGCATGTGGTCTAGCATGAGAACACGAGTCTTCGCCTCCACCGCCGTTGGGTGGGTGCTGCCTGCTCCCAAGCACCTGACCTGAGAGAAGAAGTTTGTTACCATGTCCTGATTCACCCGAGACGTCAGAAAGTACTTGACACCGTAGATGTTCCGAAGCATGCTGTGGAGACCTCGCAGGGCTGTTAAGGACATGATGAACCCGTTCTGGAATGGTACCTGCTCTGGCATCCGACTCGGGAGTCCCGAATCAGCCGCATGAACTCGAGCAGAGAAGTATACTGAGCATTGATGGTGTGCTCCAAGCCGAATGCTGACCGATGAGCCTTGCCGTCCAGGAAGCACCGAAAGTTGCAGGTGTCGAACATCTCGTCGCAGGTGATGAACTGAGCCTGCTTGATGAAGCGCTGACCGAATAGATGGAGTAGACACTTCCCCACGCGCTCGCTGAGCATCTGGGCCGCTGGACGTACTCTCTGTCGCTCCTGGCCAGTGACCTGACGGAAATTTTTTGGTATAAACTTCATCTGACAATCATCAACTGATGGGCGATTGTCAAAACGAACAGTTTTATTGGATATTTTGCTATATCGAGCGAATAACTGACACTTAGCCAAATATTCACAATCTAGTCATTTATCATGATTGTTCAACTTAACAGATATTAGAAGATGAAACATGTTCAGCTCTCACACATTTATAGATTTGTTTTAAATCTATTTTCACCTATCAGGGTAGGCTCATAATGTCCTTTTATTCAAAAGAGGACCACTAAAATTATTGCTATGTTCTCGTTGCCAGTGAAAAATATATTGATATGTTCATTCCAATGAGTGACCTGAGATTCATTTGATAGCAATGCAATCCATTTTGCCTCTGCAAATACAATTGTACACAGTATATTAATAAAAACGGTACAAACCAAATAGAAAGGTGTCCTCCCAGGCACTGAATAATTTAAAATTTTATACAAATCATTTAAATTTCACGTCCAGCACATATAAAAAGAACGCAAGTAAAAGTTTGATGCACAAAACTGATGGCCCATACCTTTATATGCTTCAACTGAAGGGCGTGGCAAAGCAGAAGCTTGGCATTGTCCTTTGCCAAAAGCTGCTGGGGGAGGCCCTTGTCTACTACCGGTGCCTCTGGACCCGGTAGCCTCAGACCCTGGTCCAAGATGTGGTTCCTCAGCAGCTTCAGGAAGTGAGGGACCATCCACAGATCTTAAGCCACTGGCAGCACCTGAAAAAATCATACAAGCATGAGGAAAGGACAGGCAAAAAATAAAGAATGGAAGACTTCAATTTCCAGGACTTAAATGTGAGCACAAACTTGGCTTTAGGCCAAAATGTTTTATAAGAATGTTATCCATCACATTACTGTATTTCAAGTTATTACACAAAAGTGACAGCAGAAAAAGAAGCAACAGAATCATTGTTTGCTACAATATACCATGAATATACCACGGTGCAAAATATGGTACTTTTGACAAGGCCTAGTCAATGTGAGTGCCCCTGGAGACAGGAACAAGTGGTGCAAATTTTATTAAACCGGTGCAAATTTGAGAATGGTGCAAGGGAGGTAATGCTGAAAACCAAACAAATAATGGAAAATGGCTATAAAGACACAAGGAAAATTGCATCATGTGGGTAGGGACCTGTCTGCAAAGTATGGCAGCAGGCCAGACAAGCTGCACCAGCCATTTGAAATTCTTGCACCAACAGCCACCAAAAATTCACACTAACCTGTCATATTACCAGGGAAAAACGCTCTCATTCCTACCCACACAATGCAATGCTGTCTCTCTTATTAGTGAGATAGTTAAGGACTTTTTCAAGCCCCCTCCTCAGTCTTTATAACCATTCAGTCAATATTTGTTTGGTTTTCAGTGTCACCTTTCTTGCACCAGTCTCACAAATTCACACAACGTTGATTGAATTTGCACCACTTGATCCTGTCTCCAAGTACACTTGCACCAACGAGATCTTGAAGAAAATGCCATACTTTGCACACTAGGGTAGGACGGGTGCTTTCTCCCTGGTATACTGCAGATTGGTGTGAATTTAGGTGGCTGGCTGTGCAAATTTGTGCCAGAGTTTTAGATGGCTGGTGCAACTCTTCTGACCAGCTGCCATAGTTTCCACAATGGTAAATATATATAAAACATATATCATGTTTGCTACAAAGCAATGAAAAGGAGAACAGAGAAAATGGCAATTATTGATAAGCGACCTCCCCACACACCAAAATGGATATGTGCACCGGTTGGAAACAAAAGTTTCTTCTGGAAATCAAGTTTATGCCTCCAGATATGCCTCAAGAAACCAGCCACATTCTCCAGACAGAATATCATTGAGGACAGAAAATAGAGTTGTTGTTACCCACATCATACATCTACTACAAAGAGGAAGGATAAGACTTCTAAATTTACCCCACCTAGCATACGGGAGAAAAAAGAGATGAGCTTGCCATAGTACCTAAACATGTATAGATCAAGGCATGTTAAGGTCTAATTTGAGCTATCTGAATGCTCTCTTTAATCTTTAATTTAAAAGGTTCAAGTGCCACATAGGTTGCCAAAACCCAAAAAATGTCTTGCTTATCTTTTAAGAATGACAAATATTAAAGAACATCTATCTTTAAAAGTTAGCAAACTCACAGAGTTCACTTACAGTTGGTACAAAAATATTTCATCCATCATCAACCTTAGCACAATATCATAGTTTCTCCAGAACCTACATGTATGATCGCACACCAACATCCCACAATCTCCTTCCCTTATGCTTTCTGACTAAAAACAACGTTTTATGGCACTTGCTCAGAGTACTGTTGTAACTAACTATGGTGTCTCTATTGGTTTGCTAACTATGATAGCACGGCAGATGGGCCGATGGGCTTTATTTTTCTGAAGCCATTCACATATACTCGGTGGTACAAAGAAAAAAACAGGCACAAAACAGAATATTTCTTCTGCATCAGCTCTGCAAAATACTATTTGTACTATTACCTGTGGAAGATAACATGAGAATACAAGAACAACTCTCACTAAAATCTTCGAAATCCCCTATATAACTATGCTTTTGTTTCCCTTGCTTCAATACAGATTAAATATGTCTCTTTTCGTTCATATATGTCTCACTGCGTCCTCGGGTCTTCAACCGTTTTCTGCAATATCCCCAGAATGACGAAACTTTTGCGTCAGGAAGGTCACGTGATCCCCTTTGAGTTGGCTATGCCTTCTGATTGGTCAGTTGTGATTACTTAAAAATCCTATATTTCTATTATAATATTATTTTGGGCTGTAGATATTCTGAAATAATTTTTGTTTTTATCGATTCAAAACTTTCAAGTCACTGCTTAGGAAAAATACGACCATTTTTTAGAGAATTTGATAGCCCTAGCCGTGTGTACGTCATATACATCGATATGGAGTGTATCGATAAAGTCGTCTATAAATGTTGACTTTGAGATCAATTTTAAGGCATTTAGAGGCCGAATTCGCAAAAATGAGAATATGACTTCTGAAACAGCTTTTTGTGACCTTTGATCTAGCTAATAAAATTTTTTTCGCGTATCTCCCTTTAAAGAAATACTTCCCTCGAGGCACGTCGTCCAGATTCCGGATTCTAGAGGCAATAATTGTATTCCATGACCTAGGGGCAGCAGAAAAGAGTGAAAATTTTCAATAAACAGTGCGGGAGAATGGGATAGTGAAGTGGTTACCATGCCTGACATTTCTAAGATAATTTGGGTCCTGATCTCGCCTTTGGAATTTGCTAGCAAACGATGCAGGGAGAACGCCACGTAAAGGTTGGTGTATGACATTGATATTTGTGTACTGAATGAGGTCAAGAAGTTTAAGTATGTTGTATTTCTTGAAAATGGGGCTTGTATGAGAGAGTCTGTCAGCATGACCTATAATTAGCACCATTCTTTTTTGGAAGATAATAAGTCTATTTAACCTATAATTGAACGTGTTCCCGAACACTTCAAGGGCATAGGTCAGGCATGGTAATATAAGTGCATTATAAAGAAGGAGAAGATGGTGGGAGGTTAACATATGTTTAGATCGATTAATCAGGCCAATATTGCGAGAGAAGTTATTCTCAACGTTTCTTATATGGGTTGTCCACCTCAGATCCTCGTCAACTATGACCCCGAGATATTTGGTAGAGAATGTCCTAGTAAGTGGTACATTGTCTATAGAAATCGAAATATTTTGACAAGCCGTGGGGTATATTTGAAAAGCAGACTTTTTGGCATTTAGAGTTAGCCTATTGGAGCGGAGCCAGCAAGATACGTTGGGGAGGCATCTGTTTATATCGTTTTCCAGTTCAGCAATAGTATCGGCAGTAAATAATAGAGTGTCAGCAAATAATAATCATCAGCAAAAAGAAAATAACTCTGAATAGAACAGCTATTTGGGAGGTCGTTTATGTAAATAAGAAATAGAAATGGGCCAAGGACACTGCCCTGGGGCACAGAAAGGGGCGGTAACTGGCAAGTGTTAGATAATGTACCATAAAATTTCAAAGTTTGGGATCTTCCATGGAGGTATGATTCAAAGAATTTCGATGAAGTTCATCAAAGCCAAGTAGTTTAAGTTTAGCGAGCAGAATAGAATGATTGACCGTGTCGAAGGCCTTACTGAAATCTAAGAAAATAGAGGCACACACCTTTTTGGAATTTATAGCTGAGGTTATTGAATCATAGAGTAAGGTTAAAGGCATGAAACAGCTGTGATGTTGCTGGAATCCGTATTGATTTTGAAAGATAATATTTTCATCACAGAGGTATTGAGAGACTTGTTCGTAGACTATTTTTTCAAAAACCTTTGACAAGACTGGAAGAATCGAGATGGGCCGGTAATTTGTAAATTCAGATGAGTCGCCTCCCTTAAAAATTGGGACACCTACTGCCTTTTTGAATTCGTTTGGGAAAATACCGTTAGCTAGACACAGGTTGAATAGATGTGAGAGCTGGGGAGATATGACAGGACAGATAAGTTTCAATATTTTTGCGCTTATATAGTCATATCCAGCTCCAGTGTTACCCAGAGACAAAATAATGCTTTCAATGGTTTGATGTGGGACTGGCTGAAACCTGAATTAAGACGGGGGCTGATTTTGAAGGTAGCCGAGAGGATCTGACGTGGACGGGGGAAGTTTAGAATCGAGGGTTGAAGCTATTGAGGCAAAAAATTATTGAAGCTATTTGCAATTTGCATTGGGTCGGTAATTTGTTTGCCATCATAGACGAACTTTTCTGGAAGATGTTGTTTGACTTTGTTTTTTCGAGTGATATTTAATAGTGTGTTTCACAGTTTTCTTGGGTCATTTTCTTCTTCTTCGAGTTTACGTTGAAAGTATAATTTTTGCGCAGAACAAAGCACTCTAGTCAGAGTATTATGATAAGATTTGTATGCAAATTCGTCTGTTGGGTCTTTAGATTTGATATATTTTTTATAGAGGTCGATTCTCTTGTTTATGGATTCCAGAAGGTTGTGAGAAATCCAAGGTTGAATGGGTACTTCTTGCCTATCCGATTTCTTGTTACTTAGTTTTTTTATTTCATCTGTCAGTGTCTTTTGAACTAAACTTGCTGCAATTTTGGGGTCTGTTATGGTGTTGAAATGGACAAGTTTTGAAGAGACGTTTTGCTTTAGTCGTTCAATTTTTCGAAAGTCAAATGCTAGGCTCTTGTTGGAAGTTTTGTGAGATTTTTCCATTTTAGACTTTAATTGAAGCCAAATTGGAAGGTGATCGCTCAGATCGGAGATCAGCACAGCAGATGCTGAAATTAATGAGTGGTCATTTTGGAAAAAATTATCGATTAAAGTCTCTGACCCAGAGCTAATACTGGTAGGAATTGATATGGTGGGGAAAAACCCATAGCTTGCAAGGGTATGAACAAGATGCGCTGATTGTTCATCTGTTTCATATTTTAGAATGTCAAAGTCGTAATCCCCACCTATTATGCAAGCTCTTTTTACGAGAAATTTGGTCTAATGTATGCTCAAGATAATCTAGAAATATAGCAGACGGATAGGAAAGTGATCGATAAACTGACCCAATAATGATAGTAAAACTGAAAACATTTTGGATTTCAAGAAAAACTGATTGATGAGAAATGACAGCTGTTTCTAGGTCGACCCTTCTGCTATATGGGAGACTTTTGGATATATATATTCCAGCACCCTTCCCTTTATGCCCGGATGGGGATGAATACTCGAAAGTGTAATCTTGCAGGTTGTATGAATTTGATAGTCCTGGGGCAAGCCAAAGTTCCGAGACTAAAATTATTTGAGGTTTAGATCTCAGTGAGAATATGAAATGTTCGAGAGTCAAAATTTTTAGGAATGGATCGAATATTCACCTGGATAATGGATGCCTTGTCTGCATGCACCTCTAAGTTGAAGCCAGAAATTGTTTTGTAATCACATGCCTGTAATATTTCATGAACGTTACAAGATAATTGGGCACCGCTAGGGTCAAATCCTGAGAAATCTGGGCTAAATCTATTCCTAGAACTATTTGGGACAGGACTGGTAATTTTGAGCTAGTGTAGATGACTGCTTAGCAAAAAATAATAAAAAAGCCACAAACAAAACTGTCAGATCCAAGAGAGGGAGAAAAAAGTGTCACAATGACAAGAAAGAAAAAACAAATGGGTACTGGGAACAGCGATTTGTACACACCACAAAAGCAACAAACAATGGAGCTAGTTAGGCTTGGTTTAACAGATGGATCAGGAAGCACAAAAGCTGCCGACAACTGAGATGCAAGGTTTTCAAATATTGGAAAACAAACTTATTATAAGTTGAAGCAAAGAAGGCATTTATGGGAGAGATCTCGCTAGTTTTTGTGTTGTTGTCATGGTACTATTGTTATTGTAGTGTTGTTGCTATGTTGTACAGGTGTCATTTATTGTGGTAACTCAACATTTGTTTTTAAAAAAAGGTTCTGTATGTTTAATTAGTCTTACTGTTTAGTATTTTCGATTTAACAGTAGGTAGCCATGTTACTAATATTGAGTTAGTGAACTAATAGTTTAGTGTTGCTGAAATCAGACAGAGTCAGTCGCACCTGGAGTAGTCAGAGGGGAAGAAGGAGGTTTCACATGTGGAAGACCCACAGCAGACCGGCGATTCCGGGCTGGTGGGGAGCATGCCGATGCCCCGGTGACAGACTGGCCAGGGACCTGCGGGTGGAACGCAGGCTTCAGATTTTGCATGGATTTGGGTGCAGAATCTGTAACAGGCATGGCAGATTGAGATTCTGTGTGATTCTGGCCATTCGGGGACACAGCAAGAATGGCCATTCGGGGACACTTAAGAAGCCGAATGAGATGAAGACAAGCATGGAAAGTGCAGGGATGTGACAGGATGTGGAGAAGGAAGAGCAGGGAGTGCGACAGAGTGCATCAGTGCCAGATATCTTCGCCGGAGCAGTGTAAGTCTTCTTGTTGTGGCTTAAGGCTTCGAAGGCAACTTCGATTCTGCGGCCTCCAGTCCAGCTCTGCATTTTCACTACGTCGGAGAGTGCATGAAAGGAGAAACGGAAGGCTGCGCTTGAAGACACAGCTGAGGGACTCCTGCAACTGAGCTCAGATGACGCTTGCCTGAGTGCCGATACATTTAAGGAACACTTCCGAAAACAATTCATCACCATCAACATCTTTCGGCAGTGCTTCAAATACTGGTCGACCGTCTGTTCCGAGACGGGAGGTCTCTGTGGGGTTAGCAGCTAACCTCCACAGCCGTTTCCAGATCTGTGAGCTACCTGCAGACACTCGATGGCTTCAATGAGAGCAGCACGATTTTGGAACTGTCATGTTTCCTTACGAGGACACTGAGTGGACGTCTCTCCCTTCAGCCTCACCATCCCGGAGAGGCTCTCAATGACGACTATGATGGCTGATGTTGTGGTTCACTCTCATCAATGAGTGAATGAATGAAGCTCCCCGTCTGACCCAAGCAGCTACACTTCTCCGTTCTTCTTGCAGGGGAGGAAACTTAGTGCAGTTGTGTTGTGGCGGCATGTAATGGGACGATTACAGTTCTAGGAGACTGGTCAAGTCACATTGGGATGAGTCTGGAAGTGGGAAGTGAGAGGAGGAATTTATGGAAAGGCAGTGCAAGTCTCATCTCAGAGAAATCGGACAAAAGGTGTTCCCCTGGAGGTGGCGGGGGGACACGAAGCTGAATGGACGTGGTGATTTCTTTGGCGTCAAAATCAGCGAGCATGGACCCCTAGCCCGTCTGCGTACCCGCTCAGAACACAAGTTAAATAACACACATGCGGTCTGCAGAAAGACAGTCACGCAAAAAACGACAGCAACGAATTTAGGTCTAACGTTGATGACTGAGCCAACTGAGGGAGACAAAGGGAATGCAACGTCACACAACAGGGGCAGCATCGCTACAAAGCTCGAACGCGGTCCAACGGCGATTCAGACGTTGCACGCCGACCCCACGCACACGCCCTCCACCAGCACCGCTCTCCACATGAGTGTGTACTCCAACAGATAATCTACAGTTTCTTGTAACAGTGTAATCGTGTTAATATGGCCGACAGGTCTACAGATCTACAATCCCTAGCCCTGTGCTTGCATGATAGGGCTTCCAACCGGTTTTACCGTCGTGTATGATCTGAGGGGTATCGGAACAGAATAAATCAGTTGAACGGCGTTGGCAGTTTTTTTACCCCGTCCACAGATCTCAGGATCGGTCGGCACTGATAGCAGCATAGTTCGTGAAGGCTAGAACAGGTAGATACATTCAGCATCGGTAACCGAGAGGCTGTCAAAGATCATCCGCAAAATCCCTCAACAGTACCCACCTCATCACGGGGCACCTACTGGGGTTCAGCATCCAAAACTGTCGCCATGGCAACTACCTCACCGTCGACATCGGGCAGACCTTTAACATCCAGAGGATGCTTGGGGTTCAACAGCTTCGTCAGCAGCAGCCACGTAGCCCCCACCAGCTCCCTGTAGCACTCCGGCGCTTCCAGACTGCTCAGAGACTCTCTCAGCCCTCATGATGCGATCTGCTCCGTCGGTAGGGCCATCTTCAGCGGGCCGGGGCTGTCAGCCGGCTCCCGCTTCTGCCGATTCAGAACGCACTGGTTTCGGCGACGCACCTCTCCGAAGGCAGCGTCGTACTGATCACCTGTGTACAGCTTTGCTTCAGTGTGAAGTTGCGCGTGGTCGGCCAGACTGTCAGCGCGACGGACGCACCTAATGCATTCACCGCTTAGGTACGGTTTATCACCTGTGAGCATCAGTGCGCTAATGTTCCGCGCGCCTGAGACCCTGTCCGCACACATCGCAGGTCACAGCGTAATGAGAGAGGTAGACGACGCAACGTCGGCGTCGCATCCGAAACCGCCGCGCGAACAGTCGGTCACAGATGCTGTTCCAGTTTAAAGTCTCAAATTTTATGTCAAAGTTCAAACCCGGAGGACCATTGAAACTTCACTCAGTGCTTGATATCTATTTTTGAGTTAGAGCAAAACAGTTAGGAGCAGCACAGCAGAGTTAGCCACCGAGGCTAACGATGGGATTGGCCACAATGCTAAATCCCCAGGAGTGACCAGCACTCAGATGCTGGGACGACGTAAGGCCGTGATCCGCACGCGCCCACTGTCCACGGATCACTGTCCATGCCTCCGTCATGAGGCGTGGACGACGCAGGACTACCATCACCACATGGTGCGTAGCTCATGCTCTAAGACCCAAAAGGCAAGTTCACAGAGAGCAAACACGTAAACCGAAATTCCTGAGAATAATGTAAACAATTGGAAAGATAAATCCATAAACAAATAACGACGATTCGTAGAAACACTACCCAAAAATATAAAGTAACAGACAAGGTTTTAGACTAAAGAAATGGCGGCCCCACACCCACACCGTCCGCACATCTGCCGCCCAGATGTACTCCCGAGAGCCTCACAGTGGACCGGCACAGCAGGGCGGGGGCAGCTGAAGGCAGAAAAGAAACCAAGCACTTGTGTTATAAGAAAACGTTCCAGAAGACTAAATATTTACAAACTAAATGATTTTGTTCGGCACAGCGGCCCCTATAATTCAACATTTGAATTATACAAAACGAGAACAAAATAGTGACAATATGACTAGTCACTCCTCAATAGCCATACAGTACAATCACCACACGAGTTCGACACTACGCACTATTTTCCTCTAGGACACAGAGTCGTGCTACCGGTCGGGTATACACCCCACTGCTGGTTCTCACTTCCACGGCCCTCACACGCCCATCCGCACCAGGAATGGTCCGCACGACACGTGCCATAGGCCAGTGGCCTCGCGCCTCATTTTCATCGACCATGAGCACAAGGTCACCGACACGCATGTTTGGCGCTTCGCCAGTCCACTTCCTGCGTAAGGTCAGTTTGGGGAGATAGTCCGCACGCCAGCGTTTCCAGAAGCTGTCCGTCAGTCTTTGCGCAAAGCGCCAGCGCCGACGTGAGCACATGTCCCCTCAGTGAACACTCCTGGTGCCACACAAACATCGGCACCGCCCGTCAAAAAGTGGCTTGGCGTCAGCGCACTGTAGTCGTCCGGGTCGGTGCTCACGTGCGTGAGTGGCCGTGAGTTCACGATCCGCTCAGCCTCGCACATCACTGTTCTCAGAACCTCATCACTGGTGGGCTGCCGCAACAGCACCGACAGCACACACTTGACACTTTTTACTAAGCGTTCAAAGACGCCCCCAAAGTGGGGAGCAGAGGGAGGATTGAAGTGCCATTCAATCCCTCTCTGAGACAGTTCATCAGCGACTCGCTGGGTGTCAATGTCTCTGAGGTTCTGACGTAGCTCTCGCTCTCCCGCACGCAGATTAGTGCCGTTATCGCTCCAAACTGCGTGCACCGCGCCTCGTCTGGCCATCATGCGGCTAAGCGCCATAATAAAGCTGTCAGCGTCCAGCGTGTCGGCGATCTCGATGTGCACGGCACGGGTGGCGAGACAAGTCATGAGGCAGCCGTATCGCTTCTCGGTTTTGCGAAAGCGTTTCACGAGGAGGGGTCCAAAAACGTCCACACCAATATTCCAGAAAGCTTTCTGGTGTGACGTCACACGCGCGGTGGGCAGATCGGACATTCTTGGGGGAGCTGGCTGGACACGTCTCCTCCAGCAGACGGCACATAAACTCGTCCACTTCTTGACGGCAGCTCTCCCTTTGAGTGGCCAAAATCTCTCACGCAGTGCACTGAGAGTATGCTCTGGCCCGGGGTGGGCCAGCCGTTGGTGTTGCCGCACGATAAGCAGGCGTGTCACGTCATGGTTCGGTGGAAGCACGATTTGATGCCGACTTTCCTCGGTCAGATCAGCATGTTTCAGGCGACCTCCCACGCGAATTAGCCCATCTCCGTCCAGGTATGGTGATAGTTGGAGAATGCCGCTCTGGCGGGAGATGTTTCTGCCTGCCTTCAGTGCAGCAATCTCTTCGGAAAAAACATCCGACTGAGCCCTTTTCAACCAGAGCGTTTCGGCGGCAGTGATTTCTGCAGCAGACAGCGGCCCCCTGACACGGTTTGCACTGTCCACCCGGCAGTTTTTTGCGAACCTGCGTAGCCACGCTGTGACCCGAAACAAACGCAGAGCAGATGAGTACCTGGCAGGATCTGTCGGGTCAGCGCTATGTTCGTTTGACCTCTGCTGGGTCACATTCACCGCCTGCTTGACCTCTAAGTCAATGACAAGATCACTGCCTGTTTCACACATGTCAGCAGGCCAGGCTTCTTCCGGCTGCCACAGGAACGCAGGTCCTTGTACCCAGTCACTGTCAGGCTGCAGTTCACTGGCTTTACACCCACGCGAGCAGATATCTGCGACATTTAGCGGGCCCGGTACGTGCCGCCAGTCGCTACTATCAGAAGAGTCCTGTATCTCCGCCACCCTGTTCGCTACGAACGTGTGGAAGCGTCCACTTTCACTTTTGACCCAGCGCAGAACAGTCCGTGAGTCAGTCCAGAAGTGTGTGGAGTCGATGTCCCAGCTGTGCTCCCTCCGCACCAGATTCGCGACACGCACAGCCATTACTGCCGCCTGTAGCTCCAGTCGGGGAATGGTCAGCTGTTTCAGCGGGGCGACCCTGCCCTTGGCAGCGACGAATGAGCACCAGATGCGCCCGTCCTCATACTGGAGCCGAAAGTAGGCCACCGCTCCGAAAGCCTTAATGCTGGCGTCGGCAAACACGTGCAGTTGACACGCAGTGGGTCGGGTCGGGTCTGGCCGGTAGCAACGGGGAATGCTGAACAGCTTGAGGTCACTGACCTCTTCCAGCCAGCAGTTCCACTCATCAACTAGAGATTCATCAGAGATCTCATCGTCCCATCTGTATCCACCAGACCATAGGTGTTGCAGCAGAGACTTACCACGCACGATAAACGGGCTCAGAAACCCGATCGGGTCGAATATTGTTGACACTCGTCTCAATATTTCGCGTTTCGTGCATACGCTGCTGTCCATATCGTCCACTTCGAAGACGAAAGTGTCCTCACGCACTTTCCAGTGAACACCGAGTGCTCTCATCACTGGTGCGTTGTCACTCAGGCCTAGGTCACGGCTTTCCGGATCACCGTCCATTGATCGATGAGGAACGACCCACTTCGTGAGATTAAAGCCACCTCGACTCAGCATGTCTGTCATCGAGCGCTTCATCTCGTCTGCCTCCTCTTCGGTTTCCAGAGACATGTAGAAATCATCAACATAGAATTGTTTGAGAGCCGCTGCGGCTGCCGCGGGGAAGTCCTGCGCGTTATCGTCAGCGCATTTACGAAGCGCGAAGTTCGCAGCGCATGATGATGAAGCGGCCCCGAAAACATGCACTTTCATCTGGTACGTATCGGGTTCCTTTTCACGGTCCTTGCCTCGCCATAGGAAGCGCAGCGCTGGCTGGTGCGATTCAGTGACACCCACACTGTGATACATAGCCTTGATATCGGCAGAGATAGGCACTGGACCTTGTCTAAATCGCATCACCACCCCGACCAGGCTGTTTACCAGGTCAGGCCCGGCCAACAGTTTCTCATTTAGAGATGTACCGCGGTAGCTGGCAGCTGCATCAAACACGACACGCACTTGACCCGGCTTTTTTGGGCTGGTGACACCGTGGTGTGGCAGATGCCACACTGACCCATCGTTCACTGTGTCACCAGGACAGACCTTGGACGCGAGGCCGTCCTTAATATACCCTTCTATAGTTTCAGAGTACATTTCCAACAAGTCCGGATCCTTATCCAGCTTCCGCTCTGTATGCTTCAGACGAGTCAGAGCGGCAGCGCGGTTGTCGGGAAACCAGGTGTTCTCATCCTTCCACAGCAGGTCTGTGTGGTATTTTCCACCCTTCAGCACAGTGCTGGCTTCCAGCACAGCCAGAGCGCGCTTGTCGTCCAACGAGCGGCTCATCTCGCTATCATATTTGGCGCCGAAGTCCTCCGTCCGCCAAAACTGTTCAACTTGGCGCTCCAATGCGCCCGCCGCAGTACTTACGTGAAGCACCTGCGTCACATCACTGGAGTGTCTATAGGTGCTAGGAAGCCTGCCCGCCACTGTCCATCCCAGCAAAGTTCTCACAGCAGAAGGTGTGCCTGGTGGACCGGTTCTCACCTCCCGAGGGACTATCAGCTGGAAATAGTCCGCACCCAGGAGGATCTCAACTGGATCCGAGTCAGTGGCTGACAGCGGCAGGTCAGTCATGTGTGGCCATTTTTCTTTCTCCATCGGCCAGTTGACCTTCTCTGAGTGGATGGCCAGCTGTGGCACTGTGCGGACGCCCGCCACAGTATAGCGCTCCGCACTAGTCGACTCGATGGCGAAAGTGACGGCATGGGACTTCTGAGACGTCGTCTCATGAATCGTGCTGAGTTGCAGGGTCTCAGCAGACCCCATCGGCAGTCCGATTTCAAGCGCCAGGCCTTCTTTGATCAGGGACACTTGGGATCCAAGGTCGAGAAGAGCGTTCACCTTCTTCGATCCAGAAGGTCCATAGACAGTCAGCGGTAGCACCTGGAGGAGCACCTCCCCTTGTTGCACGCGTGCGACACTTGTGCTCGACCCGCTGACTGCATGCTGTCACACAAACCCTCAGGCTGTTTGTCTGTGTTCGGGCGCGCAAACGCCGCACCATGAAGCAGTCGGTGGTGGCTTTTACCACACCCGGTTACATCGCAGTTCGGCGCGTCCGCACATTTTGCCGCGACATGTCCGTCCGACACCATACACTTAAAACAAACACTGCTGTGTTTGAGTAGTACTACACGCGCATCCAACCCCAGGGCCGCAAACTTCCTGCATTTGTCCAGCTTGTGGCCCGGGGTAGCACAGCACCGACACAGAGTTTTGGCATCACTACTGGTGACTGCCGCTGCCGCGTTTACACCGCGGCGCTCACTGACGAGTTTATGATCCTTCGCTCGGCGAGGAGGCGGCGGGGCGGCCCCGTCACGGCTTCAGTGGCAGTCCTTCCAGAAGTCAGCGAAAGGCCATAAACTTGACGCGCTGCGTCGACTTGGCGTCGCAGGAACGCGTCCAGGGCTATCAGCGTCGGGGGCTCGGGAAGGCGCACGGCCTCTTCGCCCCATTTCCAGGCGACACTGCGTGGCAGCTTGCTGACCACCTGACGCAGATTTACTGTGGCAGCCAGGTCCGCGTCATACCTGAGGTGCTGCAGGACGCTGACGGCAGTGTGCAGCCTGGAAGACAATCTCTGGAGTGCCTCGACGTCAGACTCTTTTATAGGCGGAAGAGTTAGGACGCGGTCCAGGTTTGTCTGCACGATGGTGGCTGGATCTCCGAAACGGTATTCCAGCTCACGGAGGATTTCTGCGTAGAGCTGGCCGTCACAAAGCAATCCTCCCACTGCCTCCCTCGCATCGCCCGTGAGGGAGGTCTGCAGATGAGCCAGCTTTTCCGCGTCACTCAGATCTGTCCTGTTGTGCACTACAGATCTGAATATGGAACTCCACTGTGGCCAGTTAAGTGGAGAACCATCAAATTTGCCCAGGTGCATTGGCGGTAGTGCTGACCTGGTTGACTGCCAATTATCCAACCTTCTATCACACGGAGCCGGTGCTGACTCCGTTGGAAGCTGGTTAATCCAGGTGTGAGTCCGGCCAACAATGCTGGACTCATGAGCCGGGGTCGGCTTAGCTGGAGGAGGGGCACAACCTCGTGGAGGTGACGGGTCGTCATCACTATCCAGGATTTCCTTCTCATCTGCCAGCAGTTGAAGACGCAGGTCACAGACCTCGGCGCGGTCGGCAGCCGCGCGAGCGTCAGCACGGGCCTGAGCAGCAGCGAGTTCAGCACGCTCACTGGCAGCACGCGCTGCCTGCTGAGCCTCAAGCTTGGCCACGGCGGCATCGATCCGCGCCTGGCTGCGTTGAGAAGATATCGAAGCATTACTTCTGGTATGAAGACTATGATGACTCATGATGCACAGTCACAGATTCACTAGTTCATACTATCCGGCCCGGAGACGACCAATTTGTTCCAGTTTAAAGTCTCAAATTTTATGTCAAAGTTCAAACCCGGAGGACCATTGAAACTTCACTCAGTGCTTGATATCTATTTTTGAGTTAGAGCAAAACAGTTAGGAGCAGCACAGCAGAGTTAGCCACCGAGGCTAACGATGGGATTAGCCACAATGCTAAATCCCCAGGAGTGACCAGCACTCAGATGCTGGGACGACGTGAGGCCGTGATCCGCACGCGCCCACTGTCCACGGATCACTGTCCATGCCTCCGTCATGAGGCGTGGACGACGCAGGACTACCATCACCACATGGTGCGTAGCTCATGCTCTAAGACCCAAAAAGGCAAGTTCACAGAGAGCAAACACGTAAACCGAAATTCCTGAGAATAATGTAAACAATTGGAAAGATAAATCCATAAACAAATAACGACGATTCGTAGAAACACTACCCAAAAATATAAAGTAACAGACAAGGTTTTAGACTAAAGAAATGGCGGCCCCACACCCACACCGTCCGCACATCTGCCGCCCAGATGTACTCCCGAGAGCCTCACAGTGGACCGGCACAGCAGGGCGGGGGCAGCTGAAGGCAGAAAAGAAACCAAGCACTTGTGTTATAAGAAAACGTTCCAGAAGACTAAATATTTACAAACTAAATGATTTTGTTCGGCACAGATGCGGTGCAGCGCGGGAGCGGCGCGCGCCGAAGCCGGAGTTTGGAGCCGGAAACAAAGGTGAGACCGCATCTCTCGCACAAGAGGTGTGTCTGGGCGTCCAGTTAAGCAGCGTGAATACGCCGATAGTCAAACAGGTAGGCTGGATCCAACATTACCCGGTGACAGATGGGCAGGCGGGCCGCTGTCCAGGAGAGACAGTTCGGTGTCGCGTCAGGGCGAAGACGTTAGTATAGCTGTGTCCATAGGCGCTGCAGCCCGCCGCGCGGCTCCGCGTCCACCAGCGCGTTGGGCGCCCCGACCACTCCTGCTCTCAAACAGCATCGGTCACCGTCCACTTCGCCATCCGAAGCCACAGTCGCGACATCCAGATGATCCGTTGCTACAGCAGTGATGTTTAGACCTCTGGCGCTGCTGCAGCGACACGGCTACCGGACATGCCCGAGACAAATTAGCGACTGGCAAGGTACAGGCTGATGTACCTTGACTATAGGATTTCACTGGCTATAGGAAATACCAGTGCACAATGGCCACGAGAAATAAGCTCCACGTCTTTTCTCTTGTCCTATAAACATGGAAAGACAAGAAATAACACTTCCCTTTTCTTAAAGCACCTATAAACTAAAACAAACTATTACCTTATAAACACACAAATTAACACACTAGACAAACTGAAGTGACTTCGCCGCAGAAATACAAAAATGTTCACTTACAGCCGACAACACTACTAGCACATTTTGGTTGGTGTAATTCATGGCATTGTCCCAATTGATTTCGTAGAAAATGACTTTCAAAACGAATTGTTTACCTGCCAGAAACAGCCTGAAGATCCCCTACAACCCAACCAAGCCCTTTAAATGTAGAGGTAGAACGCTCCGCTCTCAAAAATGGCAACCTCTGTTTCTAGAGACTTTTACGTTTGTGACGTCAGCAGTTGCTCTCGAGGTGGAGCCGCCCATTCATTCAATATAAATAGGCTACGGATCGTGGAGTGCTTGTACGGTTTCAAGATGCATCTGGCGAGGGGTAGACCCAGGATTTATTATCCCACGTCCACAAGAAACAGTATTATTGCCCCTAACACGCAGCCTATCACTAGATAGCTCCGTCTTCTACAATACCCAGCAACAATGCGTTGCTAAGCAGCTCTAGGCGATTGCTGACGTCATCACCATGGTGAATGCCAGATTTGAGGTTGCCATTTTTTACCTATGCTAAAAAGCCGGAGCGCAACCCCTGAACCCAACGGTGGGAAGACGGATCGTGGGGGAAATATTACCCACAATACATCTTGATCCACCGCTATCAGGGGAAATATTACCCACAATGCATCTGGGTCTACTGCGATTAGGGGAAATATTACCCACAATGCCTCACAACTTTGGAGTACCCGTCCTTTACTACCCTGATTTGTATGAAGCTCAATTCGAGGTCTGGCTACGCTACGACTGAGCATTTTTGACATTACCTACTTGATTATGATGATTCTGTGATTCTGATTCATGATTCTGTGCCCGAATATACAATCTAAGTGTTTTTTTACAGCCGGATTCGAGGAGACAGGCCAGTGTGCACCTTATCAAAACTCAAAATTATTAACTTTAAATTCTTCCACTTTGGCAGTGGCAGCCTTGTTTACGCACCCTGTGAATCCCCAACTACAATCCAACACCCTTGGCTCGGCCTTTCTGCCGTAGCCAAGAACATTCCCTCCAAAGTGTTAGCACTCCCTCCCCCCCGTGGGCCTCCGAGCCAACTTCGCCATGGTGTGGGGTGTTCAGACACCCCCCTCGAACTCGGCTCCTATGCGGGATAGCGAAAAATTCGAATGCTGGTGGATAGCTCATACAAATTCATGATGAAACTACATCAGTACTTTTTAGCTCAGGTCAATATTGAGGCTATGACAGGTAAAAAAAGGTGGTATGTTAGAGAAGAGTTTCGGGGCTCTAGCGTCGACAAATTTCAGTTAGAATATCATTTTTAGGCACCATTCGCTTCCTCTCGTTACAGCAAATCAAATGATGTATAATACGACTATACAAGGCCAAAACACACAAATGAGCTGACCTGAGGTCAGGTCAAGGTCACTATCTGATCTAGCATATTCAATATGTAACCTCAATCGACTTGTAATAACAATATAAACGTTATGACATCAAAATAAAAGTTGTACCAACATTTCCTGCAGAGTTATTGACTGAAGCCTGAAAATCGGGTTAAGCAGCTCAGACGACCCCTCAGAGGTCACAAGTCGAAAATTGCAACATGAACCTAGACAGGGGCCATGGATACAACAATTTTGAGACTATGAAGGTATTCTCAGCTGCATCTACACAAATACAGTCCCATTCATGGTTTCCCGTGTTTTTCCAATGGAAAGGAAAACGGATCTGTACCTGATCATCGATATGAAAAATTCCGGAATATATTTTGAATTCCTTGCAGGCCCTTTTGAATTTTGGAGGTGAGGTCGCTTGACCTGCACTGGTGACCTGATCTGAGATGACTTAACCTTAATATTGTGTTGAAAGTTGCAGAATTGATCAAGGATAAGGTGTGCCAGGTACGTCGGCGCTTCGCACCGCCGTTTTATGTGCCACCGGAAAAACCCGAGGGAGGTGTTCAAGCACCCCCCGCCGGAGCGAAGGTTACGCACTTTAGAGGTGAGCCTAGGCACAATACGCCTTATAAAAAGTCTCAGTTTGTAAGTACATGCGCACGCAAGGCGTTACAAAGATTAAGAAGCAAACTTTCAGTATTCGATTCAAACATTAAACATTGTCAGCAGAGCTAAGGTCAAACCTATTTTTTCTAAAGTAAATTATAGCTGAATCAATCACAGTCTGGAATTGCACCGACAACGTGTCACATTCCCTTTAAGCACTTAGCAACACAGTGATGTAATCAAAACAAATTGTGGATAGTAATGTCATAATCCTTATAAAATGAAAGAAATCAAATTAGTATTGAAGGGGGCCAAAATGAATAACTGAAAGTTTCAGTTGTTTATTCTCAATGTTTTTTATTTGCCTGAGGATATCCCTAAACACAAATCACACATGTAACCGCAAAATTTTACGCATTCCTTTTTCCATCTCTGACGTTTGCTTGACACGCGCATTGAAGGGAGGCGGGTACCCCCCCATTTTTTGGAGATAGAATAAACACTGCGGCGTGTAACGCAGCCGTACTTAACGTACCTTTTATCGTATCATTTTTACAACTTTTACCAAAGTTTTAAGGTTAGGTCATCTCAGGTCAGGTCACCAGTGCAGGCCAAGTGACCTCAACTAAAAAAGTTGAAGATACCATAAGTCCGAACAAGGTGAAACTATCCATTTGAACCTCATGCCACATAATGGCCCCACCGGATTCTACAAAATCAATTCCAGTATTTCCATACCGATGACCTAAGGTCAGGTACGAGCCATGACCTCGCCATTGGAAATGCATGTGGAAAATAGCTTATGGAATGTGCAACAAGCTTGCCGATGCTCTCGTTTTCCTAGATGGGATGTGTAAGGGGAAAAATCCAAGTAGATAGGCGGAGTCAGAATTTCCAGTTAAAATGTTATGGACGAATAAAATATCGTATTGGACCCGTCTACTCGCCAGGCTCGATACCTTGAAGTGAACAAGAAGTTCCGAATAGGCCAGATATTCGGAAGGCCGGGAGGAGTGTGCGTGTGAGGCTAACCAGATGGGAAGCTTATGCTAAATTTTGTCTAATCTTTCTAGTTGAGTTTTTGCGGCACCACCCCAAATGACGCATCCATATTCTGAAAGGGACCGAATGTTTCCAAAATAGGCTGCAAGTATTGGATCGCACTTAAATCGACCGGGGACTCGACTTGCCTGAAAATATCTTATTAATATTCCTAACATTTTGTTTGCCTTCCTAACAGTAAAATTTATATGATCAACAAATGTTAATTTTGAGTCAAGCCAGACACCGAGATCCCTTATCGTTGTAACTTTTGCAAGGGGTAAATTTTGAATTTCATATGCAGTCTCAATTGGGCACCGTATTAATGTAATGGTGAAATGTTTGCATTTATTATTAGGGTTTAGTTGAAGTTTCCACTCTTCTGACCAATTACAAAGAGTGTTCAAGCCCTGCTGAAGCTGGTTCGAGTCTTCTGGGGAACAGATTTTGTTAACAATTTTGACGTCGTCTGCGAATATTAGACAGAGTGAGTTCTCATCGGTAGATCGTTGATAAACAAAGCAAACAAAAGGCGAGATAGAAAACTGCTCTCAGGTGTGCCAGAGCGGACAGGTGTCCAATCCGAACATTTACCGTTTACAATAACGCGCTGCTTTTGAATTTTCACGAAAGATGTTAGCCAATTTAGTGGTTACCAGAAATATGGTAACAATTGTGCAGTTTGTAAATTAACAGATTATGATCCACACTCTGGAACGCCGCATAATAGTCTGTATATATTACATCTGTTTGGTATCCCGAAGAAACTGAGTCCCAAGCCATTTTCAAAAGGCAGGCCAAATTGGTTTCAAATGAGCAGTGAGGAATGAATCCATGCTGTTTCTCTGTCATAACGGGGCGCACATGGGTCCACAGTGATGTATAGACACACCTTTCCAAGATTTTTTTCAAAGATAGGGAGAAGCGAAATCGCGCGGTAGTTTGAGGGTTACTTATTATAACCGTTTTTTGAAAATGGGAATGATATTGGCCTCCGCTCATCTAGTCGGGAAAATGCCCTGGCCTACTGATTTTCGGAAGAGAATACGTAAAGGTACCACAAGTTGTGCAGAACATTACTTAACCCTCGCCCCACCGGGAGGGGGGCCATCGATGCCCCCCTAAGTTTTTTTCCGGGATAGCAGAAAAACGACGAGGCACAGCACCGCGGTTGAGGGCTCTACCTCTCACTGCATCATTTTCCCATCATCACTGAAATTTTGTACCCCGGGTCACCCAAGGTCAGGTCACCAGACGAGGTCACCCAAGGTCACCTCACTTCAACTTTAGAGCTCTGTAAGAGCTACATTTCAAAGTTGATCGATTTGAAACTTCCTACACTTCATGACCCCTCCAGGGTCTACAAGGTGTATATCCGGGATTTTTTCGATTTCGTGCCCTGAGGTCAGGTCACGAGGCGGCCTCTCCCATTGGAAAAGCATGGAGAAAAGCTGTTTCATGATATAAAAGCCACAAAAATGATTGCAAATACTCAGACTGCTCAGAACAGCGTTTTTGGACACCCTTTCACGGATCCCAGGGGTCATATTTGCCATTTGACTTTTCCGAGGTCATCCAAGGTCACCAGAGGTCAAAAACAGTATTTTGACAATAACTTTTGACCTAATTAAGCTAGAGCGGTGAGACAAACACCATCGTGTTTGTCTTGTCACTGGCTTTCATTTGATATACGGCAAGGTCACTTTTTGACCTTTCGTGACCTCAGGTCATATTAGGTCACGAGGTGACCTCTGGAGGTCAAACCACTGGAGGGGGTCTTTACCTTCCACATAGCGGAAAAAGTACTGGCAATTTCCTATCAAATGTACTTTACCAGGCCTCAATAGCTCTAATGACATAAGAGTTATGCCCAGTTTGCTTAATCATTGCATATTTGAGTGAAAATAGCCGATCTTGACCTAATTTGACCTGTGGAGGTCAAACCATTGACCTGAGCACTAAAACATGTGATGGAATTTCTTACTGAATTCACGCGAGCTTTCTATTGCACTTTGCAGATTTGCGCTAACGCCCATATTTTCGGAGTTAGAGGGGGGGCCATCGATGGCCCCCCGGTGGGGCGAAGGTGGCGCCGGACCCCCGGTGGGGCGCGGGTTAATAATGCGAGCACTGATATTGTCAGGCCCACATGCCTTATGGACCTTAAGGTCGTCAAGTGCGTTGCGTGTGTTCGCCTCACTAATGTCATAGTCGGACAGGGATGACAAGTCGTAGTCACGGGCAAGAGGATAGTGGTCGACCGCAGGTGAAGTAAATTTACTGGCGAAAGTTTTTTTCAGAAAATTAGCTCGGTCCAAGTCTCCGCTCACTTCTGTATCCCCATATTAAAGTACTGGAAGCTGACACTTTGATCCCCGAACACGCTTAAAAAATGTCCAGAATCGTTTAGGATTCGCTTTAAAATCACCAATTATTCTCTTTATGTGAAGAAAGAACCGAGACTCGGATACTCTTTTGAAAGTACGTCGCTTTTCGCCGAATTCACGGGCTTCTTCTGCTGTTTTGGTTCGCCTGAAACGTTTGAAGGCTGCCTGCTTTTCCCGCAGTGCGCGTCGGACTTCTGCGTCGAACCATGGTGGGTATTGTCGGCGCATTACAACCGATGGTACGTTGTCACGTATGGCATGCTCCAAAATATCGTAAGAAGTCTCCACTGCCTCATTCAGAGTCATGCCTTCCATTTTGATCCACTGAATATCCTCTAATGTCCGGCGCATGTTGTCAAAGTTGGCTATTCTATAGTTCAACGCCGAAGAGCGGCTTGCCACTGGTGAGTTAAAACGTACACCGGAGAAATAACTTACAATCTCACAGTGGTCGGAGTTACATATACCTGGGCGAACTTCAGTCGAACTTCAGGGCGAATTTGAACTAGCCTGACCTTGATATAACCTCAGGTCAGGTCAAATCCTACCTAATTTGCCCTAGCAATTTCATATTATAAATCATTCAATTCGGCTTGCTGCGAAGGCTCCAATGGCTTAGATTGTTTTCTCTATATGGAATAGTTCAGATGTAGTGACCGAAAACCGTAATTTGCATATTATCCCTATGGTGGCGTGCCTTGACCTCTAGTGACCCGACAAAAATGGTTCAAATAATTTCGTACACATTTGAATTGTCACCATTTACCGTTTTCGCCATCTGGCGTGGTTCTAGAGATCTTAGGGGGCGAGGGGGTATCCCTCAAAGCGGAGGTGGCTCAGACCCCCGTCAATGCGCGTTAACCAGTGGTGGAACGGAGCGAAAAAATAAATTGGAAGTCTCTCAGAAGCCACTCCTAGTCAATTATTTTTTATTATTGTTATCATTATGGTTCGCATTATTTGTTATTACTATTTCTATCATTATCATTCTTATTATGTCTTTATTACCGCCAATACGTCGTCTAAGAACAAAGCGAGCCAAAATAATCGAACTATGTGTGTGCATCGCGTTCTTAAATTTTGAAGAAAATTTAACACAGCGATGTGGTAGTTTTTAACCGTGCGGTCCCTGGCCTGCTGGACCCTACGGAAACGATACCATGTGCGTTTTAAACCTCATCATTAAAGTGTCCCGAAAAAACTTTCGAGCTTCCCAAATACGAGCTAGGGAATTATGTAGCTATATAAGGACAGTCTAAATCCAAAATTTCATATTTTCATCTCCATTTTTGGTAAGTCGCCACCACTTTTAATATTTTGCTTTAACACGCGCATTGACCGGGGTGGGTACCCGCCACGTCCCCTTGGGTTTTTTCGCAGATAGCCGAAAGACGGCAGCGTGCAGGAATTGGAAATACATACGAAAAATTATCTAAGCTCCATCAATTCTAAGTAAATGGAGATACAACATTGATTTTGACGCCACTGAGTTTGTCTCGTCTTTGTGGTTTGAATTATATGCATTTTGACCCACCTTCACCTGACCTCAGGTCAAGACAAATCCTAGATTTGACCTAGCAAGGCCATACTACGTATCATTTGAAGTGGGTTGCCGAGAGAATTCCAATGGTGAATACAGTTTCGTTATAACTAATCTGCATCAAATGCTTTAACGAAAAACATTTGCTTCCATTCCATGGCATTGTCACCTATTTTGGCGTCTGGCGGTCATGGATTTGACCTGGCAAGAAATTGTACACATCTTTTCGATAGACCTTTAGATAGGCTATTTAAGGCCGCTTACCGCTTCTTGCTATCTATTGGGGTTTTTGAGATCTTAGGGGAGGGCGTCTACCCCCTCCCCACCCCTCTCCATACCCGACCAATACACGAAATGATGTTAAAACATGCACTAACATATTTGGGACTTCGCTCTTAGAAAGAAAGGCATACCATCCATTTGTTAGCATTTGTAGCCATGACATGTATTTTGCGCGCGCACACACACACACACACACAAGTATGGTTAAAATGCAAGACAGGAGATTAAGACATCAGCGTTTACGTCCAGAGTCCGGCGCCGCACGAAACTCCTTAGATCAAACATGAGCACAGGCCGAGTAAAGGAGAGTAACAAAGGGAAAGTGACGGCAAGAAGGTAAAGGAAGTGTCAAGAGAGATGAGGTACCGATGAGACAGTGAGACGGTGAGAGAGGCGCAATACCGTATCGGGCTGCGAGACCAGAGAAAACCAGCTCGGGCGGCGAAGCAAGCAACGCAACCTCGACGGGTCCGCAGCGGCGGAGTGTGAGGGGGGTGGGGACGCAGGCGAGCTCGCCTGGATGCCACGGGGCACGCGTTCGCGCAAAGAAACTGATTTAAGATTCCGACGCGGCCGGCCCGCGGGGACGTGGGAGCAGGTCGGTAGCGGCGCGGCAGACGTTGTTCGAGTACCGGGACCGGAGGAATGAGGAGAAACAAGAACAAGGATAATCAGGCTTAAGACATGCTGGAACATATCAATATAAAAAACACATGGGTTATGGCTGAGTTGAGTTGAGAACGAACAGTACAACAGATTGAGACAAGTTCTATTTTTGTTTTCCCAATAAGAAGCTGCACAGACGGCCAAAAGAGAAGGAAGAGAATAGAACATATATTTTCGTTACAGTGCCATCTTGTATGGACAACAGTCATATCATGTCAGAGTGTTGTATGAACATTTGTGTTGGTAACAAACATTAGGTCCCAGACGGTACACTGATTTTGTGCGGTTAAATAAGCGGCCAGGAAATCTCTGAGGCCTGTCAGCTATCTCCAGGTTAATACAATACCTTATTAACAACCAGCGCCACCTATACTCCAAAAGCCATTCGCAGTCGCGGGTGGCACCGCCAAAGGTCGAAACTAGCGCCACCACGAACAGTCCGAGACAGTTGCCCCCCATATCCGCTGAACGCAGATGGTGAGTAGCAGGGGCGCAGCCAGAGCTTTGGTATGGGGGGGCACACCAACTTTGAGGGGCACCCCGGGGAAAAAGGGCACTTTTTAACGTAACCTGACAAACTTGCTATATATTTGTTTATATCATTTTTTGGGCATCTTTGGTTCAATAAAAATGCAAATAAATCATTCACGAAGAAGGAAAACGCGATTAAAACCGAAAAAAGGAAAAAAAATATAAAAAAATCATGGAAGTAGCCAAAACACGACTGTTTTGGATAGATTTAAGGACAAATCAGCCAACTCAGCATCTGACAAATCGGTACTTAACATCAGAGAAATCAGTGGAGCATGTGATATCTGTTACAATGTGCAGGTTAAGGCATATTGGAGTCGAAAATTAATTTGTTATGCCTACTGGTTTTGTCTTGACGAGTGAGCCATGGCTGAGCGCGGATTAAGTTCCTTGCCTCCCACAATCGCCGTGGGACGAGGAGTGGCATAGTGTCTTTGGAAGAACACATTTGTGCTGCCGGAAAAGTTTGGGAGATACCTTTTGAACGCGTTTATTAACTTCTATATTCTCATTGATCGGTCTCAGTTAGGAGTAAATGAAAGGTGAACAGGCCGGTGGTTTGGATGGGGATGGTGTGACAGGGCTGAAAATTGTGAAAACTAGTTCTTCACAGGGGCCAAAAAAGTGTCCAGTGTGTCACTATTGAAATTGTCAAGCCCTAAATGTGTCACCAGCCCAGGCTGAAAAATGTGGCACGTTTTGCGTTAGTAGGATATCAACGGATACTCCTGGGCGATCCTAGTTGCTGAAAAGCATTGTGAGTCCAAATTACAGGTGCCAATTTCGGCGATGTGTTCCGTTATTGGTCTGGAGAAAATATTTCGGCTAATTTTTGTCACTTTGCCCACCATGAACTGTCAACATTTATAATGCCAAAATGGTAGGTTTTTCGACCCCTGGTTCTTCATTTAAATTAATTAGTTCAAATCCTGGTTTAGGGGACTGTGCTCTAAGCTCAAGGGCACATGCCTTTTTATCATCCCTTCCCAGAATCCACCAGTATAATAAGCAATTTATATAACCAGGGGTGCCTAGGTATCACAAGCCGTTTTAGAGATTCTTCATTCCTCGTCAGCTCCGTTTTACAAGAGGAGTTTCCATTGGGTTCTTATTCCCCATCTATTCAAGACCAGCTATGGGGCCCCCAAGTGTGGATTAGAAGCCTCCAGAGCAGCTTCCCCCATCCCCCCAGTTGTGCCTCCAGGGACTAGACTAGCTCAGTGACCCCGCCCCGAGATGATGGGAGTTGGTCTTGTGTTCTTATTATCTGTCTATTCAAGACCACCTTAGGGGCCCCTAATGTAGATAAGGGCCACAGAGCAGCTCATGCTTCACCCAGGGACTAGACTAGCCCATTGGTCCCAGAGATGAGGTCATCAGACTAGCTCAATGGGCCACAAATAGGTTCATAGGGCCTTAAACCAGTTCAAGAAGCCCCAGAACAGTTTAAGGCGCCAGATCACCTCAGGGGGCCTCAAGCCAACTTAAGGGGCTCTCACAAGCTCAGCGCCCAGACCAGCTCAGGGTACCCTCAGAACCCAGATCCGCTCCTGGGCCCCATATCAGCTCTTGGGGCCCCCAAATCAGTTCAGGGGCCTCAAGTCAGGTCAGGGGACAAGATCAAGTCAGGTCAGGGGACAAGATCAAGTCAGGGGCACTTAATCAGCTCAGTGATCCCTAACCAGTTCGGGGCCCAATCAGTTCAAAAGCCCCAGAGCTGCTCAGGGGACACCAGATCGGCCCATAGGGCACCAGATCAGCCTCGGGGACAAACAATCAGATCAGTAGTCCCCGACCAGCTCGGAACCCAGATCAGCTCGGGAATACCAGATCAAGTCAGGAGGCACTTAATCAGCTCAGGAGCCCCCCCCCCATCTCAGGGGCCCTGACCAGCCCCTGTGGGCCCAGCTCAGCTCAGGCCTAGGAGCTGCTCAGGAAATCACGTAATCAGCCCAGGAGGCCCGGGTCAGCTTAAAGAGCACCATATTAGCCATGGGGCACCAGACTAGCTCAGAGGGAATAAGATGGGCTCAGGAGACACACTGACGACTTAGCAGGCACCAGATCGACTCAGGGGGCATTAGTTAAGTTCAGGAGGCAGTATATCTGCTTAGGGTGCACCAGCTCGATCAGCGCAGGGGGCAAGTTCAAGTCAGGGGCACTAAATCAGCTCAGGGATCCCTCACCAGTTTGGGGCCCAATCAGTTCAAAATCCCCAGAGCTGCTCAGGGGACACCAGATGCCCATAGGGCACCAGATCAGCTTCGGGAACAAACAATCAGATCAATGGTCCCGGACCAGCTCGGGAATACCTGATCAAGTCAGGAGGCACTTAATCAGCTCAGGAGCCCCATACCATCTCAGGGGCCCTCATCAGCCTCTGTGGGCCCAGCTCAGCTCAGGGCTTTAGAGCTGCTCATGAAAACACTTAAGGAGGCCCAGATCAGCCTAAAGGGCACCAGATTAGCTCAGGGGGCACCAGACTAGCTCAGAGGGCATCAGATGGGCTCAGGAGGCACCAGATTGACTCAGGGGCATTAGTGCAGCTCAGGTGGCACCAGATCGATCCACTCAGGGGCCAGATCAGCTCCCAGCCCCCCAGACTATGGCAGGAGCCTAATTCAGCTCAGGGAGCAACATAACAGCTCAGGGGACACAAGGTGGGCTCAGGGCCCACCAAACCAGCTCAGGGGGGCACCAAGCCATCTAAGGAGACATTAATAATCAGCTGAGGGGGCACCTAATCAGCTGAAGAGGAGACAGAATCAACTTGAGGAGGCATGAGATCAGCTCGGGGGCCCGGATCAGCTCAAGGGGCACTAAATCAGCTATTAGGGCACCAAGCAAGCTCGGAAGCATTAGACTAACTCAGAGGGCATTACATAGGTTCAGGAGGCACACTTATTTGCTCAGTAGGGCACTCGATTGACTCAGTGGCACCAGATCTGCTTAGAGGGCAAGTAATCAGCTCAAGGGGCCAAGACCAGCTGAGAGGCCACGAGATGAGCTCAAGGAGCACCAGATTAGCTTCACCCGTACGATTATTGGCGACGATGAGGCATTAGCTGGACACATACTAGGTTCCCATACTCTTCCCGGGTGCTTGGAAAGGTGACAAAATGCCCTAGCTGACCGAAAAAAGTATTAAGTTGTCCAAAAATAGTTTCAACCGCTACATGCATTCCAGTTACATCTAGGTTCAACGGCGTAGGGCACTAAATTTCGAGCGGCACGGCCCAAATTGGGTACACCACCTGGCAATCAAAGGGCACCCCGGCAGTGACGAAAGGCACGTGCCCCATGTGTCTCCCTGGACAGTAGATCAACTCCGGAGGCATTAAATAAGTTCAGGGGCCCGGATCAGCTCAAGCACTAAAACAGCTAATAGGGCATCAGGCAAGCTGGGAGGCATCAGACTAACTTAGAGAGCCTTATATAGGCTCAGAGGCCAGAATTATGTTCTCAGGGGGTGGGGGGGGGGCACCAGATTGACTACGAGGGCATCAGATCAGCTCAGAAGGTACATGATCAGCTTCAGGGGGCACCAGATGAGCTCCGCCCGTACGATTATTGGCGACGATGAGGCATTATCTGGAAACGGATTACGTGCCTATACTATTCCCGGGTGCTTGGAAAGGCGACAGAATGCTTTAGCTGACCAATAAGGCACTTAATTGTCATACAGTAGTTGAAATCGCTAAATGCGGTCTAGTTCCATCTGGGTTCAACGGTGTAGTGCACTAAATTTCGAGCGGCACGGCCCAAAGGGGGTACACCATCTGGCAATCAAAAGGGCACTCGGCACCAATGGGGGCACGTGCCCCCTGTGCTCCCTGGCTGCGGCCCTGGACAGTAGATAAACTACAGGAGGGCACTAAAACAGCTAATAGGGCACCAGGCAAGCTCGGAGGCATCAGACTAACTCAGAGAGCATTATATAGGTTCAAAAGGCACAATTATTTTCTCAGGGGGGCACCAGATTGACTACGAGGGCATCAGATCAGCTCAGAGGGCACATGATCAGCTCCAGGGGCCAAGACCAGCGCTCAGGGGGTACCAGATGAGCTCAAGGGGCACCAGATTAGCTCCGCCCGTACGATTATTGGCGACGATGAGGCATTATCTGGAAAAGGATTACGTGCCTATGCTCTTCCCGGGTGCTTGGAAAGGCGACAGAATGCCCTAGCTGACAAAAAAGGCACTTAGTTGGCAAATAATAGTTTAAATCGCTAAATGCAGTCTAGTTCCATCTAGGCTCAACGGCGTAGCGCACTAAATTTCGAGCGGCACGGCCCAAAGGGGGTACACCACCTGCAATCAAAAGGGCACCCCGGCACCGATGGGGGGGGCATGTGCCCCCTGTGCCCCCCCCTGGCTGCGCCCCTGGTGAGTAGCATCACTGCCACTGCCACGTCATGATAATGACGTGACTGGATCAAACATCAGTGAAGAGCATGCATATGGACAATACAGATCCTAGCAAAAAACCATCGCTGAAGGCAAGTTTGTAACATTAAAAAAAACTTTTGAGAACAAAGACGACAATTCAGGCGATAAGTGCGCTCCGGAACTCTTCCAGTAGAAACCTCGTCTTCAGGTTGTTTTCCAAAAAGTCTTGCTGTCGTTTTGGAAAAAATCATCGTGTTTTATGTTCAATATCACACCGATAACGACATCCAAACAACAATATTTTTGAACTTAAAAAATCCGAAATAATAAGCGTTTTTTGAGGGTCCGTGGGCCCACCGACCACTGGCCAGCTCCGCTGCCAGGTAAAACCTGGATTTCAAGAGCAGCAGCAAGACTGGGAAACATTACCACGGCTGTTTGCTAACGTTTTTTTCGGCTCAAGTAAAGTAGCACGCTGTGTGCCTTTAACGTTTTCCCTAAGCCTTCATGTGGTGTGAAAGGTCAGAAAAATATTGGCATTTGTGCCTGAGCAGGAATACAGTAGCGCGATTTGCATCAGTGTACACAACAGGCAAAACTACGGCACGTATAAGAGATGGGGGACAGCGCAGAGTTGTCACTTCGGCCAGAGTAGCTCAGACATCCGCACCATGAAGGCAAGTGCAGTGGGGCTTTAGAATACTCTAGTTAAAGGGTGTGGCTTTGTTCTGTGTCGTAAAGTAGTTCGCCATCATTGCTAAAGTAAATGAACTTGGACATATTTGTCTTTGAACAGTTGTGTCTACACTGCTGGACTTGTTTTCCTTGGCAACTTTTCCTGGCCTTATGGTGGTCTCAGCCACCCACCGGCTGCGTAACATATAAAACCCACGACAAATAAACAACGGCTCAATAATGTGACCATGCACCTTCCATGCATGATTTGCAGAATTCCAACATGTACATTTTGTACATTTTTCCGGTGAGATGGAGCTAGACCTTTCAGATTCAACAGTATGTCTTGTAATTCGATTATATTCCCTTCACCTAACCTTCCGTGATAAAATTCAGGGCAAAAGGTTTTCTGCACTCAGAACCAACTAAATCTAAAATAATAAACTATGTTAGTAACTATGTTCTGTTCAGGCCCAGTCATCTCAAGTTTGTGTATCGATAATAAAACACCAACTTTAAGCAAAACCCATCCAAGAAATAACGACAACCCGAGAACAAAAACTCTCTCCCTTCTAAAAGTTTTGCAGAATTCCAACATGTATGTACCTTTCTCCCTCGCGAAATAGCACTGGGACCTTTCAGATTCAACGGTATGTCCTGCAATTCGATTATGTTTCCTTCAACTAACCTCCCATGAGATCAAAACGTTTTTCTGCGCTTTGAACCAACCTGATCTGAAAATAAAAAACTATACAATGTAGTGACGATGTTCTGCTCAAGTCCTGTCATCTCGAAGTTTGTGTATCGATAACTAAACACCAACCATAAGCAAAACCCATCCAAGAAATCACGAAAACTCGAAAACCAGAGAACAAAAACGCGAACTCCCTACTCAAAAAGTGTCAAAAGATCACGTGACCGTTATCGTGAACCTGGCAAAAAGGTCACGTGATCGAGCCGAGTGGGCGCGCTAATCGACAGCTCTACCCGATGACTCGAGGTCAGCAAATTGTAACGAGGTCATTTAAAATTACTGAACTATTTGAACTGGCCAACCCCGTGGCGCAGCGTGCAAAGACGCCATGCTTGCGTGTGGAAGGCCCTGGATCA
Organism: Lepas anatifera; assembly: GCA_034440635.1. NCBI lineage: Eukaryota > Metazoa > Arthropoda > Thecostraca > Lepadidae > Lepas > Lepas anatifera. The sequence continues at coordinate 574,313 of JAOTON010002159.1, forward strand.
AGGCTGACCTGTGGCAGCCTTCTGCACGGCCGCCTCCTACCCAGGAGATAGCGGTACACTGGGGAGTGCGCGCCGCAGCCGTGGTATCAACGCCGTGCCAGCCGTCGTCCCTGTTTGTGGCTCCACGGGCCTGATCGGCCTTTAAAATGATCTACCGGTCCGGTCTCCCGCCCGCGGCCCTCATGTGAGGGCTCGGCCTGTGCCGGGCGCTGGGGCTTGGGGAGACTGGAGCAGCCTATGGCCCGCTGAGTGCGGTGCCGACGTCCCGTTAGGGTGCCGGTAAATGGAAACCTTCGCTCTTTATATAGAGTGAATGCGTTGTATGAGAGATACTAGCTACTGACGCAAAAATGTTCCCGGGAAATGGAACACAAAAATATAAAAAAACTTTTAATTCATTTTTATATTCGCTTATTACCTTTGTAAGAAATCATGCGGTCTTTTCTGGCGCTCTCTTTTGCACGAACTATACCAAGCGGATTTAAGTGAGAAACGCCACTTTGTACACCTACTGGGCGATGAACCTGATGACGTGGGGCCCGAAATTCAGACCAGGTCTGGTAAGAATTTGGAAAAAAAGAAAAAAGAAACAAACACAAGGGGAGTTGAAATACCTGATTGTACCATGGCTTAATAATTGTTCTCATTTCTCAGTTTTCGCACCTATAAATGTTTTAACAGAAGTCGAAAACGTCACAACGAACGAGCCTCACTCTGTGCACCTGTTCTGTTGTTACCTTCCCGTCTCAGTCCGGGAATTACACTATTGGTTTGCGACTGACCACGGCCCAAGGCATTGTCGGTTCGTGAATGACCACGGCCCAAGGCATTATCGGTTCGTGAATGACCACGGCCCATGGCACTAACAGTCCAGTGACTGACCACACTTCATGACGCTATAGTTACGTAACTGACCACACTTCATGACGCTATAGTTACGTAACTGACCACACTTCATGACGCTATAGTTACGTAACTGACCACACTTCATGACGCTATAGTTACGTAACTGACCACACTTCATGACGCTATAGTTACGTAACTGACCACACTTCATGACGCTATAGTTACGAAACTGACCACACTTCATGACGCTATAGTTACGTAACTGACCACACTTCATGACGCTATAGTTACGTAACTGACCACACTTCATGACGCTATAGTTACGAAACTGACCACACTTCATGACGCTATAGTTACGTAACTGACCACACTTCATGACGCTATAGTTACGTAACTGACCACACTTCATGACGCTATAGTTACGAAACTGACCACACTTCATGACGCTATTGCTCCGCAACTGACCACGGACACTGGCAAGCAGCTGCCCTGCTGCTGCTGTCCCCTGTTCCCACTGATCAGCTGGTCCGGAAACGGAGTCCACCTGACCAATGTCTCCCCGTAGCTCCTGCCACCGTTACTGCTTCTGTTCCCTAGTCCTTGACATCGGCGGATGCTGATGCGCGATCTGAACATTGCATAACAACAAGTTCTACCATTACTATTCAACTCAGTCACTTAGAGAACAAATACTAAAAGTGTTCTTCGACAGTGGGCTCTCTTGTTCTGGATGGCGGCTGTTGCTGCCGCTGACGACGATGACGATGACTTTGGTGAATTTGGCGACTTCGACTTCGGCGGTGGCGATGGCGGTGACGGTGACGGTGGCGGTGGCGGCGGTGGTGGTGGTGGTGGTGCCGGAGCACTATCAAGCACTGGATTCGGCGGGTTTCCTTCAGGCGGAGGAGGTTCCTTCGGCGGCGGCGGTTTCTCTGTTGCCGGTGCAGGTGCCTTTGCAAGCGGAGGAGGTTCCTTTGGAGGTGGAGGAGGTTCTTTTGGAGGCGGAGGAGGTTCCTTTGGAGGCGGCGGGCTTCTCTGCTGCCGATGCAGGAGCCTTTGCAAGCGGAGGAGGTTCCTTTGGAGGCGGTGGCTTCTCTACTGCCGGTGCAGGTGCCTTTGCAAGCGGAGGAGGTTCCTTTGGAGGTGGAGGAGGTTCCTTTTGGAGGCGGAGGAGGTTCCTTTGGCGGCGGTGGATTTTCTGCTGCCGGTGCAGGAGCCTTTGCAAGCGGAGGAGGTTCCTTTGGGAGGAGGTTCCTTGGAGGCGGAGGAGATTCATTCGGCGGCGGAGGCCTTGCTGGGCCAAAACAGATTGTGATCAAGCACTTGCCTGTTCCTGTGCCAAAGAATGTGATCGTTAAACAGAGGGTTCCCGTGGGCGTCCCACATCCAGTCCCGTTCGTAGTTAAGCAGAGGGAGCCCGTCTACATCAAGCAGACGAAGCCGGTGTACATCAGAGAACCAGTTCCAGTGTATGTGAAGCACCCAGTACACGTTCCCGTTAAAGAGCATGTACCAGTGCCTGTACCGGTCGAGAAGCCGGTTGTTGTCCGCGAACCTTACCCGGTACGTGTACCTCACCCCGTCCCAGTCCACGTCAAGGAGCCCGTTTACGTCAAGCAGCCGGTTCCGGTGTACATTAAAGAGAAGGTACCCTACCCCGTCAAGCACCACGTACCTGTGCCCGTTGCCAAGCCTGTGGCTGTTCCAGTCCACAAGCCGTATCCACTGGCTCTCGGGGGTGGTAGTGGTGGTGGTTTTGGTTATGGCGGTGGATCTGGCGGGTTCTTCGGAGCTGGGTCCGGATTTGGCCTCGATCCTTGGGGTAAATCCGGATTTGGGCACGCCTGGTGATGTTAGATGGTCGTAAAAGCAAAAACGAGAGCCACGTGCGATAACGGTACCGTCATGAACCACGTCGAATGGAACAGTAGACCAAAGAGCGATGGTGCAGTCTCTTGACAGCGTGCTTGTTGGACGCAAATTCTGAGCTGTGGTCGAAGCTAGCTCTCGATATGTGTTACGCCTATATGTGATGTCGCTAGTTGACTGCGTGTTTGTGCACTGAATGCTTCAGATTTTTGCCATATATCTCATTGCTGAGAGTTGTACCCTAGGTGTGAACGTGCTGCCTGTCCATGTGTTGATAGTGTGCGATATTCTTTTGTCTACATGAATGGGTCTATTACTTAGTGTAGCATACATAAAATGTAATAAACGCTTACATGGCATTGTTAATTATCCATCTGGCTGGTTGTTTTGGGATATAGTTCTTTAAAGATTAGATTATTAGAGATATCCTACTTAGATTTGGAATGAGTGGTCTATCATTGCTATATCAGAAATACGTAATATATATGTTAAACAAGAAATTGAACAACACTTTGAACTTTCGGGTTATATGATGTTCGCATCTCGTAGAGACTAATCAAATTGGAGGTGGTACAGCACTACTGGTGGTGGAGGTACGCCAGCAATAAATATGAATGCAAACATAGAACAGTTCTTGAGAACATATATAAAGAATCCGCTTTTGTTGAGATATCACAAAAATCAGTCCGGAATATGCCAACCTTGATCTTTGGCGAAATATATAAAGCTCCCTGTCATAATAACAGCCTGTTCTTGGAAAAACTTGAGAACATTCTAAATTTGATAGACCAAAATAAGCTATGGTGTCATAGCAGGTGTTTTAACTTTCTTTGGAAACTCCCTGGAGATAGTGATGCGATGAAACTTTTCAATCAAATGGCGGCATATCATTTTCTACCAGCTATTTCAAAACCCACTAGGATAGGTTGTAGCAATCCCTCACTATTAGATTTCTTTATCGATGACATCGCTCTCGTTTATCAGTCTGGTGTACTTATTGATGATATTTCAGACTACCTTCCATTTTTTATGACATAAAGCATGCCAAGAACTAAGAATGAATGCTAAGAAAACATAACAATCTTTGACAAAACCAAGATTAATCAGCTAAAAGATTTTGTTGCTTCTGATCTTAGAGACTTTAATACTATAACTGATCCCCATATTGCATGTGGGCTTTTAATTCATTGATATAAGAAAGGTATAAATACCTTCTCTAAAACATTTTCACCTAAAAGAAGAAGAACTCCCATGAAACCCTGGATATCTCAACAGATTTTGGCAAGAATAAATCATAAAAGCAAGCTGTTCAAAAAAACTTATTAAAAAAGGCTAAGCATAGTAATGAATATAATAATGAAGTGATGAAATGGAAGAAACTTATAAAAGATATAGAAACATGCTAACCATCGTAATAAAGGAGGCAAAACATAAATATTATAGAGACTCGTTTCAAGCAAATAAGGGAAATGGAAATGAAACTTGGAAACGTTGATAAGTTTTGAAGTGCTGCAGCGAGGAGCATGATGATGAGTTACTAAGATGTTCCCTGGCCTCTCCCCTCGAATCCGGAAATGCAAAAACACTGAAGATTATATATTCGGGCACAGCCCTTCATCAGAATCGTGGAGTAAATATCAATAATTCTCAGTCCAAGTATAGCCAGACCTCGAATTGAGCTTCACACAAAAATGCCTTTTAGAATGAATCGTTAAAAATAAATTGGATGTCGTGACAACAACGATATTGGTACCTCTAACCTAAAAGCAATGCCGACAATACGACAAACCTAGACCAGTATTTGTGACAGATTTTTCTATTATTTCAGCCAAACACCACCTTTTGATTAACAATGAAAAACTCGCTGAAGTACCTTAATCGGTTATTTGAATATTTCTGTTCTTCTTCTTTACTTTTTCCCGTCGACTGCAGCTAAAATGCTAACCAAAAACTACCTATTTAGCACTAGTAGACGTGATACTAGATCGGTGTAAAGACTGCAAACTTTCCCCTTTAACATGATGCTATATTTTTACAATAAAAGCCTCCCTCGAATTATTTAGTTAAGATTGTACCTAGTGGTCAAGGTCAACTTTTTGGAGTTGATAAACCCATTTTCCACAGCCTGCTCCTCTGACCCAACGTTAAGCGTCGAAAGAGTATACGTGTGGCTGCAAAAAAAACACATTATAAATTTTTATTATACTTATTCAACAACCCTTGCCCATAGTATGTACCTCTTAAACAAATGCAACTTGTATAGCTAGTTAATGTGATTGCTGAATACTTTTCCTCAGCCTGTACCTCTAGCTCAACGTTAAGTGTCGAATGGGTATACGTCTAGCTGCAGAAAAGTATTATCAATAATTAGTTGCATATTTCAAAAACCTCAACCCTAGTACGTACCCCTAAAATCAAATCATCTCTTTGAGCTAGTTAATCTGATCAATCATTAATAAACCCTTTTTCCCACCCTGTACCTCTGGCCCAACGTTAAGCGTTGAATGAGTATACATCTGGTTACAGAAAAGCACCATCAAAGATAAGTTACCTAAAAAAACCTGAGCCTTACCTGTGACCTAAGTCCATCACTTCTGACTAGTTAAACTAATTCAACCATCATAGCCCTTTTTTTCCAGCCTGTAAATCGGGCCCAAAGTTAAACTTCAAAAGCATATACGTCTAGCATCAATAACACTATCAATAATGTAAGGAAGTCCTACCCCAGAACACATATACTTACGCTGATCCCTCCCTTACCTCTTAAGCCACTGCTGTTAAGTGATAGCCTATCCTAGACCCGCATAATAGGCCAGGACGCTCCTTGTACGTTAAGGCTGGGATGACGATCCTGAATGATTATGGATTCGGCTATCTTTCTATCTGGATGATCACGTGCCCGATGAACTACTTTTAGCTCAAGTGGTTCTGATATAGCCTGAGTGTCCTGTGCTGCATGTTTCTCGAGGAAACGATCTCCTAGAGGTGTGTTCCTAGTTTTATTTTTCGCGTCCCGCAAATGTTCGTTAAATCGCAATCGGACGGGCCTCGTCGACTCCCCTATGTATTGAGCCCTATTTTGATCCTGGTTACACAGTCTACAGTCTATTTGATACACTAAATTTTTCTGTGTGCAGTCGCCTTTAAAACCTGACTTGCATAAGTGACACCTCTGACCCCCAGGACATTTTGGCTTAGAAATGGCCGACCTAACCAATGACGACTTAAGTTTCTTGTTATTCTTCCAGGCTATATGTACTTTCAGGTTAGATTTCTTTACGACCTTTTTTTATTTTACAGAGTAGCTGTTCGTCTACGTACGGCAAAGTCAAGAACCCATCATAAGAATCTGAGCCTTCTTTCTTTTTCTTGCACCTTCCGTTACCTGTCCTAGCTAGTCTAACCTCCCTCAACAAACGCCTGAGAAGCCCTGCATGATACCCATTTTTTAGAAGCAGATTCCAAATCTTATCTACACTTTTTCTCTCTTTTTCTGGGCCCGATGAGTTATCCATAGCCCTGTGGAACATGTTTCGGATAATATTGTGTTTCGTAGACGTGGGATGGGCTATGTAGGATGATAGTACTATGGAGGATGATTCCCGAGTTGGTTGGTTTGATGTAGAGCTCTGTCTCTATCTTAGTGTTTTGGCCGTGTGTTTCTGCTGTGACTAACGTATCCAAATAGGGCACCCCACTCCCACTACCCGTGTGCTCCATGGTAAATTTTAGGTGTGGATGTCCACTGTTCATGTAGCTAAGGAAGTCATCCAAAGCTTCCTGCCCATGCGAGAGGATACCCGCATAATCGTCAATGTACCTTACCAAGAACTCTGGTTTGACAGGACATGTAGCTAACGTATTGGTTTCAAACATATCTAAGAACAGAATGGCCAAGGCAGGTGCACAAGGATTCCCCATAGCTAACCCTAATTTTTGTCGGTAGTACTGTTCCCCAAATGAGAAAACATTGTCACTCAGACACTGGTCGAGAAGTTTAGAAATGTCGTCTTTGGTCAGGCCAAAAGTATCAATATTCTGTGAATGATTGTCTAGCTTTGCTTCTACCGCTTTGATAGCCTCAGGAACGGGTATGTTTCCATACAAATTGACAACGTCTATGCTGAAGAAAATACTATCTGCTGGTATGCCTTCCGATTGAGTGTGATTTGAGAGTCTCCTCAAAAAGTCTTTGGTATCCCAAATATGCGTAGGCACAAACTGGAGAAGTTGATTAAGTATTCTCTCAAGCAAACAGGAAGTTTTCTCTGTGGGCCCTCCACAGGCAGATATGACTGGTCTGAGAGGGACTAATGGTTTATGATCCTTCGGTAAGCCATAAAATATTGGGGTTCTACTATGCGCGGGGGTTAGATCTGTTACTGTCCTATCCGGCAGTTTTCCCCTCGCAACGCCTTTGAGCGTAAGTTTGGTTTTGGCTTCCACATTTTGAACAGGATTCTTTCTTAACTTTTCATAGCTCTCCGGGTCATCTAAGATAGTGTTAACCTTGTTTATATAGGCATCTTTGTCTAGAATTACAAAACCCTTACATTTGTCGCTCTGTTTAACTATGAACTTTTCGTTTTTTGCGAGTTCACGGACAAGATTACGTTGCTCAGCCGTTACATTATGGGTAGCTACTCTGTGACTTTTATACGTACGCAGAAGGTCATCTTTGAGTTTTTGAAGGCTAGACTCTACGATCCTGTTCGAAGGTTCTGGAAGTCTTACCGGTATCAGGAAATCTAAAGGAGAGGTTAGGAAGGCGACCTGCCCGCTGTTGGCGCACACCCCCATCAGGGTCGTCCGCCACAGAGTTGGTACCCGATGATCCACTGCCCAGCGCTCTTGGTGTTGCCCCGCTAGATGATGATGATGACGTCGGAGCGGCAGGGTCGGCTGGCACGATGGTGGGAGCTCCGTCTGTGGCGTTCTCTGATGGTGTACGGGTGGCTCCACTTGGTCCTGAGATCTTGTCCTTCCAACGTTTGGCGTACGCGAGCCGTTCCACTCCTTTAGCTACGTCTAATAACACTTCTCTCGTAACGCACTGAGTCATTGCAAAGTTCGGTCCTTTCGCTAAAACACCTATGCACGCTTCATTTATGCCCTGAGACGATAAGTTGTTCACTCTTCTCTTAGTTTCATCGTTCACTGACACATCTTGACGTTGGCTGTTCCTACAGAGAACTTCAAGAGAACTGAGAACTGAGAGAACTGAGAGAGTTTTTCATTGTTAATCAAAAGCTGGTGTTTGGCTGAAATAATAGAAAAGTCTGTCACAAATACTGGTCTAGGTTTGTCGTATTGTCGGCATTGCTTTTAGGTTAGAGGTACCAATATCGTTGTTGTCACGACATCCAATCTTATTTTTAACGATTCATTCTAAAAGGCATTTTTGTGTGAAGCTCAATTCGAGGTCTGGCTATACTTGGACTGAGAATTATTGATACTTACTCCACGATTCTGATGAAGGGCTGTGCCCGAATATATAATCTTCAGTGTTTTTTGCATTTCCGGATTCGAGGGGAGAGGTCAGGGAACATCTTAGAAACTTGGAAACTCCTAAATAGCTTAATAAATAAGAAACATAGCAAAAACCAAATTTATCCATCTGTAATAAAGAATGGGGACGATGCTGCCTTTAACCTTCGCCCGGGTGGGGGTCTTTTAGACCCCCTCGGGTTTTTCCGAAGTGACCAAAAAACGGCGGCGCGCAGCGCCGCCAAACTAGGTCTAGTTATTTTTTTCATCATTTTTACATCTTTCCTGAAAATTTTGGCTCAAGGTCATATCAGGTCAGGTTTCCAGGCCAGGTGAAGTGACCTCACCTCAAAACAATACTTAGGACCGCATAACTAAAAGAAGGGTTAATCGATCAAGTTGAAACTCATACCACATATTGGGCCCACCAGGAGCTACAACATTTGTTCCAGGATTTTTCATATTGGTGACCTAAGGTCATGTGCAGAGCATGACCTCCCCATTGTCAATACATGGGGAAAATCACGAAATGAGCTTTTCTAAGTATGGATGGAATCAACTTCAAACATCGGTTGCGACTTGCTCTTAGCCCATTTCTGAAGCTGTTGTCAAATTTTTTTACTTGTGGCCTTTAAAAGGTCACCTTAGGTCAAATAAGCATTTTTGGTGTTTTCCTGTATAAAATTTGAATAAACTAATATAGAGCTTTTATTTTGTCACCAAAGCGTTTGTATAGTCACTGGAAGTCAAATGATATACATCATGACTATACCAGGTCAAGTTGGGTCAGACCGTTGACCTGGGTCAGGTCAAATTCTTAAATTTGACCTGGCATAGCAATATCACATATCATTCGATTTGTATTGACGAGAGGATTACAATGGTGCATAAACTATGGCTGTATCTTGTTTGGTTTGGAAGCTATTAGCGAAAAAGTAAACGCCCTTATGCATGGGTGGCTATGGACATTCCCAAGAATATGCCCAATATTTAGTGACCTGTAGCTCCCTAGGCTTTGACCTGACACGAAAATGAATAGCACTGCAATGAAAGCACATTTCAAGAGCTTTCGAACGGTGTTAGAAAAATGTTTCTTGCTATCATAGTTTCTGAGATATATGAGGTTTTCTTAGTACACCTCATATTAGCGATTTTATCCTATTTTGACCTCTGGTGACCTTGATATTGACCTGACAAGAAAAATGACTGAAGTATTTTCGATACCGTTTTCGAAGAGCTTTCGATTGCTGTTTTGCGCTTTTTTCTAGCTCTCTTAGTTTTCGAGATCGTTGGGGGTCTTTTTTAGCCCCCCAGCAGGGCGAAGGTGGCTCGTACCCGCCACCGGGGCAAGGGTTAAGGGACGGGAGATTGCATATGGAGATGGATTTAATAACTTGTTTTGCTCAATTGCAACTGCATTGGAATGTGAAACTCACTCTGCAGATATCAGCGCAATAGACTACTTAGGTCCGCCTTCATATGAAATATTTGAGAGGAATTTAGAAACAAATATTGAACAGGTTGAAAATATTTTAAAATCCTTGCATCATGTTGGAGGAGGAATAGAGAACATCTCATGTGAAATTTTAAAATGTACTTACCAGGGATGTATTCATCAGTTAAATTATTTTTTATATTTGTTTATATACGGGAACTTTTCCGGAGCTGCTGAAAATTTCATGTATTGTACCAATTTATAAATCCGGAGGGAGGGATAGGTCTACAAACTACCGTCCAATATCTGTACTTCAAATACTTTCAAAAATACTTGAAAAAATAAGCCATCAACAAATTGACTATTTGGAAGCAAATAAAATAAATAACCTACTACACAACTTTCAATTTGGATTCAGAAAACAGCATAGTTCTCATATGCCAATTTATCATATGTATGACACGGTTACCAAAAGACTTGAAAAGTGAGAAATGTCATGTGGAATATTTATGGACCTTAAAAAGGCATTTGATACCGTTAGCTCCGAAATGCTTTTGACAAAAATAAACCATATTGGAATCCGTGGTAAGCTTTATGACATTCTGTCTTCTTACTTGACAAACAGAAATCAGGTAACAAAAATTAATGGGAAATGCTCAGATTTCCAAAAGGTTTTGATGAGAATCCTACAAGACTCAGTTCTTGGCCTGCTCCTGTTCATTATTTATGTGAATGATTTGAATCGAGTCTCTGAATTTGCTAAATTTTATCACTTTGCTGATGTACGGCTATAATCATACCTTGAGAAAATTCGATGGTTCTTCAAAATAAAATTCATGTTGTTTTGTCAAAAGTAACTCGATGGCTCATTTCAAATCGACTTTCACCCAATCCTGACAAATCCAACTTCGAAATTTACTAGAAAAAATGTGTTAAATGATATTCGGGTAAACCTTAACGGGGTAAAAATTGCTCGGGAACCAGTATTGAAATATTTGGGTATTCTCGTAGATAATATTTGAGATGGGATGCACATATAGACAAAATAGCAAGACAGCTAAGTATAAAAATTGGGATCATGAGAAGAGTAAAATAAAATTTAAATTCTCGTGAACTTCTTTGTCTTTACAATGCTCTTGTGCTCCCGTATCTCAACTATCGTGTTGTTACCTGGGGAGGTAATTATCCATCTAAATTACAGTAACTGATCAGGCTACAGAAGAGAGCTTTAAGGATCATTAAAAAGCTTTCTTTCATCCTTCGAATGAGCTTTTTGTTGAATTAAACTTACTGAAGCTACAAGACTTGGTCATTGAGCAGAAAATCATAGCTGTGTCCAAATTGTTTAGGCATTCCTTGCCAATAGCTATATTGTCACTTTTCCAGTTTCATGATTCCAATAATACTCGTCTCATACAACATTTTTCTGTACTTTTATCTACCACAAATTATAGATTATTCTCACTTTCATGTTCGGCGCCAAATGCTTGGAACCAAGTTATTTGCTCCATCTTTCCAGATATTTATGATGTACCTTTATACAAGATTCAGTAAAAAAAATGTTAACAAAATTACTTCATTAATGCCTATAAAACATTGCAGGAAATCTGATATTAACAAGTGCATTGACGGGGGGGTACCCGCCCCCCTCGAGTTTTTCGGAGACAGCAGAACTTGGCATGCCTTTTTCCTCTTCATTTTTACAACTTTTGTCAAAACTTTAAGGTTAGGTCATCTCAGGTCAGGTCACCAGTACAGGTTAAGTGACCTGACCTCAAAAAAGTTTAAGATCGCATAAGTTGGAACAGGGTAAACTTATCCAATTGAAACTCATATCACATAATGACCCCACCGAGTTCTCTAAAAGATGTTCCGGTTCGTCAGACATTTCTCAAGCGGACCTTCAAATAGTCAGGGTGTTTAAAACGACCCTAGGGTGTTTCAAACGACCCTAGGGTGTTAAAACCACCCTAGGGTCGTTAAACGGCCCTGACCGGCCCGGAGTGGTTTTAACGACCCTAGGGTGTATATAACGACCCTAGGGTGTATAAAACGACCTAGGGTAGTTACAACCACCCTGGTCCGTCAGGGTCGTTTTAACTACCTTAGGGTCGTTTTAAACACCCGAATTTTCTATCCAACCTGTAACAGTTCGCATCGGTACGAACGACAGCGTTACATTTAAAGGTCGGAGTAGCATGAAAATGATTATATGTTGCATTTTGTTAGGCTGGCATGCGACGTAAATTTGGCGTTGCACTAAATTTGGCGAGCCGGTGGGCCGGGCCGACCCCGGCACAGTCTCGAGGGCACGGGTCATTCTGGTGACGATTTGCTTGGTGGAAGGTTACGCTGTTGGACTTGTTGGACTCGCAACCCTGGTGAGTTGGAGCATCGGAGTTGTGACTTATTGCAATATTCTCAAGGATTGCCTTCATTCTCATTTGTCGGGGATGAGGTGGCTTAGTGGATAGCACCCTTGTCTTCTAAGCCACCGGTCCCGGGATCAAGTCCCGGCGGAGCCTCTGAATAAGTCGATCTGATCCCAAAAATCCCTTCCAACAGGGTGAGAGATGGCGACGCCGTATGACCCTGGCAGTTGGTGCGTCGTTAAACCCCATGAATTATTATTCATTCTCATTTGTCTATGAATATGACTTTTGGATCGATTTAATGTTGGGATTATTTTGGTTTGGAACATAAATTAATATACACTTTTCTGTAGGCTTTCTCGTAATATTAGTACATTGTGCATCATAGGTCGAGGCCGTCGATATTTCGAGGCCCAAGCGTCGCGCCGCTCCTGGGGTGGGCGCTTGTAGCGCTGCCACAGACAGTACGGATCCGCCCTATCGAAGTCGCCAGGCCGCAGAGGCGCAACGTGACAGTACGGAAACATCTCGTTCTTTCATTTTTGCAGCCAGTATTATAGCCTCAATTTTATTATAATTTCGGATCCGTCTGTTATCTCGTGATGTCAAGCTGTGCTGGGCTTGTGGCGTTTTAGAGACTGTTTTGGTTTTTGGCACTGGACAAGTCTATTGTTTCTGGATAAGCCGGACTGGTAATGTTAATGTGGCAGAGGAAGTGTTTTTGGTAAAAACCGCGTTTCTTCTCCGGCAAATTCTCTGCTCGTGATTTTAGGTTTTGAGGTCGGGTCCCTTGACCCTGGATAGCTCCTTGACCTGACATTACCTGGCCTAAAAACTGGTCAGATGCGTAAAATTGATCAGGGATAAGGTACTGCAAGTTTAGTTGTTCTACGTCTCTTCGTTGTTGCGGGATCTGGGGAAAACCAGGACGGGAAGCAAATTTCACCTCACCAGCGGAGCGCCTGTTAACACGCCCCACAGGAGTCCCTGGCATGACGCACCCTGTGGGGGAGCATTTCCCTCTCTTTCCATATCTAAATTCCTGGAAAATCTAAAACAAAGTTACGAGCAGTATTCTGAAGCTCTGGACAAAACGAAGCGAAATTATAGGGACTATTTTTTAAATCCGGTAAAGATTGATGTCACCAAGTGGCGGATCTAGCCGGTAGATTTGCAAAAGGAGAGCCAAAGTCGATAAGCAAAAAAACGTCACCGGGTCAAAAGGGGGCAACAAGATGCTCGTTTTGCTATCCGAGGCCCAATTTTTACACTGAAGTTGACTGGTTCTGTTTGAAGTTGAGAGTTGAAGCACCAAAACCTTGCTTATAAACTAAAAAGGAGTCAGGGCAAAACAGGAGGTCAACAGCTTTTGGGGAGGGCAAAGCATAGTTTTGCCCCGAGCTTTTCCGTTTCGGGGGAATTTCTTTTCGCCCTCTCCTTGGATCCGCCGCTGAGGTCACCAGAGTTCAAGCAATGTTCCATAGACTTACAACAGAGCATTGAATATTTTCCCTTTTATATTCTTATTGAGTGGAGCTAGGGAAAATCTTCAGGCGTCATTGGAGTCCTCGCATCGCGGCAAATCGAGTGATGTACCTATAACATGATCATGCTAAGTCCAATGGAGAAAATGACCTGACTTTAATCTAGGCCAGAGTCATAGGGTGTCCTGGTATGGTAATACTGCATATCATATGGTAATACTGCAAGTTTCGTTGCTCTGCGTCTATTCGTTTTTGCGTTATCTGGGAAAAACCGGGAGGGGGCGAATTTCGCCCCCCCAGCGGGACGCGTGTGAAGTTCCTTTCCATTTCATGTACCTGGTTAAACATGCAATGCTCCTTATAGAAATCATTTCAACATGGTGTGGCAGCTTTATCTGGCAGTGAAAGTCTGGAGGAATTGAAAATAAGAGATCCATGGCTCCTGGCTTTACTAGTACCAATGTCTGAATGCCAATTAAATAGTTTTCCATCTATTAACACGCGCATTGAAGGGGTCTGAGCCACATTACCTTTGACGAGGGGGCAGGTACCCGCTCCCCTAATATCTCGAGAACCACGATAGGTAGCGAAAAATGGTAAACGGTGTTGGGTAGCCCATCCACTTTTCCATCGAAAATATTTGAACTTTTTTCCAGGTCAAATTTAAGGTCACGAGAGGTCAAAACATGCCGTCATAGGGATAACATGTAAATTAACACGCGCATTGACGGGGGGTCTGAGCCACCTTCGCACTGACGGGGGTGGTGGGTACCCGCCCCCCTAAGATATCGAGAACCACGGTAGGTAGCGAAAAACAGTAAAAGGCGTTGGGCTGCCCATCCACTTCTCCATCGAAAAAATTTGAACCATTTTTTGCAGGTCACATTTAAGGTCACGAGAGGTCAAAACATGCCCGTCATAGGGATAACATGTAAAGTCAGTTTTTCAGCCATTACATCTGAACAAGTACAGATAAAGCAAACCGACTTAAACTATATGAATCCTCTTAGCAAGCCGAATCGAATGATATATAATTTGACCTTGCTAGGTCAAATCAAGGATTTGACCTGACCTGAGGTCAGGTCTGGGTCACATTATACAAAATGCATATCATTAGAACCGCAAAGCCCAGGCGAGTCTAATGCAGCTAAAATAAATGCTCTATCACCATCCGTTACTGAGTTATTCTGTAAAAAATATTTTTCCATGTATTCCCAACTGAGAGGTCATGCCTCGTACCTGACCTTAGGTCATCGATATCAAAAATACCGGGAAATATTTTAGAGAACTCGGTGGGGCCATTATGTGATACGAGTTTCAATCGGATAAGTTCACCTTGCTCCGACTTATGCTATCTTAAACTTTTTTGAGGTCGGGTCACTTGACCTGTACTAGTGACCTGACCTGAGATGACCTAACCTTAAAATGTTGACAAAAGTTGTAAAAATGATCAGGAAAAACGTATGCCAAGTACGGTGGCGCTACGCGCCGCCGTGTTTCTGCTATCTGTGAAAAACCCGAGGGGGGCGGGTATCCGCGCTCCGTCAATGCGTGTGTTAATCTTCAGTTTCCTGTATGAATTTCTGTAAAGCTTGTATTTTACTAGTTTATTGATTTATTCATTAGTCATTATTGTTATATTATTTATAATTTATTTATAGATCATAAAACCGAGCTGAATTTTTAGTTTAGTTGAGACGTGAGTTGAGTCGGAAGGATTTAACCTTGAGTCGGAGTTGAGTCGGCTCACTGAACTCTTGGCAATGAGTTAAGTCAGAGTTGAGTCGACCACTCTCGGCACATGAGTTGAGTTGAGTCGACTCAAGGAAATTCTGAAACGCACAACTTTGGATGCTATAATTCACTATCTGCATTCAGCGACGGAGAGGGCAACTGTCTCGCCCTGGTCGCGGAGGGCGCTAGTTGCAGCCTTTGGCGGCGCCACCGGCGACTGCGGACGGCTGTTGGAGTATAGGTGGCGCTGGTTGTAAATATGTTAACCCCGAGTCATAGGGTAATGACTCGAGGTTAACATATTCACAACCAGCGCCAGCGAACAAACAGCTACAAACAGCTCTGTTAGGCCCGAGCGAATTCCTGGCCATTTATTTAACGGTGGAAAATTAGCGTACCGTCTGGGACCAAATGTTTGTCACCAACACCCTGATGTTTATACAAGACTAAGACATGATAATACTGTTGTCCATACAAGGTGGCACTGTAATGGACATACCTGTTCTATCCTTCTCCTTCTATCCTTCTCTTTGCGCCGTTTGTGCAGTTTCTTGTTGGGTACAAATAGAACAAGTCTTTCTCTGTTATACTGATTGCTCTCAATGCAACTCAGCCGTAACCCGTGTGCTTATTGATATTGATATGTTACAGTATGTCTTAAGTCTGATCATCCTTCATGTTCTCCCCATTTTTCCGGTCCCGGTGCTTTGCGAGAACGAGTGCCCCATGGTTTCCTGGCGAGCTCGCCCGCCCTCCCCCCGCCACTGCGGATTCGTCGACACCGCGTTATTCGCTTCGCCGCCCCGAGCAGGTGTGCTCGGGGTTCAGAGCCTGACAGGGTGTCGCGTCTCTCTCGCCGTCTCACAGTATCACATCTCTCTCGACGCTTCCTATACCTTCTTCCCGTTACTCCTCCATTGTCACTCTTCTGAGGCTGTTGCTTTCACTCGGCCTGTGTTCATAAATGGTCTCAGGTGTATCATGCAGTGCCTGCCGCCAGCCTTCAACGCGGACGTTTCATTCTCCTGTCATGTCTTTTAACACGCGCATTGAAGGGGCGGGTACACCGCCCCTCGGGTTTTTGGATACATAAAAACGGCGGCGCGTAGCGCCACCGTACTTCGCACACCTTTTCTTTTTATAATGTTTACAACTTTTTTTCAAAATTTGAAGGTTAGGTCATCTCAGGTCAGGTCAGAAGCACAGGCCAAGTGACCTGACCTAAGAAATGTTTAAGAAAGCATAAATCGGAACAGGGTGAACTTATCCGATTAAAACTCGTATCACATAATGGGCACACCGAGTTCTCTAAAATATGTACCGTTATTTTTGATATCGATGATCTAAGGTCAGGTACGAGCCATGACCTCTCTATTGGAAATGCATGGAAAAATGGCTTTAACTGAATAACCTAGTAACGGATGGTGATAAAGCGTTTATTTTAACTGCATTAGATTTAATTTGTCTCTGCGGTTCTGATGATATGCATTCTGACCTTATTTGACCTTGACCTGACCTCAGGTCAGGTCAAATCCTTGATTTGACCTAGCAAGGTCGTATTATATATTATTCGATTTGGCTTTCTGCGAGGATTCCAATGGTTTAAATTGTTTTGCTCTATCTTTACTTGTTCAGATTTAATGGCCGAGAACCTTCATTTACGTGTTTTGACCTCTAGTGACCTTAAATGTGACCTCACATAAAAATGGTAAAATATTTTCGGTGGATAACTGGATGGGCTACCCAACACCGTTTGCCGTTTTTCGCTACCTAACGTGGTTCTCGAGATTTTAGGGCGGGTGCGGGTACCCGCCTCCCCTGTCAAAGCGAAGGTGGCTCAGATCCCGTCAATAGGCGTGTTAAATACATAAAAGAAACAAGCTGGTACGTAGACTTCCAGTAAAGAGAGTCTAGCAACCACGCATAATGGGGTGGGTGCTTAAGTGTCTCCTGCACGCAAGCAGCCGAAGTTTGTATAGGCCTTCAAGCATTTCGTTCGTATATTCGATTCCATCCAAAATCATTGGGTATTTCAGGCATGGATTGACAATATGCAAATACTCACGGCGCAACTAACCAGCACACAGGCAAGAAAGCAAGACACACGAAATACGCCTACGTTGAGGTGACAAGAGACCGATAATTAATTATTGACAGCTGGTTGTTCTCTGACCACTTTTCTAAAGCTGGCTAGCGATAGTGCGTTTACAGCGGCAGGTGGCAACTCATTCCAGATCTTCGCCGCCCGGTAATTAAACGACCGTTGTGATGCGGCAAGGCGAAGAGCCGGCAGCTGGAGCACACCTCTTGACCAGGCACGCGTTTCTCTAGTTGAGACTTCACTGCGGCTGTGAAAAAGCTTTTTGATCTCTTCGGGAGACCGATCAAGCTTTAACACGCGCATTGACGGGGGCGGGTACCCGCCCCTCCTAAGATCTCCAGAACCGCGGTAGGTAGCGAAAAACGGTAAACGGCGTTGGACTGCCCATCCACTTCCCCATCGAAAACATTTGAACCATTTTTTGTCAGGTCACATTTAAGGTCACGAGAGGTCAAAACATGCCCGTCATAGGGATAACATATAAAATTCAGTTTTCGGGCATTACATCTGAACAAGTAAAGATAGAGCAAAACAACTTGAACCATATGAATCCTCTTAGCAAGCCGAATCGAATGATATATAATTTGACCTTGCTAGGTCAAATCAAGGATTTGACCTGACCTGAGGTCAGGTCAGGATCAAATTATATAAAATGCATATCATTAGAACTGCAAAGCCCAGGCAAGTCTAATGCAGCTAAAATAAATGTTCTATCACCATCCGTTACTGAGTTATTTCGTAAAAACCATTTTTCCCATGTATTTCCAATGGAGAGGTCATGCCTCGTACCTGACCTTAGGTCATCGATATAAAAAATACCGGAACATATGTTAGAGAACTCGGTGGGGCCATTATGTGATATGAGTTTCAATCGGATAAGTTCACCCTGCTCCGACTTATGCTATCTTAAACTTTTTTTTGAGGTCGGGTCACTTGACCTGTACTGGTGACCTGACCTGAGATGACCGAACCTTAAAATTTTCACAGAAGTTGTAAAAATGATGAGGGAAAAGGTATTCCAAGTACGGCGGCGCTACGCGCCGCCGTTTTTCTACTGTCCCCGAAAAACCCGAGGGGGGCGGGTACCCGCCCCCCGTCAATGCGCGTGGTAAGGTTTTAAACATTTTAATAGCGTCTCTCTCTCGGCTACTATTGTCTCGATCTTGGGCCATCCTAGGGAGTTCAGGACATGGGTTATATGGTCACGCTTTCTTGAACTAGAACAAAATTTAGAATTTTTTGGATTCGGTGTAGTGACCCGTGGGCTGCTCCACCCCACACAGATAAGCAATACAAGATATGAGGGAAGACGTATGCCTGAATGATGATTTCCAGAGCCTTTTTTGTAATGTAATGTTTCAATCTTGAAATAGAGATGAGGATGGCGTTACACTTCTGGCGTGAGATATGTGCCTGCCATGACAGGCCAGGTTCTAGCATAATGCCAATAATTTTTAGTGTGTTTGATGTCTTTAGCATTGTGCCGTCAAAGTCAAATTTGAAGTCAGATGCTTTTTTTCAAGTTGCTTTAGGAGCCAAGAAGCATAAAATCGGTTTTGCTAGCATTGAGTTTAAGACAGTTTGCAGAAAAACATGAGATATATTTGCAGAAAACCAGAGAGATATACCATATTCCATGTCAGCGAGAGCGAGAGCATTTAATTTGTGCGTTTTATTTTAATGCGGTGATCAACGCGTGGTAGCAGAAACGTTGGCATGCGCATTCGTAACTATCGTACAAATCAATACTAGAATCCCATTCTAATTCGTTTTACCAAATTGTCCTACCATCTTGTGTAAATACTGTTATTTTTCAGCCAATTCCAGAATAGAGGGTCTAACGTCCACGCACAATTGGAGAGGCTCCTTCAGTGTCCTCTCCTCCCGAGAGGTCTAATGACGAGAGAGAGAGAGAGAGAGAGAGAGAGAGAGAGAGAGAGAGAGAGAGAGAGAGAGAGAGAGAGAGAGAGAGAGAGAGAGAGAGAGAGAGAGAGAGAGAGAGAGAGACAGGGCGAGAGAGAGAGACACAGAGCGAGAGAGAGAGAGAGACACAGGGCGAGAGAGAGAGAGAGAGAGAGAGAGAGAGAGAGAGAGAGAGAGAGAGAGAGAGAGAGAGAGAGAGAGAGAGAGAGAGAGAGAGAGAGAGAGAGAGAGAGAGAGAGAGAGAGAGAGAGAGAGAGAGAGAGAGAGAGAGAGAGAGAGAGAGAGAGAGAGAGAGAGAGAGAGAGAGAGAGAGAGAGAGAAGGGCGAGAGGGCGAGAGGGCGAGAGGGCGAGAGGAGAGCGAGAGGGCGAGATGGCGAGAGGGCGAGATGGCGAGAGGGCGAGAGAGCGAGAGAGCGAAGAGAGAGAGAGAGCGCTCCCAGTTAAGATTCTGTAGTTTGTGGGGTGATTATGTTCACCCTGTCTCGACAAACATATTTCAGGTCTGTATTATCTCATCAATGACCTTCACCTTCACCTAGTGACCTCCAGGAATTTCCACCTGGCGAAGTCAACGACGTTGCTTTAAAAAACTATCACTCCGAAATAACCAGCCAAATGGATATTTAAGAATGTCATGTAAGTATTTATTGCATTTTCTGTATGCTGCACTAAGTAATAAGCCCATCCAAGCAGACAAAAGAATACCGCACACTATCTACACATGGACAGGCAGCACGTTCATACCTGGGTACAACTCTCACCAATAAGATATATGGCACAAATCTGAAGCATCCAGTGCACAAACACGCAGTCAACTAGCGACGACACATATAGGCGTAAAACAGATCGAGAGCTAGCTTCGACCACAGCTCAGAATTTGCGTCCAACAAGCACGCTGTCAAGAGACTGCACCATCGCTCTTTGGTCTACTGTTCCATTCGACGTGGTTCACGACGGTACCGTTATCGCACGTGGCTCTCGGTTTTGCTTTTACGACCATCTAACATCACCAGGCGTGCCCAAATCCGGATTTACCCCAAGGATCGAGGCCAAATCCGGACCCAGCTCCGAAGAACCCCCCATATCCACCGCCATAACCAAAACCACCACCACTACCACCTCCGAAAGCCAGTGGATACGGCTTGTGGACTGGAACAGGCACAGGCTTAGCAACTGGCACCGGTACGTGGTGCTTGACGGGGTAGGGTACCTTCTCTTTTATGTACACCGGAACCGGCTGCTTGACGTACACAGGCTCCTTGACGTGGACTGGGACGGGGTGAGGTACACGTACCGGGTAAGGTTCGCGGACAGCAACCGGCTTCTCAACCGGTACAGGCACTGGTACATGCTCTTTAACGGGAACGTGTACTGGGTGCTTCACATACACTGGAACTGGTTCTCTGATGTACACCGGCTTCGTCTGCTTAATGAAGACGGGCTCTCTCTGCTTAACTACGAACGGCACTGGATGTGGGACGCGCACGGGAACCCTCTGTTTGATGAACACCTTCTTTGGCACAGGAACAGGTAAGTGCTTGATCACAATCTGTTTTGGCCCAGCAAAGCCTCCGCCGCCGAATGAACCGCCTCCTCCCGAAAAGGCTCCGGCGCCGGCAGCAGAGAAGCCTCCGCCGCCAAAGGCACCTCCTCCGCCTCCAAAGGCACCTCCTCCGCCGCCAAAGGAACCTCCTCCGCTTGCAAAGGCTCTTGCACCGGCAGCAGAGAAGCCACCGCCGCCGAAGGAACCTCCACCGCCTCCAAAGGAACCTCCTCCGCTTGCAAAGGCTCCTGCACCGGCAGCAGAAAAGCCGCCGCCTCCAAAGGAACCTCCTCCACCTCCAAAGGAACCTCCTCCGCTTGCAAAGGCTCCTGCACCGGCAGCAGAGAAACCGCCGCCGCCGAAGGAACCTCCCCTACTGAAGGAAACCCGCTGAACCCAATGCTTGATAGTGCTCCGGCGCCACCACCACCACCGCCGCCACCGCCACCGCCGAAGTCGAAGTCGAAGTCGCCAAATTCACCAAAGTCATCGTCATCGTCGTCAGCGGCAGCAACAGCCGCCATCCAGAACAAGAGAGCCCACTGTCGAAGAACACTTGGTTACTATTTGTTCTCTAAGTGACCGAGTTGAATAGTAATGGTAGAACTTGTTGTTATGCCATGTTCAGATCGCGCATCAGCATCCGCAGATGTCAAGGACTAGGGAACAGAAGCAGTAACGGTGGCAGGAGCTACGGGGAGACATTGGTCAGGTGGGCACGGTTTCCAGACCAGCTGATCAGTGGGAACAGGGGACAGCAGCGGCAGGGCAGCTGCTTGCCAGTGTCCGTGGTCAGTTGCGTAACTATAGCGTCATGAAGTGAGGTCAGTTACGTAACTATAGCGTCATGAAGTGAGGTCAGTTACGTAACTATAGCGTCATGAAGTGTGGTCAGTTACGTAACTATAGCGTCATGAAGTGTGGTCAGTTACGTAACTATAGCGTCATGAAGTGAGGTCAGTTACGTAACTATAGCGTCATGAAGTGTGGTCAGTTACGTAACTATAGCGTCATGAAGTGAGGTCAGTTACGTAACTATAGCGTCATGAAGTGTGGTCAGTTACGTAACTATAGCGTCATGAAGTGTGGTTAGTTGCGTAACTATAGCGTCATGAAGTGAGGTCAGTTACGTAACTATAGCGTCATGAAGTGTGGTCAGTTGCGTAACTATAGCGTCATGAAGTGAGGTCAGTTACGTAACTATAGCGTCATGAAGTGTGGTCAGTTACGTAACTATAGCGTCATGAAGTGTGGTCAGTTACGTAACTATAGCGTCATGAAGTGAGGTCAGTTACGTAACTATAGCGTCATGAAGTGTGGTCAGTTGCGTAACTATAGCGTCATGAAGTGTGGTCAGTTACGTAACTATAGCGTCATGAAGTGAGGTCAGTTACGTAACTATAGCGTCATGAAGTGTGGTCAGTTACGTAACTATAGCGTCATGAAGTGAGGTCAGTTACGTAACTATAGCGTCATGAAGTGTGGTCAGTTACGTAACTATAGCGTCATGAAGTGTGGTCAGTTACGTAACTATAGCGTCATGAAGTGAGGTCAGTTACGTAACTATAGCGTCATGAAGTGTGGTCAGTTGCGTAACTATAGCGTCATGAAGTGAGGTCAGTTACGTAACTATAGCGTCATGAAGTGTGGTCAGTTACGTAACTATAGCGTCATGAAGTGTGGTCAGTTACGTAACTATAGCGTCATGAAGTGTGGTCAGTTACGTAACTATAGCGTCATGAAGTGGGTCAGTTACGTAACTATAGCGTCATGAAGTGTGGTCAGTTACGTAACTATAGCGTCTGAAGTGAGGTCAGTTACGTAACTATAGCGTCATGAAGTGTGGTCAGTTACGGAGCAAAAGTGTCATGGTCAGTCACGGACCAATAACGTCATTAACTCTGGTCAGTCACGAAACAATAGTGTCATGAATTATGGTTAGTCATGAGCCGACAGTGCCATGGGCGGTGGTCAGTCACGAATTAATAGTATAATTCTCAGACTGAGGCGGGTAGGTAACAACAGAACAAGCGCACAGAGCGAGGCACGTTGGTTGTGACGTTTTCGACTTCTGTTGAATCATTTATAAGTACGAAAACTGGGAAATGAAAGCAATTATTAAGCCATTGTATAATCAAGCATTTCTACTCCCCTTGTGTTTGCTTTTTTCTTTTATTTCTAAATTCTTACCAGACCTGGTCATAATTTCGGGCCTCAAGTTGTCAAATTCATCGCCCAGTAGGTGTACAAAGTGCCGCGTTTTTTTAATTGTTCAGTCATTTTCAACAACAGTGTTACAATTAGCTGAGCTCGAGTCATCGGGTAGAGCTGTCGGCTAGCGCGCCCACTCGGTTCAATCACGTGACCTTTTTTCTGGCTTCACGACCACAGTCACGTGACATTTTGACACTTTTTAAGAAGGGAGTTAGAGTTTTTTTGTTCTCGGGTTGTCGTTATTTCTTGGATGGGTTTTGCTTAAAGTTGGTGTTTTATTATCGATACACAAACTTTGAGATGACTGGGCCTGAACAGAACATAGTTACTACACATAGTTTATTATTTTTATATTTAGTTGGTTCTGAGTGTAGAAAACCTTTTTGCCCTGAATTTTATCACGGAAGGTTAGGTGAAGGGAACATAATCGAATTACAAGACATACTGTTGAATCTGAAAGGTCCTAGCTCCATCTCACCGGAGAGAAATGTACAAATTGTACATGTTGGAACTCTGCAAATCATGCATGGAAGGTGCATGGTCACATTATTGAGCCGTTGTTTATTTGTCGTGGGTTGTTTATGTTACGCAGCCGGTGGGTGGCTGAGACCACCATAAGGCCAGGAAAAGTTGCCAAGGAAAACAAGTCCAGCAGTGTAGACACAACTGTTCAAAGTCAAATAGGTCCAAGTCCATTTACTTTAGCAATGATGGCGAACTACTTTACGACACAGAACGAAGCCATACGCTATAAATAGAGTATTCTAAAGCCCCACTGCACTTGCCTTCATGGTGCGGATGTCTGAGCTTCTCTGGCCGAAGTGACAACTCTGCGCTGTCCCCCATCTCTTATACGTGCCGTAGTTTTGCCTGTTGTGTACACTGATGCAAGTCGCGCTCCTGTATTCCTGCTCAGGTGCAAATGCCAATATTTTTCTGACCTTTCACACCACATGAAGGCTTAGGGAAAACGTTATACGCACACAGCGGTCTACTTTACTTGAGCCGAAAAAAACGTCAGCAGACAGCCGTGGCAATTTTTCCCGGTGCTGCTCGTGGTGCACTGAGCACTGAGCACAGCTCGCGTAGAGGCAGCCTGCGCCCAGACCCTGCTACCTTGTTCTGGTCATTTCCGCGAGCAGACGGTGCGATTCTCGGTCGCCAGTTACGCCTGCACTGAGCCAGCCTGACCCCACCATCCCGCGCGTCCTCCGGATCAATTGGACTGTACGGGGTGACGGTGGCTGCTGATAAAGCCAGACACTGGCTGTGCTTTTCAGCGACACTGCAGCGACGGGTAGTGCTCCAAATCCCACTTAGAGGGCGAAAAACCCACCGGTATCCTGCAGCTCAAATAACTTTTGACTGTACGTGCCCTCTCCCTCTCTCCCTTTCTCTCCCTCTCCCCCCCCTCCTCCTCTCTCTCTCTCTCCCCTCCCTCCCTCTCTCTCCCTCTCTCTCTCTCTCCCTCTCTCTCCTCTCTCTCTTCCTATCGTAAGCACATATTCTCTTAAAAATGCCTCCATGTTAACATTTGACCTATCATTTTGTGGTTTCCTGGATTTTCTACTATTTTTGGGTACTATTGGGCATTGAAATGAATATATCACAACTGGGCATGGATTGAACTCGCCGTGTTTTGTATTCGTTAATCATTCATGATCAAGAATCGAAAATGAATATGCCCCTTAATTTTCCAACTTAAAAAAAAAAGGGTTCAAAAAACAAAAAAAAAACTAGATAAGCCCTCCCCCCCAGCCTCCCTTGTTTCAGCCGGTTAGGCACCGGTTAACTGATCCGTCCCACTCCCATTTCAACTGCATCATGCTTTAAACGCGCAGCCAACCTTTGGGTTACAAAGCAAAAGGACCACCGCTATGCGACATTTCCTTCACGCACCACCTTTCCCGCCAGCCTTCTTGGCATTTTGTCACCTCGCATACCTCCGCAACCGCCAGTTTGCAGCGCTGTAAAAACCTTTCATTCGAAGGATTTGAATACATTATTCGAATCAGGGGTACTGCTCACTTCTCCACCCTCCCGCACAGGGTTGAAGTTACTTAGGGTGGAGGCACATGCCTAAGTTACTGGAGATTTGTGTACTTACATGGGGCTTCTTAAGCTGATTATAATGCTACACTTCTGGAGTGTTTTTGTCACCACTCAGAAGAACGGGCAAATTTGCAGCGCGTGCACAACAGAGAGACAGTGCAGTCTCGGCTCCAGCTCTGTTCCAAGAAGTAAACAGCAACAGCCTCGTGCACAGCGCCGACTGGAACCATGCTCGTATCTCGGTGTGTTTGCTTGCAACAGAGTATAGTGGATAACGCTCAATCTAATGTTGTTTTACGAGGCAAACATATCCAGGGTGCTTATTGTCAATTCCTTTTGGTTCACTTTATAGAAGTATCTATAGCAGCCAGGGGCGTAGCTAGGATTTTTCTCAGGGAGGGGCGGTGCCCCGAAAAGGGCCCCTGCGGCAGCGCCAAAAGACCCTGATGGGTAAAGAGGGACCTGCTTGTATAACAGTGGTTGACAGATATTAACACTTGGTTTAAGTGTTAAGGGCCCTGTTTGTTACAGAATATTGCTGTAGAGGGTTTAAGAGGGCCCTGTCTGGTATGAAATTTAAAATTTGGCCACAGAGCATGGTGCGGGCGAGCCGCGCTTCGCGCGGCCCGTGTCCTCAGGGGGCCCTTCGGGCCTTCAGGGGGGGGCTGTCCCTGCCGCCCCCCTTGGCTACGCCCCTGATAGCAGCTTTCTAGTAGGATGCAGGTATGTGCCTGTATGGTGTAGAACCACTAAAATGCATGCGTGGACCAAAACCGAGCGGACACCTGATGTCAACAGTATCGTCGCTGAATAAGGCAATTTGTTGTAGATATTTTTAACTCATATCTTGATTACCTACTATCAGGTCAGAATCGTTGAACCCTCCATTTCAATGGAAATATAATTTTTGGAAAAATTGAAGATGGGGTGAACGAAAAGGTTAACCCATACTTCTAGCTGCTGGCGACTGCAGTGTTCCTAGAACGCCTTAACGTTCAAGATCACCCAAAAATGACATACGACCGCCGAGAGGCAGTCTTTGATCACTTGAGCAGGCTTTCATGCTTTAGTCAATAATCTTTAGCAATTTCTGAAAAGGACTTTGCTAACACACGCTCCGCTGGGGCCCCTGCCATGACGCACCCCACTGGGGTCCCTGGCATGACGCGCCCCGCTGGGGAGTATTTCGCCCCCTGCCCCGCTCTCCTCTCAAGAAATATAATTTCTCAGAAAAGCTAAATAAAAATTATTGACGGCGTTCGAAGGATCTTGACGAGACAAAGATAAGTTATACGAAGTATTTTTGTCAGGTCAATATTGAGGTCAGCATTGGTCAAAGAAGGTTTCATAGGCTTAGAACAGGGCAGTGTACGTTTTCCCCTGTAGAATTTTACTTAGCGTAGCTAGAGCAAACTTTATGCATCATTGGATTCCTCTCATTCTGGTAAATCGAATGATGTAAGATATGACACTACGAGGTCAAATGCTGAAAATGACCTGACATCGAGCTAGGTCAGTGTCACAGGGTGAGCTTGTGTGGTCATGTTGCGTCTCAATCGACTCCCCGTGACAATATAATCCCAATGCAAGCAGAATGGAAGCTTTATTCACTTCAGTGAGAAGTTATTGGCAAAACAACCACTGTATGCTCCTATGATCTGACATGACCTTGTTTGAGGTCAGATGGTCAAAAACTCAACTTAATGGTCAAGATTGTAGTGAGAATACACGCTTTGAGAATTTCCAGGTTTATCTATCGCGTATGAAGTGAAAACGAGCCCTTTCTATTTTTCACCATAGACTTATAATGGGGTGACCGAAAAATTGACCCTGCCTTAGGTCAAATATATCAAAATTCCGAGATTACAGATTTGTAGATCCTAATGCCCTCATCATATTGTGAAAGTTTGAAACTGATCGGCACCGCAACCTGAACCTGAACGGCACTGATAGGCACCGCTTCAAACTCGTGATTTTAGGTTTTGAGTTCGGGTTGTTTGATCCTGACTAGCTCCTTAACCTGACCTGACCTAAAAAATTTGATCAGATGCGTAAAATTGATTAGGGATAATGTATTGTAAGATTTTCTGTTTCTTCGTGTCTGTGTTATCTGGGGAAAACCAAAAGTGGGGATAATCCCCCACCCCAAAGCGAGGTACGTGTTAACGTTATAATGTATACCCTGCTACTGTTAGCCAATTGTTGTGCGTTATGGACGTGATAGATCACGAGGTGGCTGGAAACCACCAAGCTGCGAGAAAATCACCATAGCATCCCCTGTCCCCCCCAACGTGAACTTAGCTGCAACACCCCTGTCTATGACAATCTGTAAGGCCACTTGAAAACAAGCGGAGTCTCTATGCAGCGATATTAGGTCACGGTAACTATCCAATTACCCTGTCGATAGCCTCTGTTCATGAAGCGTCAAGGTATTTTGGATCACGGATCGGAAACTAGTTGGTTGCTTTGGTCATATAGGGTCCCTTTGCTAGATTTTAGCTAACTTCCGATCCTGTCAGCTAGCCACAGCGATCCTGACTAGCAAGAACTGTGCCTGGATGCTTACAGTGGTCAATAATCTCTACAGAAAGGTTTGGTGGATATCAGGTGGTACACCTGTCCCAATATTAGTGACCGTTGACATGAAAGATGACTCGATTTGCAAGAAACAGCCGAGCGGAAAATAAGTGAGCCACAACTGGATAGATGGATAAATGTCTGACCTCAGAGAATCCAATACGCAGCAGGAGCCCGTGGAAGACTAGGGAGGTCACAGCTGCCATTCTGACTACACTGGAGGCAGCAAGGGTCCCCGTGGGGCACCTTTGCAGGTAAGTTAGCGATCTTCAAGGACCCCACAGTTGTCACAGGGACTCGCGGTTGCCTCAGGGACCTACGATTGCCTCAGGGACCCGCGGTTGCCTCAGGGACCCGCGGTTGCCTCAAGGACCCGCGGTTGCCTTAAAGTCCGGCGGATGCCACAGGGGGTGCGCGGTTGGTACAGGGGCTCCGCGGTTGACACAGGGAGCCCACAGGGAAGTCTCAGCGCCTGCATGGTGTCCGGCTATGTGCAGGGAAGACCTCGTCTTTCATTAAGCATTCCCCGTTCCGCACGCCACTCCTGTCCCGCCCCTTCCTCCCACTTCACGGGTGGTTGCCCGCCTCGGGGGTCCCAGCTGGTCATAGGAGTCCAGCTGTCCATTTTAGGGGCTGGCTGGTGACAGGGGCCCCAAATCGGGGGACAGGCAGCCAGGGTTAGGTTCCAGGAGTCTGCGAGCATCGTGGGCGGAACACTGTGTTATTCTGGATGGCGTTTTCTTGGAACAATGTGGTATTCTGAGTGGCGTTTTCTTGTTATGTGCCGAAATCCGAAGCCGCCGACATAATGCACTGCCATTTAAAACACACCTACACGCACTGGCAGATCCAGGGGAGGGGGTCAAAGGGGCCCACTCCCCACCCAACTTATATTTTGTCCCCCCTCCCAAAGGACCAAATTGTGGCCGTTTCTCTTTACAATTACTGTGCTTTTGCGATTTTTTTCTAGATTTAGCCCCCCAAACGTTGGTTTCAACCCCTCCAAAAGTTGCTCCTGGATCCGCCAATGCCTACACATGAGCAGCACCGCCCCATCCAAGCACCTGGGTTGGTCCCAGAGAAAGCGAATATCTGTGACTCATTCAATTTCAGTCAGCTTGGTATTCTTAACACGCGCATTGACGGGGGTCTGAGCCACCTTCGCATTGACGGGGGGGCGGGTACCCGCCCCCCTAAGATCTCCAGAACCACGGTAGGTAGCGAAAAACGGTAAACGGCGTTGGGCTGCCCATCCACTTCTCCATCGAAAATATTTGCACCATTTTTTTTGTCAGGTCACATTTAAGGTCACGAGAGGTCAAAACATGCTGTCATAGGGATAACATGTAAATTCAGTTTTTCGGCCATTACATCTGAACAAGTAAAGAGAGAGCAAAACGACTTAAACCATATGAATCCTCTCAGCAAGTCGAATCGAATGATATATAATTTGACCTTGCTAGGTCAAATCAAGGATTTGACATGACCTGAGGTCAGGTCAGGGTCAAATTATATAAAATGCATATCATTAGAACTGCAAACTCCAGGCGAGTCTAATGCAGCTAAAATAAATGCTCTATCACCATCCGTTACTGAGTTATTCCGTAAAACCATTTTTCCCATGTATTTCCAATGGAGAGGTCATGCCTCGTAGCTGACCTTAGGTCATCGATATCAAAAATACTGGAACATATTTTAGAGAACTCGGTGGGGCCATTATGTGATATGAGTTTCAATGGGATATGTTCACCCTGCTCCGACTTATGCTATCTTAAAATTTTTTGAGGTCGGGTCACTTGACCTGACCTGAGATGACCTAACCTTAAAATTTTCACAGAAGTTGTAAAAATGATGAGGGAAAAGATATGCCAAGTACAGCGGCGCTACGTGCCGCCGTTCTATGCTATCTCCGAAAAACTCGAGGGGGGCGGGTACCCGCCCCCGTCAATGCGCGTGTTAACCGAGCAAAACAGCTCGGCTTGGGTGTTTTATGCAAGATACTTATATTTGAGTTATGTTTTAATGGTTAGCTCAATTTTCTTTCCAAACTGAGAACCAGTGACTTTATGAACAAGAACCTTACTGTTATATTGTCGTTCATGGGATGCGCTAGTAGTGCCTCAAGGCTTATATCATCATCATTTTCGTTTATAATTGATTTAACACTGACAGCTGGGTGCCAAAAATATGTACTGACGCTATTTAAATATTTAATGTTGGACTGCCTCACCACTCTTCATAAGATCAAAATAAAAAGGTTAACTTGAGGCTTCATTTAGATGTAGGTGACAGTACTGGAATAACGATTTTATGTAATTTTTGTTCATTGCAAAGGACATTCCTCTGTTTTCATCGCTACCCCTCTTCAAATTAACACATTCCGATCTTACCAGTCAATTCAACATGCTCTAATATACTAACTAGTCCTTACGCATTGGCATACTCAGGAGGAAATACGAAACCTAGAGTCTAGAGCGGCGTTTCACACTGGCGTTGGTCTGGCAGTGGGTCGTTTACAGTCTGCGTGCCTGTAAAAGGACCAGCTGCAGGACAGAAACCTTATCTGAAATTCCAGAACGCAGTGATCAAATCACTCATGGCATCAGGCAGCGCACCAAGATCGGTCACATCTTACCTCAACCAAGCTCAAAGCGTAGGACATTAGGGCCGGGGAAAGGGCCCTAAGTTGCTATATGCACGCAACCGAATCTATTTAGAGCAGTCGCTTACAAAACAAGAGGATAAACCGACCGACCAGTTCTGTCGGTTTCTGGTCGGTTTTGAACGCGAAATTATTATCATCTGCTGCGGCAAGGGGCAATAAACTATGCATTATGTCGTGGAAGTCTTCCATTACCCCTAACATGAGGACTGTGAAACCTGACACTTTTAAGCATATGGCGATATGGGAAAAAACGTACAAAGTGAAAATTATACAATGTTAACACCTGCCTCAGTGAGCCTCCGAGCCACCTTCTTCCCATGCAGCTTGTGGAGAGATGGCAGGAGAGGGGGAAGGGATCCAAAGTCCAACACCCCGCTCACTTTTTGGCTCAGGTCAATATTGAAGTCATGGCAGGTTAAAGAAGGTGACCTGACAGGTTAGAGAAGCGTTTATTTTTTCTTAAGTCGTCTGGGTTTAGTTAAGACGCACCCGCTGGGAAGGGAGGGGGTGGCGAAGTCACCCACCCCTCCTGGTTTTTCCCAGATAATGCAGAATCAACGAGACGCAGAACAATGTTACTTACAATGCCTTATCCCTGATCAATTTCAAGCAAATGGATCTGTTTTAGGTCAGGTCCTGTCAGACCAAGGAGCTATTCGAGGTCAAGCGGCCCGACCTCAAAATCCCAAATCACGATTTTTGAGCAGCGTCTAAGGAATATCTGCCAACTGATCAGTTTCAAACTTTCGCAATATAATGCGGTCATTAACACGCACATTGACGGGTGTCTGAACCACCTTTGCTTTGACGGGGGTGCCCAAAGATTTCGATAACCATGCCAGCTAGAGAAAAGCGGTACACGGCGTTGGGTAGCCCATCCACTTCTCTATCGAAAATATTTGGAGCATTTTTATTTTTGTCAGGTCACATTTCAGGCCACCAGGGGTCAAGCATGCCGTCATAGGGATAACATGTAAATTAAGGTTTTGGTCATTACATCTGAACAAGTAAATATAGAACAAAACCATGTAGACCATTTGAATCCTCGCAGCAAGCTAAATAGAATAATATATAATATGACCTTGCTAGGTAAAATCATGTCAAATATGGCATTTGACCTGACCTGAGGTCATTTTAAGGTCAAATATGGTCAAAATGCAATCATTAGAACTGCAAAGACAAGGCCAATTTAAGTTCACCCTGTTCTGAATGTTATCTTAAATTTCTAACATGCGATTTAACGGGAGGGGTGGGTACCCACCCACCCCCCCGGGTTTTTTTCGGTGATAGCATAAAAACATCGGCGCGTAGCGCTACCTTACTTGGCATACCTTTTTCCCGATCATTTTACAACTTTTTCCAAAATTTCAAGGTTAGGTCATCTCAGATCAGGTCACCAACACAGATCAAGCGACTTGACCTAAAAAAATAAAACAGCATAAGTCAGAACAGGGTGTACCTATCCGATTGAGACTCATATCACATAATGGGCCCACCGAGTTCTCTAGAATTTATTCCGGTATTTTTGATATCGATGAACTGAGGTCAGATACGAGCTACGACCTCTCCATCGGAAATACATGGAACAAATGATTTTTTTACTGAATAACTCAGTAACGGATGGCGATAGAGCGTTTGTTCTAACGGCATTAGATTTGCCTCGTCTTTGCAGTTCTAATGATATGCATTTTACCTAATTTGACCCTGACCTGACCTAAGTTCACGGCAAATTCCCTATTTGTCATGATTTGACCTAACAATGTCATATTGTATATCATTTGATTTGGCTTGCTGCGAGGATTTCAATGGTGTAAATTGTTTTACTCTACCTTTACTTGTTCACCAAAAACCTACTTTTACATATTATCCTATGACGACATTTCTTGACCTTTAGTGACCTTAGACGTGACCTGAAAATAGCTAAAATATTTTCGATAAAAAGTGGATGGGCTTCCCAATGCCGTTTACCGTTTTTCGCCATCT
This sequence comes from Lepas anatifera, assembly GCA_034440635.1. Classification (NCBI taxonomy): domain Eukaryota; kingdom Metazoa; phylum Arthropoda; class Thecostraca; family Lepadidae; genus Lepas; species Lepas anatifera. The sequence continues at coordinate 606,599 of JAOTON010002159.1, forward strand.
TGCGTGGTTCTCGAGATCTTGGAGGGAAAGATAACCGTCCCCACCCCGTCAAAGCGAAGGCGGCTCAGACCCCCGTCAATGCGCGTTTCAAGGCCTAAAAATCTGCTGTCTCAGAATTGGCATAATTTTTGACTTAAAATGGGGTCAAGTTTTGGCCACCCCTATTATAAATTCAGTAAATAATGAATAGATCAGCTTGAAAATCCTTCACGTGCACATACAGTGTTTATTTTGCCAATAACTTTGCACTAAATTAAGATAAAGCTTCCATTTTGCTTGCATTGTGCTTATTTTATCACGAGGAGTCTATCTATATGCAACATGACCATACCAGGTCACCATGTATATGACGTAACTCGATGTCAGGTCATTTTCAGAATTTGATCTAGCCAGGTCAAATTATATATGATTCCATTTGCCACGATGAGAGGAATCCAATGAGGTCTTAAGATTTGCTCTAATTCCACTGTGTATAATATAGAGGGGGAAATGTACACTGCCCTGTTGTAGGCCTATGGAACCTTCATTGACCTCTTCATTGACCTCTGCTGAGCTTAATATTGACCTAAAATAAAAATAGTTTGAATGATTGCTCTTCGTTTCGTCAAGAGCTTTCGAACACCGTCCGTAGTTTTTATTTAGCTTTTCTAAGAAAAGATACGGACGGGCCGAAATACACCCCCCCCTTCAGCGGGGCACGTCATGCCTGTGTGTAGGAAGTGCCTGTATAGTTAAATTTTCTTAGGTCTTTCACTCAGCATTTATCATCAGGCTGAAACTGGCAAACTTTAAACGGTTTAGTTCTATGATTTTGAAAAATAAACCTAAATTTGCAATTGAACAATATGTTTTAAACACCTTGGTCGAGTCCTGGAATTTAGTGAAATTAGGAATACTTTTAGCCACAAATAATGAAACCACTCATGATTTCTCTGAAAAATGTACATTAAGCTCAATATTTTGTTTTTAAAAATACTCCTCTAGAAAAAGAAATAAATATCAGCCTGTGGATGATGTCACGATCTGGCAACCACTACCATACTTGAAACGCTTCAAGGGCTTCGATTGGCTGATGCTCATCGTGACGTCAGCATATGTCGTCACACCAGTAGCTCACAACAATGGCCGCCGGCGACGGGGGGCTGATGGGGGCTGGTGTCAGGTAGGTTTAGCTTTTTTTATGGAAATATCGAGTTCCAAGACAAATGAAATATGGAATACCGGGTTTTCCGACATGCTTTACAACTTGGCTATCTCAGTTAAAATCACGTTGTGATGGTGCCACATTCCCTTTAAATAATATATTGATTTGCTCTTACTCTTGTCGGGACGACATATTTTATCGACCTATAATTTTTAGATTTACTAGGCGATTTAAAGAAATATGGTGTTTGTATTTGTTTTAGACTACCTTTGATGTTCTTGGATCAAAGCAAAATTTTGCAGAAAATATAGTCCAATTTAAAAAAAAGTTTTTAAATTTCTTATCAAATTTATATTTCATGCACAGATTTTTGGCGCAAATGTCAGAAAACATATAAATGCAAATTTTGAAAGCAATTGGGCTTAACCTATTTCAGCCTCCCGGCTACCCTATTTCGGAAGGGGGCATATCCCCTAAGATTCGTAATCTAAGGCCGATTTTGAAAATTCAAAGTGCTATAGATTCCTCTGACGCTAAACTTTATTTTGAAAAAAAGAAAATTTCTAAAATTCTGATTTTTAAGGAGAATGTCATGCAAAATATACAATTTTTGTGTATTTTTTAGATTTTCCATAACCTTGTTCTGTTGTACGATTTTCACAAAACTAGTTCAGATTTACAAATAATTGACTCAAAATTTTCATATACTCGAGTTACGCAAAAATTCGGAAATTCAATGGCAGTCCAGGACCAGGACTATGAGGGGAAATATATACACCTAAAAAGTTTTTGTTACGCGGATTAGAAGCCGTCATATACTGCTTGGCATCTTTGAACATAAATAAATGAAAAAGTGAAAACTCATCGGGGCGGATGCAGTAAGATAAACAGTGGGGTAAAATACATACACAATATGGAATGGTATGCATGAGTATATTAGTCCTGACTAGTTGAAATTTATTTCTGATAATTTTTACCTCCCTGGCAGCTTTGGGAAAGGGTGCCATAGGCGGATCAGGACTCTCGTGGGGGTGGGGGTGATTGAAACACATTTTCAATATACAACGATATTGAGTCGCGGCGGTGATACTGGCTGGGAATATACATTTTGAAAATGTGTAATGACTGGACACGCCTCTGGTAATCTAGAATTGGGTTATAACTATTTTGAATTTTCATATACCCAATTGTATTCGCCTGGCACGGCTGTAGCAGTCTTCACTTACTAACGTTTAGTCCTTCTTGATAACATTCCCCCATTTTGAACTGCTGTAACCGCCCCTGATGAATACAAATAGTGACAATTGTGAATGCACTATCATCTCACATAAAAAATGATATAATAAAACCATATAACTGGTATCAGGATCAGCGAGACGGCTTCCTTTTACAAAGAAACCATCGCATACGATAATACTTGGTTTGTGGATAGAACCTCCCCAAAACCCAGCCATAGCTCGCCCCTGGTAAATATATAATCTTGAAAATTTCAGAAAACCTGCCTGTACTAGTTTTAGGAAAATCAAAGTTTCAGTTCTATCGCAGCCGTTTTGGAGATATTCTTGAAAACCTGAAGGGGGCATATTAGCCCCTGCGGAAATAGGGTTAACTTGAGATATTGAGTTATACATGAAGGCCTTTACGAGTGCATCAAAGATTTATATATAACATTTAATCATATATCTAAAATTTTTTATGATATTTAGGTATATATATATATATATATATATATATATATATATATAAAGTATTTAAGTCCCCAAAAATATGTAAGTATTATGCAATTTTGCATCATTTCACATTTTAAAAATGTTTTTCATAACCCGAAGACCATCTACACTAGTTTTGAATAATATCCCCTAATAAATACTATACTTTTATTACCTGAATGTGACAAATAAAGGCCATGTGCTCAGGCTTCTGCTCCACCAGCTATAATTGCCCGTGGGGAACATTCCTCTCATCTCGGGGCATCCATGTATTCCCCATGGTTCGGCATCCTTTTTGGATAGATCTTAGGACCTTGGCCAAAGAAAATCGATATTTAATCCCCTCTGTGTATTACGTGCTTTATTTTCTTCGCGGACAGACTTTTGCTGCTACAAAGGTAGTTTTTGAAGTACATTTGGTTGAGGCTTGATGTTTTTGTTGACATAGTATATTGCTTTGCTCAAAGGACAACCGAGAAAACTCTCCCCTCGCATGATACCTTTGATGTATTTGGCTATGTTTACTGAGTGAGACCGAGAAGATGTTGCACAATCATCCGAGAAGTCCAAATATTTATGAATTGTATGAGTGTCATTGATTGACCAGCTCATGGCCATTGTTATTATATTCTTTAATTGCTTTCTGTTTCCCATGTGTTGTTGTCTCATGCGCACGTGCTTGCGCTAACTTGAAAGGATCAGCTTAATGTGTTTTATATTGGACACATCAAATATTCTTGAATAAGAAAATGCGAGTTCTAAAACAACGCACATGTCGGTCAATGAAGACGGAAGGTCAATACGCTGCAGACCATTTTCGATATGGTGCTACCATGTGACTACGTCTGTTCGCTGATTCGTGCGAGAAGTGTAATTGTTTTTGCTTTGTTTGCTTGTTCTTGATCTGCTTTTTCTTCTTACTTGGTTCCCCTCGCTTTCGTTGTTTTCAAGCTCAGTGTTTTTTATTTTATTTTTTAGATGTCATCCTCCAGTATTTCTCTCCCATTTGTTCTCGTATCTACCTTCTTAGAATTGTGAGATTCAAAGTAGTCGAACACTACTCACCGCCGCCCCCTTATTGTGATGTCTGAGTCCGCCCCTGCCGTGCCCGGCCGGTGCCGACCGGAGCCGCCGGCCGCCGCCCTCCCGTCTCACCAGTTTCGCCACGCAGGTTACCATGCAGGCGAAGTAATCTGTTTCCCTCCCGTCCGGCTGTCGCTCTATTATGCTGGAGAACTCCAGCATTACTTCAACCATCTTCCACAGGATCATATTCTCAAACACATATTCTTAACCAACTCTCAGTGGGTGTATTTCGGCACTTTTTGGGATATAATGATACTTTTGTTTATGGCTGGTATTGAGATTAACCCAGGCCCCGTAGAGGACCAGGGGGACTATGAGGAGAAATTAACTATAGCACACGTAAACGTCAATAGCATAACATCAAGTAATAAACTAGATGAACTCGAGCAATTTACGGTGGTTAATAAAATAAACATTTTGGCACTCACGGAAACGAAATTAGATGATACAGTTCACGAGAGCCAATACGCACTTGCAGGTTTCCATCGACCAATCCTTAAAAACCGATCCCGAAAAGGGGGAGGCGTTGCACTTTATGCACAAAAATCAATACAGCTAAAGCATATACAGGAACTAGATAATCCCGAGGAGGAATGGATTTGGGCAATAGCAAAGATAAGCGGAGTCCAAATTATTGTATGCTGTGTCTACCTTCCTCCGAATCTCACCACGGATAGACTAAATTCATTCTTGGAACGATAATCGGATGGTTTTGCCTTAGCTCACACATATCAGACCTTCAGCTATGATTATTGTTGGTGATTTTAATGCCGGTAATGTTTATTTGTCCCAGCCGGATATTCCCCATAGTGGGGTAACTAGTTTTGACTGTAACCTGAGAGATACTTCAGAATGCCTGGGACTTGAACAGATAATTGACGAGCCAACACAAATTACCGTAAATGCCTCAAATTTAAGAGACTTGATCTTCCTTACGAACCCACAAGGATTTAACCTTTCCAGTGGAACTTTGTCCTCTTTCGCCTCATTAGATCATTTTCCGGTGTATGTACAGTTAGAGATGAGGCATAGGCTCGAAAAGAATAGGAGCAAGCCATATCCAATTTGGGAGTTCTCAAAAATGGGTCACCAGAAACTGACTGCAACCCTGCTTGCTACTGACTGGCAAACCATACTTAACAACGACATTGACACAGCAACAGACCTCTTTACTGAAACAATTCTGGGCGCTGCCAAAGAAGCAATACCAATGAAACATGTTTACAAAAACGTCCTTCACAAACCATGGGTAAAAGGAAATTTGAGACACGAAATAAATAAACGTGACACCCTCTTCAGGAAAGCAAAACGATTGAATACTCCACAAGCCTGGAGGGCGTAGCGACAACAATGCAACAAAGTTACGGTCTTAATAAAACACTGCGGCAGCAGTTCTGTGACTGCAAATCTAAAGTCTTACTAGAAAACAAGCAAAATCCCGCCCAATACCACAAGATCCTAAAAGAAATGCTAGGCTTTTCCGGTGAACATCAAATCCCGACATTAAATGGGCTACATGGTGAAGATGTAACACACGACCTAGAAAAGGCAAACCTACTCAATCACCATTTTACAGAAATGTCACATATAAACCCTCCTGATTCGGCCTCCCTGGACAACTTAACTGAAACTGAAGTTCTGGCACCATTATTGGACATTCATGTAACTGAAAGGGAGGTGCTAAGAATTCTCAATCACCTAGATGGAACCAAAGCTTGTAGACCTGACGAATTACCAGCAAAATTATTAAAGCTCATCGCTCTATTAATTGCGGAACCTCTCGCTCAACTGATAAATAAATCTTTAAGAACCGGAACGTATCCAGTACTGTGGAAGGAAGCTCATGTCAAGGCCATTTTCAAGGGGAAGGGTTCTCCTTCTGATGCAACCTGTTATGGTCCTATCAGTCTTTTGCCTTGTATTTCTAAAGTAACTGAGAAAATTGTTCACCAACATCTTTACAAACATTTATGCGATAATAATCTTCTCTCAGATAAACAAAGCGGTTATAGACCGCATCACAGTACGGAGCTACAATTAATTTACTTAAGTGAAAAACTATACAAAAGCATTGATGAAGGAAATGATTTCACGGCCGTGTATTTGGATATCTCCCGCTATTTCAAAACGATTTGGCATGAGGGCCTACTGAAAAAGTGTCGCACAGAATTCGGAATCAACGGTAATATATTAAAGTGGATCAAATCTTACTTAAGTAATCGAGTTCAAAGGGTCAAATTAGGTGATTTTCTCTCCGAAACCAAAACCATCGATGCTGGATGCCCACAGGGCTCCGTTTTGGGCCCATTGCTTGCACTTATGTACCTGAATGACATTGAAAAAGATATGGCCAATGATATGCTTCTATTCGCTGATGACGCCTCAATTTACGCAGCACATTCAGGCATAAATATACAGTCTGTACGAGATTCATTACAATCGGATTTGAATATGATCGCTGCATATGCTAAAAAGTGGGCCATAAAATTTAATGCAAAGAAAATTATTCAACAGACTTTCACTCTTAAACGAAACGCAAACCCCCCTCAGTTGAAATTTGAAGACAGCTGCATTCCTCTCAGATCGACTCACAAGCATTTGGGTTTAACCTTCTCAGCAGAACTGAGGTTTCACGAACACATTAACGAAGTAGTTAAAAAAGCTATTTGCGCATTGAGTCCTCTCTATCCCTTAGCATCAACTTTGCCGAGACAGATCATTACCCAAATTTATACAACTTATGTCCAACCCTACTTTGATTACTGTGATTCAATTTACGACGGATTAATAACTGTGGCCAACTGCATGCGGCTAGAGAAAATTCAAAAGCGGGCGGCTAGGTGTGCCACAGGAGCTTGTTTCCGAACATCGTCCGCATTGTTAATGAACGAACTAGGCTGGGTGACTTTACAAAGGAAACGAAAAATTCACAGGCTTCAAATGTATTACAAGCTTAGAAACTCAGACGGACTAGCACCTTCATACATTGCAAATTTACTACCTGACATGAAAAGAAGACAGACGGGCTTAGAGCTGAGAAATGCTTTTCAGTATTCAATTCCCCAAATACGAACAACTCTCTACAAAAAGTCATTCATCACCGCGACCACACAAAATTGGAATTCGTTGCCAGCACACATAACACAAGCTCCCTCTGTTCATAAATTCAAAAAGGAGCTTAACTTGTTGATTGGGCCAGACAAACCTCCTAAATATTACTTACTCGGCTCTAAGCGAGGCAATATACTCCATACACGACTGAGAGTTGGTTTAACAAATTTAAAAGATCACCAGTTCAGAATAGGAAATGCTATAACCCCAAATTGCGATTGCGGATTCCAAAAAGAGACAACGCAACATTATATGCTAAGGTACCCCATATTTAGGGATCAGAGAGAAGCGTTGTTTAACGCATTGTCGCTTATAAACAATTTAGAATTTGCAACGATGACCGAAACTGAAAAAATAGAAGCTCTTCTTTATGGTTCCAGCCTTGATGAGAGCTGCAGCCGGCGGGTGGCAACGGAGATCCAAAAACATATGTTAGCGACCGGACATCTCTAAACCAAATTCAGGCGTGCGGTGGGCGGGGCGTGCTGCGCTGGTCGGGTCCGGGGGCGGGTGCGGCTCGCTGGGCGGCGGTCGCAGGCACCGAGTTTGACACAATATTATGCCAAGTTTTCAGAGTGAGAGTTGAAAGTGTACAAATGTTCTGTAATTAGTGGGCGGCGCCGCGATATAAGCCTTGGGCTTTTGCGCCGTACCACACCTGTATACTGTGAATTTCAAATTATGTTGGAAAATAAAGTTGATGTTATGTTATGTTATAACCTGAGTAAAGGGACGGTCGTCGCCTGTCGTGATTGGTTGTGCCAAAAGTTGAAAGAAGTTCGATAATATCCATATTAAAAGGGATAGCATAACGGAACACGTTTTAGCCTCCTTACGGACATGTGTCACCCGATACAACAAATTAAAGATATGCAAAATGAAAAACACGGAAATTAAAAACATAATTTCATTAACACTACAACGTTTCATTATTATGTATCATTATGTATTACTCACACTTCCACACTTTTGAGGTGGCTTGTAAAGTGCTGTTGTAATGAGTATAAAGTGATTTTGGAATCACTATGGAAGGAGATGGTAAGGGTGAGGAAAGGTGAGGATAAAGGGGATGGGGTTGGGATTCTACCTGGAGGGGTCACAGCAGCCACAGGCGCATGCGCTCACAGCCTCCAGGTAGAGTTAGGATAAGGACAAGGATAAGGTACCGGTTAAAAAATAAAACACACAGACACAATCGCACACACACTTCGAACATTTAAACTAAAACAATATGACGGTGAGAATGTTTGATTCTTCGGCTTCGTATTCATTTTGTCTTCGATCATTGGGGGGTTCCTGGAAACCATCCAAGGAGATGCATATACACACCCTTGCGCCTTTCACTATTGTTTTTGAGGTGGAAAATAGTTTTACTGACGAGAGGGGGTGGGGGTCTGGCAATTTCTGACGATTTCTGACGAATGGGAGGATCAGAATGGTCAGTCATTCGCTGACAGGTGCTGACAAAGAGGGAGGGGGTCCAAACAGCTCCATTTTTTTGTGACGTCATATGTGAACAGCCCCTATGCATATCCGGCGGCCTGCAATGATAATCCAAGCGTAATGGTATCGAAATGAAGGCTCTATTTTCATTTCCTGCGAAGTAATTGTACCCAAGTCTGAAATCTACTTAAATAGTCCCAGACAGTGGCGTAGTCAAGACCGGGATTCTAGGGGTCCGTGGACCACCCCTTGGGCCGATATTAAACCTCGCCCCACCGGGGGGCCATCGATGGCCCCCTAAGGTTTTTCGGGATAGCAGAAAAACGACAAGGCGCAGCACTGTGGATGAGGGCTCTACCTCTTACTGCATCATTTTCCCACCATCCCTGAAATTTTTTACCCCAGGTCACCTAAGGTCAGGTCACCAGGCGAGGTCAACCAAGGTCACCTCACTTCAACTTTAGAGCTCTGTAAGAGCTACATTTCGAAGTCGATCGATTTGAAACTTCCTACACTTTATGACTCCTCCAGGGTCTACAAGGTGTATATCCGGGATTTTTCGATTTCGTGACCTGAGGTCATGTCACGAGGTGACCTCTCCCATTGACAAAGCATGGGGAAAAGCTGTCTTATGATCTAAGTCACAAAAACGATTGAAAATGCTCGGCTTCATCAGAAAAGCGTTCTTGGACACCCTTTCACGGATTCCAGGGGCCATATTTGCCCTTTGACCTCTCCAAGGTCATCCAAGGTCACCAGGGGTCAAAAACAGTATTTTGATAATCACTTTTGACCTCTATAACCTAGAGCGCTGAATCAAACACCATCGTGTATGTCTCGTCACTAGCTTTCGTTTGATATGTGGCAAGGTCACTTTCTGACCTTTCGTGATCTCAGGTCATCCTAGGTCACGAGGTGACCTCTGGAGGTCAAACCACTGGCGGGAGGTCATTGCGTTCAGCATAGCGGGAAAAGATCTGAAATTTTCCTATCCAATGTACTTTACCACATCTCAATAGCTTTAATGGCACAAGAGTTATGCCCAGTTTGCTTAAGCACTGCATATTTGAGTGAAAATAGCCGATCTTGACCTAATTTGACCTCTGGAGGTCAAACCATTGACCTGCGCCCTAGAACATGCGAAGTAATTTCTTACTGAATTCACGCGAGCTTTCTAATGCACTTTACAGATTTGCGCTAACACCCATACTTTCGAAGTTAGAGGGGGGCCATCGATGCCCCCGGTGGGACGAAGGTGGCGCCGGACCCCCGGAGGGGCGCGGGTTAAGCACTGCAATGGATTCTCTGATCAAGGGGCCAGAGTCAGTCTCAGGGGCCCCCAAGATTCGTTCATAGGGGGGCTCGAGTTGTTCTCAGGGCCCTCCGCCCAGAGAGTCGGTCTCAGAGCACCCCGAAAGTCGGTCTAAGCGGGTTTGGATAGTTAGTCTCAGCCCCCCCCCCCAGAGTTACTCTCAGGACCGTCTGCCTTAGAGAGTTAGTCTCAGAAGCCCCCAAGAGTCGGTCTCAGGGCCCCCTGAAAGTCGTTTCAGGGGTCCCCGAAAGTCTTTCCAAGGGACACCTTGAGAGTCAGTCTAATGGGTCCCTCGAGAGTCGTCATCAGGGGCCCCCGATAGTCGGTCTCAGGGGCCCCTGATAACTTATATCTGAAGACGCAAGTTATTACCAGGAGCCCCATCAACTTTGGTATAGGGGGTCAGTTGGTCAGTTCCCTCTCAGGGGGGCCCGAATGCTAATATGGGGACCCTAGAATTAGTATCATGGGCGCCGCCACAGGTTGGTCACAGCGGGTCCCCAAAGCATCCAAGGCGCCTCTCTCTCAGGGGCCAATATTTACTTTCAGGGTGCCCCGGAAGCTAAAATGGGGAACCCGAGAGTTAGCCTCATTTGTGCCGCGGAGTGTTGGTCTAAGGCCCCCTTCCCCCGATAGGTAATCTTGGGAGCCCCTGAGGGTAAGCCTTAGGATGTGCCCCCGATTTTTGGTCTAAGGGCCCCCAGAATCAGTCGCGGGGAGCGCCCAAAAATGAGTATCAGAGGTGCCCCCTCGCCAGGAGTCAGTCTCTGGGGTATCCGAGAGCCAATCTAGTTAGCCTCCCTAGTTAGCCCCAGGGGCCTAATCTGGCACTTCGAGAGTTAGGCCGGCGGGATCCAGACGCGCGGTAGACAGCGCGCAGCCGCGCGGGGGCGTAAGTTAGCGCGGAGCGGCTTTTGGAGGGTTCTTTCAACGCACAGCTAAGTTGTCACGGAAGTACTGTCGTAACTCGCCGTCTTACGCGTTAACTTTCCGCGTCTTCTCAAAAGCGCGGAAGACAGCGCGGAAGCCTGTATGATCCTTTTAAAGTAACAAAAAGGTATTGGAAATGTTAGTGAATCCAAGTTATATAAGTTGCGTTTGACAAAACATGTATTTATAATAATAATCGAGGTCCACAATCTCAAAACATTACTGGAAAAACATTGCTCCAGGTGGGGTCACTTTTTGTGGCCTGCTGAACTGACCTGAGATGACCTAAGCCTAATTTTCGGGGGAAAAGCTGCAAAAGCAATCAAGGATAAGGTGCACTAAGTACGGCGGCGCTTTGCGCCGCCGGTTTCTAGTGCTTCTTGAGAGGATTTTTTATCATCAGCTTTTTTATTTCATTTTTCATATACAAACAGGGGGACAGAAGAAATGAATAGACCAGCAAAAGAAGACATGGGCAAAGCAAAGCAAAGGCTGAACAGCTAGCAACAGAATAGAACTTTACAGGCACATAGTATAAACAAAAGGAAGTAAGCAACCAGACCACGAGTGTAAAAGAGCACGTGTGTAGCATAGGCAGAATGAGCAAATCATAAAAACCTAACAAAGAGACAGTAACCATGGAACGAGAAAACAAACAGAAAAAGCGATAAAACAGAGACTGACAGGCTAACAGCATAACAAAGTAAGATGAGCGTTAGAGAACGAAAAGAACAAATATAACGCCAAAACACAGTTAAAAGAGTAAAATAAAGCTACAAGTAAACAAAACGGCACACAAAACAAAAATTAATAAGGTTAAGTCATAAGTAGATACGTAGATATTTAAACAACCCCCCCGGGCGAGGGTTAAAAGTTAAATTTATAAGCTTATTCATTGTTTGGAAATGAGGGAGCTCTTCAATTCGAAGTAAAATCGTGTTCGGAGCGGAGGGTATTGTATAAACATTTGTTAGCGAGTGGATGGAATTTGAAATGAGTTTTTGCAGCTTTTTGTAAAAAAATGACATTAAACAAAATTAAAAGCCCTGTCTCATGGAAATTAGACCCATACTAACAGGAAGATAGCAGCATCCTGTCTCTATTCTCCAGGATCATTGGTGCCAGATTCCACAGCTGCGCGGGTTTACACAGAAGTATGCTTTTTTAAGTTGACAGATAATTACTTAAAAGCTGAGAAGTATCTCACTCTTTGAGAACATGTAGGTACGTTGCTGAATGACAAAGCTGTTTATAGCTTTCTTCATCGTTGGATAAGTTTGCTATCACGGAGAGTACAGCGGGAGCTGTGTATTCGAGTGACCGTAAGCACCCCGGCGCCGGCATGTACCGAGAATAGGAGGGCGGACGAGCCTCAACTGACAGTAGCAACTGCTTCAAGTGCAAGAACTGGAGAGCAGGCTCTTGGAAAGCGAAGGTGTTGGCTCCGGTAAAACGGGGCATGGGAAGGGGAGGGGCCGAGGGTTTTGGAATGCTGCGAGTGGCCACAGACAAGGAAAGTACGCGGACCCCGGCAATACACCTGACACACGTGGCGGACCCGGGCAATACATCTGAAACACGTGGCGGACCAGAGCAAGCACATATCTCACACGTGGTGGGCCAGAGCAAGTACATATCACACACGTGGCGGGCCAGAGCAAGTACATATCTCACACGTGGTGGGCCAGAGCAAGTACATATCACACACGTGGCGGGCCAGAGCAAGTACATATCACACACGTGGCGGGCCAGAGCAAGTACATATCTCACACGTGGTGGGCCACAGCAAGTACATATCACACACGTGGCGGGCCAGGACAAGTACATATCACACACGTGGCGGACCAGAGCAAGTACATATCACACACGTGGCGGGCCAGGACAAGTACACATCACACATGTGGCGGGCCAGGGCAAGTACATATCACACACGTGGCGGGCCAGGACAAGTACACATCACACATGTGGCGGGCCAGGGCAAGTACATATCACACACATGGCGGGCCAGGACAAGTACACATCACACATGTGGCGGGCCAGGGCAAGTACATATCACACACGTGGCGGACCAGAGCAAGTACATATCACACACGTGGCGGGCCAGGACAAGTACACATCACACATGTGGCGGGCCAGGGCAAGTACATATCACACACGTGGCGGGCCAGGACAAGTACACATCACACATGTGGCGGGCCAGGGCAAGTACATATCACACACATGGCGGGCCAGGACAAGTACACATCACACACGTGGCGGGCCAGGGCAAGTACATATCACACACGTGGCGCTCCAGAGCAAGTGCATATCACACATTAGGCAGGCCAGAGCAACTACACATCACACATGTGGTGGACTATGGCATATATCTTTGATACATGCGGCAAGAGATGCAGAAATTGGCCAACTCGGCTACTGGTGTAGGTGACACATTTCCACTATTCAAGGTGCATGTCTGTGACAAAATAGATATTCTGGGGCATTGTCTAAATTCAAACTGCACAACTTCGAAATATAGATAAAGCACGTAACGAGTAATTCAATTTAGTAACTCCTTTCTTCAATTGCACAGCGTACCATTAGTGATTTAATACATGTACTATGCTCAGTTTTTACTGCAAGAAAACCTACATACCGCTGTCACAGTTTCCAAGTTTAACATACTAC
>JAOTON010002159.1:625000-861900 GCA_034440635.1 Lepas anatifera
GAAGCAAGAGGTCACTTGTTCCCCACCCCGATCGGCCCTCGACGCCCCCTGAAACGGCCATGGCGCCCCCTGAAACGGCCATGGTACCCCCTGAAATGTCGCTTACCACAACCTGCCCCCGCGGCTGAGCACCTGCGCCCCGGGATAGGGTTTAGCGCCCACCGGATCGGTGCCCGCCCAAAAGTGGCAAGCCCTGGTACGGATGGCGCCCAGTGGTCTAGATGGCGCCCCTCCCGAACATGTGCTTCCTCCATCGGAAATCCTGGAACCGCCTATGACAGGCTGGACGGCCGTGTACCACCAGTAACGGATGAGCATGACGCTGATTACAATATACACCTATACACGGTGAGTCCAGGAAGACAAGCATACTTCAGCTCAAATTCATCGGCGGCGCGGATTCCTCCTACACTGAGCTCTGTTTTCTTCCTAGGCAAATGTTTAATTCAGGTAACTGTGACACCAACCCAATGCCAGATCTACAGGGGATCGGTCTCACTGGCTCGACATATTTCTGCGTCAAAGAACACACTGTGAGGAAGAGGAACGGACAAAGTACCACCGCCACTCCTCTTAAATTGAACATTGGACTGCTCTGACGGTTAGCGAGCGTTCGACTCGGCAACGTGCCAGCCCACCCAGAGGCAGGGTTTGCGCCCTGCCCCAATCGAAGGCCAAGCCTAGCTTACTCCCCTTCCCCTCTTCTGCGCCATTCAACCTTGCGGTTGGACTGCCGTAAAACCCCAGCAAAATGATCACATTGGGTATCTCAGGGGGGGAGTGATCGGGGTGGGGAACAATTTACTTCTTGCCCCATAGATTCACAAAATTCACTTAGGACCCCCTCCACTGCGCGTTGACGCCAGACCCTTTTCCACTGCGCATGTTAACCCTCGTCCCGGTGGGAGTATTTGAATGCCCTCCTCGGTTTTTTCCGGTGACACAATAAAACAGTAGCACAAAGCGCCGCCGCATTTTGCACACATTATTCTTGATCCATTCTGCAACTTTTCCCAAATATTTTAAGGTCGGGTCATCTCAGTTCAGGTCACCAGTACAGGTCAAGTGAGCTCATTTCCAAAAACAGATAAAGACAGCATAAGTGATTAAAGACAACAACAGTGTTAATCTAAAAGACAACAACAGTGTTAATCTATCTCATTGAAACTCACCACATATGAGCCCACCGAGTGTTAAACAATATATTCCAGGATTTTTACACCGATGACCTGGGATCAGACACGGATTCTCCATCGGAAATGCATGGGGAAAATTTAATTTGGGCTAACATGGCCCTATTTGTGTAGACAAAGCTTAGAATACCTTCATATTCTCCAAATCGTAGAGTCCCAGGCTCTTTTCCAGGTTCATGTTGCAAGTTTGCACCTTTGACGTCTGAGAGGTCATTTGTGGCTACTTAAGCAGATATTCCGACTTAGGTCAATAACATGGCAGGAAATGATAATAATAAGTTTGTATTTTGATACCATTATGTTTGAACTATTATTATTGGGAGTCGATTGCTATACACCTTGACTATGTAAGGTCAGATAATGACCTTGATCTGACCTTAGGTCAGGTCATTTTATGCTTTGACCTGGTATAGTCATAGCATACATCATTCGATTCACCGTGACGAGAGGATGTGAATTGGGCCCAAAATTAAATCTAACTCAACTTTGTCAGTCGCTAGAGCCCAGAAGCCCTTCTCTAGCATGGCACCTGCTTTGACTTATAATGACCTCAATATTGACCTGAGCCAAAAAGTGGCTATTGTATTTGCTTTATGAATTTTTATTAGCTATTCACCGCGTTTTTTCGCTATCCCGCATGGGGGCCGAGTTCGTGGGGGATTGTTTGAGCACCCCCGCCACCATGGCAAAGGTGGCTCGGGGGCCCACCGGGACGGGTGCTAAAGACTGATCAAGTCCGTGTACCCACAAACTGGGACGCCGGCTGACAAGGCGTTGGTTCCACTGCTGCGGCGCGCACTCCCCAGTGTACCGCTATCTCCTGGGTAGGAGGCGGCCGCGGAAAAGGCTGCGATAGGTCAGCCTTGATGCAGCGGCCTTCCACACTCAAGCACGGCGCCCCAGCCATCTGCGCCGCGGTATCGTCACGTCACCAGCGGTGCCGATGCTGCCACCTGCAGACCAGGAGGGTGGCTCACTCTTACCCAATAATAGTGACGGGACTTTGTCAGAGGTCAGAAGAAGTCTGAACATGCCAACATATTTGGGGAAGATCTTCAGCTGCCGGGGAGTCTGCACATTTTCTGTCTTCCTCTACTGCAGTATTTCTGGTCTTCTAACATGTGAACATTATGTCTTAGGTACTTTTGAGCTGTCGGTTTTCCGACTTTGTGGACTATTTGATAATTAGACATTTAGATAGCAATTTATCGGGACGTTCTGGTTTTGACTTTTTGTTCCTGATGTGGAATTAAAATGTGGAATATTTGAACGGTTGACTATTTAAACATCGCGTGAATTCATCAGAAGCCAAAGACTGCACCTCACTTAGCCTCCTGTATGTTGCCTCTGGTGGCGCTCATGGGGCTACCGATCCTAAATGCCCAGCCTGGCTCCGTGAAAAACATGTAAATATGGTGGCTGAAGACGAAAAGCTCCCCTTCGACCTGGCCCGCAAAAAGTGCGTGAGAGCGAAAAACGTCACTCCCTAACCCAGGCGCGTGGTGGCAATGCCACCGCGGCAGACGCCAGCACAGCTGGCCAGGCCACCCCTCAGCTCACCGCCTCCCAAAAGCGTCCCCTTCGCCCCCTGATGGAGCCGCTAGTCATGGTCCCCCTTCGGCTGGCCATCCCCCACACGCACCACAGCACAAACACCTTTTGGCGCAAGTGGACTCCCACCACGGGCTGGACGGATCCCCCAGCCAGCCCAGCCTGTTCCTCTCTGGGTTTCCGCCCAAAAGTACCGCCGCCCCCCGTCCCTCACACGTCATCAGGAAGACCTGGACCCCAACCTAAGGGCGGCAAAGCAGCCCTCAGCAGGTGCCTAGCTGTACCGAGTTTCCCCCGCTCCCAGCCCCCTCCCGCCCAAAAGTCACCGGTGCACCCCCTCCCAGGAGCCGCCTACGGTGGGCACCGGGACGGAAACACCAGAATGGCAGCTCCCCCTTCCAGTAAGACAGCTGCCACTCAAACAGAAAAAGTCAGTGTAGCCACCCAAACCGAAACCTGTCTCGCGGACAGCAGCAAAGCTGCTGCATCTCAAGCACCGACGACCCGCCATTGTGGCTCTCAAACAGACCTGGCATGTCATTACATGCAATTACAATTTGCCAGTGATTCCGACACGTCAGGTAGCAACAGCAAACCTGATAGTGAGCTGCCCGGGACCGAGTCTTACCCAAATGCTGACAGCATCTCGGTCACCAGACTCTAGAAAATAGTTATCTCATGTCGGCCTCCCCCACCAGTTCAGTCTCATCCAAATCCCTCAGGCCCGGCAGCTCCCCGGTGCCGAGGAAACTCCGGTACACTCGGCACTCGTCCCCCGTTTCCACTACCAGCGACACGAGTAGCACACATTCCTATCACCTCCGCCCCCCGCCCTCGCAACCCCCCCCACCCCAGCATCTAAGACATTAAACCACCATGGGTTCAATTCTCCAATGGAACACAAACAGTCTTATTGGGAAATTCCCATTATTTAAATCAATCTTTGCTGAGAAGAAGCCGGCAGTAGCAGCACTCCAAGAAACCCTCTTTAATGATAATGATAATGACAAATTCAAAATCTCGGGTTACTCTTGGTACCGCCATAATGTAAACGCTACTGTCCGTAAAGGAGGCACTGCCATCCTTATCGAAAATAGCATCCCTCACAGGCAAGTGCCTTTGGTAACGCCACTCGACTGTGTCGCTATTAATGTAGAAGTTCAGCACGTCAAATTGACGGTGATTTCACTGTACATCTCTCCAAGCGATCCTGACCCGTCGGCTCGGGACCTCGCCTAACTTTTGGCACAAATTCCCGACCCTTTGCTACTACTTGGAGACTTGAACGGTTATCATCCCTCATGGGGCAGCGCCACCACCACTCGCAGAGGCGAAATCATCTATGACGCAATAGACTCTCAAAATCTAGTTATCTTAAATAACGGCGCTCCGACCCACCAAGCAATGCGCGGTGGCCATTCTGACAGTGCTATTGATATCTCGTGCTGCTCTACTAGAATTGCGTCACTGTTCACCTGGGAAGTGGAAGACAACCCAGGAATGAGCGATCACCTCCCAATAAAAATTGGTATTCCCACAGGCTCAATCGGCCATGTTACTCTTTTTACACCCTCATGGAATCTAAAACGTGCCGACTGGAACAAGTTTGAGGCAGAGGTCGACCTCACACTTGCCACCGGAGGTGACCCCGACTCGGCAGACATTGACTCGGTACTAAGAGCCATCAGCTCAGCAGCACATTTAGCAATACCAAAAAATCAAGGCCCCGACAGAAAAAAGGAGCCCCATGGTGGAATGCAGAGACGGCACACGCCAAAGCTCAAATGATTAGAGCCAGGAAAGCCTATGAGAGGAGAGCACACAGCCCTACTCGCAATGCCTTTCGGGCAGCCAAAGCCCACTTTCAAAACAAGTGCAAGCGGGTCCAAAAAGATAGTTTCAACGCTTTCGTTTCTAAATTCAACCGCTTCACACCCATTTCTCAAATCTGGAAAACCATTGGAGCTTTCTCTGCGAAACGACCACCCCGTGGACCCTTTCCTCAACTGACAATCTCCGGCCAAAACATCACGGCACCCAGGGAAGTCATGGATGCCTTTGCTGATCATTACAATGGCGTTGCAGCCAACAGTTCCTACAACCAGCGCTCAAAAGACCAGGCCGAATGGTGCAAACGCGGCACATTCTTCAATTCTAGTAATCAGGAGTACTATAACGTACCTTTTACAATGACCGAACTAAATTACTCCATTAGCAAGTGTGGAAACACTGCAGTGGGCCCGGATGAAATTCACAACTCTTTCTTCAGGCACCTCAGCCAGACAGCACTAAAATACCTTCTCTCGGCCATTAACAACATGTTCCTTAGCGACTTGTTCCCCACTATGTGGCGGGAGAGTGTTATCATTCCCATTCCAAAACCTGGCAAAGAAAAAACAGACCCTAAAGGTTATCGCCCCATTTCGCTTACTAGCTGTGCTAGCAAGCTTGTAGAGCGCATGGTCAACGTAAGACTGCACGAAATTCTCGAAAAGAAACTCGATGCTTTGCAATCGGGTTTCCGGCGCGGGCGAGCCACCACTGACAATCTGATCAAACTGATCAGTGACGTCCAAAATGGCTTCTACAAGAAGCAAGTCACAATTGCTGCATTCTTAGATATCAAGTCGGCCTTCGATCGTGTACAAAAAGACGTCCTTTTGTATAAACTCTGTAAACTGGGAGTCCATGGCCACCTTGCTAGATTCATTGAAAACTTTCTCAGGGACAGAAAATTCAATGTGCGCTGCGGCACCACCTTTTCCTGCCTGAAATCTCAAGACCAGGGCACACCCCAGGGTAGCGTTTTATCTCCGACCCTCTTCCTAGTCATGATCAATGACATTTTTTCCAAAAAGCTACCGCCTAGAGTTAAGTACTCCCTATTTGCAGATGATGTCGCTATTTGGAAATCCACTCCGGTCGACACCAGGCGGCGCAGTCACCCAGAACTCAAAACTGCAACTACCCAATTGCAGGGTAGTCTTGACGACATCCATACTTGGTGCAATTCAATGGGTCTATCACTCTCGGCCGAAAAGTCATCCGTCGTAGTCTTTGCCAGGCCAGGTGTGCGACACGCAGTTCCTCAGCTCCAAATCTCAAGCAAACCCATTGAATGCGCGAAAAGCTTCAAATTCTTAGGCGTCATCCTTGATACCCGCCTTAGTTTTAACGAGCATATTACCAAAGTCGTCTCTAGCTGTAAAAAACGAGTCAATATCCTTCGCGTGCTCGGCGGAACGGAGTACGGTCTGGATCGAAAGACTCTGCTCATGCTCTACAAGTCCTTGATCCGGCCCAGACTTGAATATAATTCGTTCGTGTTTGACTCAACAAACAACAATAATAAGCTAAAGCTAGAGCGCATCCAAAACGCAAGTATCCGGGCAGCCACAGGCGCGCTCAGAGAATCCCCCATCACCAGCTTGTTAGTGGACAGTGGGCTGTGCTCTCTCCAAACAAGACGCTACTCTCAGCTTATCTCTTACTATATCAAGGTCCAATCCACCGAAAATCACCCGGCGAAACAATGTTTCGCCCACCCCGGACGTGTATCTAAAACTAACCGGATAACCTGGCCTCCATTTAAGAATAGAGTAGCAGGACCCTAGAAACCCTGAACCTTGCGATCCCAGAAGCCATAGGCAACCCCCCACTCTCCCGCTTTTGGACTCACAAACTGCCCAAAGTCAAGTTTCTTTTCACCACACGCAAAGACAACCTCACCACAGAGGAGATCTCTCAGAAATTCCTTAGAGTTCCAGTCTAACAACACTGGCAAAACCTTCATCTTCACAGACGGCTCTAAAATGGGCGAAAAAGTAGGCCTCGGCATCTGGGGCAAAATATTTGCCTCCAAAAAAGACTTCCGGACAACTGCTCTATCTTTACTGCCGAGGCTGTCGCCATTCTAGATACACTAGTCTTGATTAGAACCCTAAATATTAATTCAGCCGTCATCTGTTCAGACTCTAAATCTGTTTTGCAAGCTATCACTAACTTTGTCAACCCCAGCCATCACGTAGTAGCAGACATCCAGAAGGGTATCGACGATATCCGAGATGTCTCTTTTCTTTGGATCCCGGGCCACTGCAAAATTCTTGGAAATGAAAAAGCCGAAGAACAGGCCAAAAATCTCTAGAACTTAGAGAAGTAACACCTCTCAAATGGTCTGGAGATGATAGCAAAGCTTTCCTCCAGAACCATATCCGGAAGTGCATCCAAAATGACTGGACCACTAACCACAGCGCCCATTTATTCCATTTAAGCCTAACATCGGCTACTGGCCCAGCTCCAACCAAAACAGTCGCCGGCGTGAGGTCATCCTGACCAGACTCAGAAGCGGACACACCAAATTAAATGCCTATGGGCCTGTAGGTACCTGTGGTACCTGCTCTGCCATGGAAAACCCCTACCATATCCTCATCGACTGTCCCCAGCACGATGCCCATAGGCAGCCCATGCTAGATTATTGCCACATATCAACCATACCGTCAGCAAAGCGAATAGGATGCTAGGTTTGCTCATGCGCTCACTCCAGACTAGCCGAACGGCGGGACGACTGAAACCTGCTCCTATTCTTGCAGCCTTCTTTGGCAACGTTCGCTCCATCTTAGAATACGGTAGCGTAATCTGGGGTGGAGCCGCAAAACGCACTTAGATCGACTGGAAAAAATCCAACACAAATTTCTGATGTGGTTGGATGCCCACACTCACGTGCCTCAACAAAATTTATCACTCTCCTACAATGATCTACTTGGTAGTTTCAAAATTACTTCACTTTCAAAAAGGCGACTAAAAAGCGACATTCTGTTCGTCTACAAAATTATCATCCACAGAACGGACTCCGCCTTCCTGCTTGGGCACCTACCGTTGCATGTGCCTCAGCGTCGGACCAGGGAGGGACAAAACCAGCCGCTACACATTCCTTTTGGGAGAGTAGAAACCGTGAGATGTGGATTGTTCATCCGTGCAGTTCGCGCTTTTAATCATCATGTCAGCACGTATCCTACCATCGACCCTTTTATCTCTAGTTTCTCATCGTTTAAATCCTCCGTCATTAAATATCTTAGGGATCATCCGTTTTAGTGAACCCATGGTTTTAGGATTTCTCTGTTTTATAGCATCATGTTTTTCTTTTAATATTTACATGTTTATTTGAATTTAATGTTTCTGCGGTTGTAACTGTATATGTGATTATCAGTTCATCATCTCTTGTAAATATTCACCTATTGTTTTATCCATTGACTTGAGCTGTAAGTGGGATAATCCTGTTGCTCATATATACTGAATAAATACAAATACAAATACAAATGCATCAGAAATATCCCAGTAAACCTTTCCACTCTTCTCGGCAATGATCACCCTGAGCTCCTGGTTAAGCTCTTTACATTCCTGAAGGCTACTAGGCTCGAGAGCTTTATCTGAACGTCTACGGTGGCAGGTATGAAAAATACCTGCATCCGAAGAGCACCCCTCATATGAGAAATAACAATTACACTATAAACGTCCCTCTGACAAATTTAAGCAATAGGTGCTTCAAACTAGGTTTTAACTGTCTGGTCCTGAGGTATGGTAGACTCAGAATAACTCCCACCATAGGAAAAAAGCAACAAAAAAAAACAAAAAAACGTTCAACTAACCAACTAACCCCATCTAACCATCCGTTCATGTTTGCTAACCAACTAACCCTAACTTAAGGACTACTAACTATACTAACCACATCTAAGACTAACAACTAACCAACTAACACCCCTCCCTAACACTCTATCTGTTCTATTACCCTTCTCTCTTCCTCTATGCGGCGGCTACCCAGCCAGAGAGGGTGCTGTAACCTCACCTCCTGGTTGCAGGATAAAGACCCGCGGCATCACTTCATGGTGCTTGCGGGTGTTTCTAATAACCCAAAATTATTATTTTCAAATGGAGGAACTCGAGTAACGTAAGCAAACAGTTATTCGATAACAAGGAAAAAAACTAATCTTTACGCTGGCAAGCCTCTTCACGCACCCTTTTAAATCCTACCTGTGCCCCAGGCTCGGCATCTCTGCCGTAGCAATCCCCTTCCCTCGCAAGTGTTGCTACACTTCGCGACCCATTCCTTGAAATAAGATTCGTCCCTTTGTTCTGCGACATGAAAGTAAACACCCCTCCCGGAAAATTCTCCCCCACACTTTAGAGGCGGGCAAAGGTGCTTTGCACAGAACGCCTTATAAAAAGCCCTTAACTAACTCATCAGAAGCCGGGGCAATTATCGAGGGCGGTCGAGCTGGGGAGCCCGGGGACTGTATTTAAGTGAATCCGTTCGCATCCCGGTAGCAAGAGTTGGGGTCCGTTGGAGCTCGGCTGACAGGCTGGAGCACGCGTTGCAAATTGTTATAGAGCACAATGCAGAACGTGCGCCGGACTCGTCTACATAGTTGTTTAGGTTGTGGACTCGTGAACTCTGTTGCTTTGGTTGTGGATTTGAGCCTCGCGGTGAAGGTGTATAACACAGGAGCAAGGTAGTAACAGAGTAAGGAAACTGGGACTGGTTGGGCGCATACTCGATGCGCCCACGCGCGGCACACAGTCCATACTGGATTCATATAATTCCAGGTATTTTTCCGGAAGCTGTAAAAAGTGGGGCCTGAAGTGGACTTTCAACTGGGTATTGACTGACCAATGCTCAAAATGGGTGACAGGGGGAGCATGATAAAATGATCTATTAGACATTCTGTAACATCCCAAGGTAAGCATACATTACTTCAGGTGCCTACCTAACTTCATGCAAGTAAGACTTAAGTTTGCTTTGATAGCTTAAATGTTTCAATGGACACAATTGTAATTTTTACAGTCAGTATGTCATGCTGCAAGGAGGAAGTATCTGTATAGTTAAATTTTCCTTGGTGTTTCACTCACCATTTATCACCAAGCTGAAACTGGCAGACTTTTAAACCAGCCGGTTTAGGTCTATGATTTGGAAAAATGAACTGCAAGGAAACTATATGTTTTAAAGCAAATAATGATTCGCTCTTACTCTTGTCGGGACGACACATTTTATTTACCTATAGTTTTTAGAATTATTAGGGGTTTGGAATTTTTTGGGTTTGAATTTGTTTTAGACTACCTTTGACATTCTTGGATCAAGACAAAACTTTGAAAAAATGTGGCGCAATTTTTTCATTGTTAGATTTCTGATCAAATTTAGATTTCATGCACAGATTTTGAATGAAAATGTCAGAAAACATGTAGATACAAATTTTGAAAGCAATTGAGCATGAACAATGAGAGATATTGGGTTATACAGATGCCTTTACGAGGGCGTCAAACATTTATTTGCCCATAACTTTTGAAATTGCCAACATATTTTATATTTCTTTTTTTGATGGAATCAGTGTCCCAGGTTACTTCGAAATATGTATAAGAAAATATTTTAACCCCAAGAATTTAAAAGTATTATACAAGTTTGGATTATTTTACACTTTAAAAATATTTTTCATGGCCTGAAGACCATCTGAACTAATTCTGAATAATATCCCTAACAAATGCTATTCTTTTATTACCTGAATGTGACATATAATGGCCATGTGCTCAGGCTTCTGCTTCACAAGCTATAATTGCCTCTGGGGAACATTCCTCTCATCTTGGGGCATCAACTGGTCTGCGTTGGGAAACCAAATTACTTTTTCTGACTCCTGTACTTTGTGTTCAACATCAGCTGAAAATACTATCATATAGCCCTCTAGTGTTGTTTATCTATTAGCCTTGGGCAACATCAGACTTGTTCCTCCAGCCCCGCAAGTGGATCTGGTAAATGAGACATCAGCCAGTGGAAGAAAAGGCAGGAGAGCGGAGACGCAGGCGAGACAGTTATCACAATTACAGGCAGGATAGCGGAGACTTAGGCGAGACAATTATCAAAATTACAGGCAGGAGAGTGGAGAGGCAGGCGAGATAATAATCAAAATACAGGCAGGAGGGCAGAGACGCGGGCAAAATAATAATTACAATTACAGGCAGGAGAGCGGAGACGCAAGCGAGATAATTATCAAAATTACAGGCAGGAGAGCGGAGACACAGGCGAGATAATAATCAAAATTACAGGCAGGAGAGCAGAGACGCAGGCGAGACAATTATCCAAATTACAGGCAGGAGAGCGGAGACGCAGGCGAGACAATTATCAAAATTACAGGCAGGAGAGCGGAGACGCAGCGAGACAACAATCAAATTACAGGCAGGAGAGCGGAGACGCAGAATTACAGGCAGGAGACAGAAATCCAAATTACAGGCAGGAGAGCGGAGACGCAAGCGAGACAACAATCCAAATTACAGGCAGGAGAGCGGAGACGCAGGCGAGACAATGATCAAATTACAGGCAGGGGGAGCCAGGGAGAAAGAAAAAAAAAAAAAGAAAAAGCGAGACAATTATAAAATTACAGGCAGGAGAGCGGAGACGCAAGCGAGACAACGATCCAAATTACAGGCAGGAGAGCGGAGACGCAGGCGAAACAACGATCCAAATTACAGGCAGGAGAGCAGAGACGCAGGCGAGACAACGTTTCAAATTACACCGTTAGAGGAAAACTGAGGCCCCTGCAAGGGAGTGTATAAAAGCACTCGCAACTAGCCCAACGTTGTAGTGCCACACCCAACCAACTCGCCGCACCACAGAACACTAGCAGCGTGAACTGGATTAGCAAGATGAAGGTAAAACAGATGCTATTGATAGTTTTGGCTGCATTGTGTTCCTAGGTCAGGCTATCAAAAGCATTACGGGGATGTTTTGTTGTATTACGCACGCAGCAAACAATGCACAATTACTTATTTTGCTGTTTGCATAATCATTTGACTCAAACTGATTAAGCTCGACACACAATGTACATATATTAGTATTAGTAGATATATATATATATATATATATATATATATATATATATATATATATATATATATATATATATATATATATATAGTGTTGTGGTACATGTACCCATGTTTGTACATGAGTCGGACTAGATCGGGTAAGCCAGGCACCAAAGTGTGCCTTATAAAGACCCGCTAAATCTAATACATCTAATACAATAGGTTTTGTATTCTTACGCTTTGAATTATATGCTTGCTTTGATTTTAATAAAGCATATCTTAATGTAAAAAACTGGCTGTGCTGTTTTGTTGTAAGCTTCAAATAATGAATAAAATATGTCCTCAGGCCAGAGTGTTGACAGTCATGACAGAAACGTTAACATAGTGTTTTAACTTGTCCGTTTTCTATGATTTATATCTAACTCACGGCAAGACAACTATCTATCTGGCTAATATCCAGTATCCTTCAGATCTGGATCTGGACCGCTCTGGCGGCAGTGGCGGCGGCCTCGTCCTACAGGGGGCGGGGCCTAAGAAGCCGGTTTCAGTGGAGGCGGCGGCTTTGGTCTCTGCTCCAGGCTTCGGCGCTTCCGGAGGCTTCTCCAGCTCCGGCCCGTTGAGCCACACGGACAGCTACGGATTCAGCGCCAGAAACAGTGGTCTGGGCATCCGCAACGGCGCGTTCAGCAGAGGAGCTCACAGCTTTGGAGCTGGAAACCGGCCCGCTGGACCCGGCTTTGGAGCTGGCACCCAGAACTTCGGAGTTGCAGGTCAAAGCTTTAACAGCTTTGGGGTGAGAGGTGGAGGCTTCCATCGCGGCTTGCGACATGGTGTTCAAGATCTGCGTGGACTCGGATTCCAAAATATTGCTTTGAACAGAGGAGTTGGCGGTTTTGGTGCTGGACGCCGGCTCGCGGGACTACGTCTTGGACTGAACAGCCAGAACTTCGGGCAGAACTTGGGAGTTGGAGGTGGAAGCTACAGGAACTTCAGAGTTGGTGGTCAAGGCTTCCGTCAAGGATTAGGAGCTGGTGGTCATGGCTTTATCCAAGGTGATGGTGTGGGTGTGGGTGGACAAGGCTTGAGCCAAGCTTTTGCTGCTGCAGGTCAAGGATTTAGGATTGGTGGGGGAGGGTTCGGACAGAACCTTGGATTTGTTGGTGGAGGAGGCGGGCGTTTCATCCAACGGAACTTCAGGGGTGGTGGTCAAGGCCTTGGACAAGATACTATATTTATCAACCAGGGAATCGGGAATGGGCTTAATATTGGCATCGATGGTCAGAGCCTCTTCCTGCAGGCTCCAGGCCAGGGACTAAATGGCAATGGCGCCATCGCGCTTGCTCAAGGAGGACGGGGCTTTGGAGTTTCGGGGCTGCACGGACCTATCCTCCCAATTCGTCGTGGATTCCGTGGTCACCGATTTTCGCGCTTTGGTGGAATAGGAGGAGCCAGACGGAGCTTTAACGTCCGTGGGTTGACTGGTTTCAACGGTGGTGGCAACTTCCTAAACATTAGGAACCAGGTTGTTCCGCAAGAATTCTTTGCCTCTCGAAACCCTAATGTTTTCATCGGAATTCACAACTCTTTTGGCGGTGCCACTGGCTCGGCGATCCGCGGATTTGGTACCCGAGCGGCTGGACCCGCATTTCCAGTAAACAACGCATTCGCTGCGGGCGGCAGAGGCCTGTCCACCTTCAGGGCTCCAAATGGACCTTCATTCTTTGCTGGAAACGCCGTGGGAGCAGGATTTTCTAGGCAAGGTGCCTTTAACAATCAGGCATTTGGAGTTGGAAGAGCTGGGTTCGCACAGAGGGGAGGATTTGTAGGCGGCGGCAGAGCTGGGGCTGGAGCAAGCGCCTTCTCAAACGTGGGAATAGGCGGAGGAGCAGTCTCCAACGTGGGGTTAGGAGCTGGTGGAAGATCATTTAGCAGAGGTATTGGTGGAATAGGACCTGGCGTATCCATAAGCGGAAACGGTCTCTCTTCGGGAAGCTTCGGGTCAGGAACCTTGTCCGGAGTTGGGGGAGGAGTGGCGCTGGGAGGTGTAGGAGGAGGGGTCGCAGCAGGACCGTCGGTGGGCGGGGGATCCTTCAGTGGGCGTGCCGGCGGATCATTCGGAGGAGGCGGAGCATCTTCCTTTAGCAGTGGTGGATCTTCGTTTGGAGGAGGTGGCGGAGGAAGCAGCCAGGACTATGAGGATGATAAATAGAACACCCGTTGTTAACATGAGTGTATTGCTATGAACTCTTGAAGTGCTATCTTAAAGACCAATGTCTCGTAAAGCGAAAGGGGAGGTGTTCACGATGTGTTCCACAGTGATATTTTATCCCAAGTCTAGTGGAAATTAGTATCATTGAGCCCATGTTGAGAGGAACATGTAAGCGAAGCCAAAATTGGTGGAACTGCCCTTGACAAAGAGCAAACGTAGACACGCACGGAGTGTTTGCTGAATTTCTTGCGAACGTTTGTCTGTGGCAGACTGCCAGAGTCCTAGTCTTCACCGAATTGTTTGGTCTCTGGGCGCGGGCCCCTGCGAGCTGAACAGGCTGCGATAGTCGTCGCCAGCCTCGGCAGCTACTCGGGCACTGACCTTCTGTAATGTGCTACGTAACCATTGACATCGTGCGTCGATGCTTGTCCACTACGCACGCTCCGTGTACCTGCATGCATATATATATAACCCTGCCACCAACTGTACCCGGATTACATGTTTCTTGTGCTATTGTAACATTTATATTGGCTTCAATTTCCACGTTGTTTATCGCTCCATACATGCATAATTCAATATACAAGAATCGGTTGCACGTAATGTGTTCTTAGTATCCTATTAATTCATATACCACGAGTGACTTGTA
This sequence comes from Lepas anatifera, assembly GCA_034440635.1. NCBI lineage: Eukaryota > Metazoa > Arthropoda > Thecostraca > Lepadidae > Lepas > Lepas anatifera. Next base: position 639,447 of record JAOTON010002159.1, read on the forward strand.
GTTGTTTATTGTCAGAGAAGCAGCGTTACCCGCCGTATGAGACGTGCCTGATTTCCCAGCATGCCTAGTTAGGTAGATCAGGGTCGACGCGCTGCCATGGCGCCCTGCTGCTCGGCTGCCACCCTGCACACACGGCTAGTATTGGATCGAAACACTCTCCTCCAACGCACGTGCTTTCGTTTAGAACCATCCAACTCACGAAAGACATGTGGACGCTTACACAAAAAGCATACCACAGGCAACGAGAAAATATTGACGTCAATAGCTATGCTAAAAACCAGAAATATTCATTTTATCCAAAACCAAAAAGCCTATATTGAGCTGTTTTAAACAAAACCCATCCTATATTTTCCCTATAACCCAGCAAAAATGTGCAGGGGCCATTCAATCGCCAACCCGCTGCTGACAATCAAGTTTACCCGCTGGAACCAAAAAAAGAAAAGAGAAACTCATCGGACTTAGGCTCATTGTTACCTTCCGCACTAGCTAGTTACAAGATCTTCTGATCTCTTCCCAAATTGGCTTAACCATTGCCCCGGTGGGGAGATTGAACACCCCTCTCGGGTTTTCTGGCGGCACAAAAAACGGCGGCGTGAAGCGGCACCGTACTTGACACACCTTATCCTTCATTAATTCTCCAGCTTTTCCCCAAATTTTAGGGTTGGGTCAGCTCAGGTCACCAATGCAGGCCGTGATCTCACCTCTTTTAAAGTTTAAGATAACATGAGTGAGAGTAGGATAAATCTATCCAATTGGAATTTATCCAATAATGACCCTACCGAGTACTACACAATATTTTCCGGGGGTTTTCATATCAGTGGCCTAAGGTCAGGTACGGACCATGCCCTCTCCATTGAAAATGTATGGGAAAACAAGAATTGAGCGAAAATGTCTCTACTTATGTAGATAGAGCTTAGAATACCTTCCCATTCTCCAAATCGTAGCATCCTCGGCCCCATTCCGGCTTCATGTTAGAAGTTTGAGCCTGTGACCCCTGAGAGGTCGTCTAAGAAAACTTTAACAGGTTATCAGACTTGGATCGAGAACTTCGCAGGAATTAATGATAATGCTTTCATTTTGATGTCATTACATTAAGACAATTATTTTGAGCCGAATTACATACATATTGGCTATGCCCGGTCAGATGGTGAGCTTAACCTTACCTTAGGTCCGGTAATATTTATTTTGACCTAGCATAGTCATATCATACATATTTCGATTTGCCGTAACGAGAGGAAGCAAATAGTGCCTAAAAATTGATTATTTAATTCAGACACCAGAGCCCAGAAACACTTCTCTAACATGTCACCTTCTTTGACACGTCATGACCTCAATATTGACCTGAGCCAAAAATGGCCGGTGAAATTTCTCGATGCATTTTTATGACCCATCTACCAGCTTTCGCGTTGTTTTCGTTATGCCTCATAGGAGCCAGGATCGAGGGAGGGTGTTTTACAACCCCCTCACCAGACCGAAGGTAGCTCGGAGGCCCACCGGGACGGATGTTAACTCGATAACCCTTTCGATGAAACGTGGGGATCTGGCCCCCTTTCGAGATATGAGTGACAGCGCGTGCTGGGTACCAAACATGTTTATTTCGGACAGACACAAGAAACAAGACGTACAGATGTGCACACAAGAGGCGAATCACGAGGTAGGAAGGAAAAACGTGGAAACATGACTGAAGGACGCTTTATTTCTGGTATTTTCACCAGAGATTGAAGAAAAGCGGAGGGGGCGTGACGATCAGCAGATGCGGTAGGGGGAAGGGGCACCGAACGTCGGAAGGGTAGCCAGCGGTCAGGGATTGGAAGGCTGTACCTTCATCGAACATGACGTTTTACAGTAAACACGCGCAGTGGAGGGCTCAGGCGTCAGCGTGCAGTGGAGGGGTCTATTGGGAAAGTTCCACCCTCAGACCCCATAAACCGAGAGGGATAGAAAACGCCCGTTCGGGGATGTGCCTGGGCGATGGTGATCTACACAATAGGTAAGTTTTATTGATCTAGGTTAATGTCTTAAAGGTCAAACCACGTCGTAAATGTCAAATCTGGGCCGTGCTTGAGATAACTATTGGGAAATGCTGTGATTATGCGAAAAAATAAGGAATACACCAAACGCGAACTAAGGTCATAAAGAGAAGGTTCCATAAAAGGTTATCTGAAAGTTTGAGGTCAGATCATTAAAGTTCACTGACCTATGATGTAACAATATGACATCTTCCCAATAATGTGCAAAATAACTGGCAGTATAGCAGCCTTTGGGTGAAAAATTAGTGTTAAACCTTGAAAAAAGAGCTTTGACCTTGAACTGTAACATTGACCATGGCATTGTGTAGCTTTAACTAAGAAGTCTTAGCATAACATTCGTCAAACTGAATAATGTCATCTGACTGGAACATTGGGGTCAGTGATCTTCACCTTTGACCTTGAACTTCATGTGTGGTGACCATAACATATACATATATTAGCGATCATATGGCGTTATTACATCACCACATGTTAGATAGTGCAGGCGAACTGGTGCGACCACGCGATTGCGACAGTCTCAAAATATAGGTGTGACTTTGAAAGCATATAAGGAAAAAATCGATCGATTTTCAAAATAATTTCAACAATCGACATGCTAATGAATTTTTTCAGAGGTAGCCAAGTAGCGTTTTCCGGCGGCGAACGGTTCTCCGACGATCCTTGAAAAATAGGTGGTGGGGGGGGGGGGTGAAATCACCCTACTCCATTTCTCACGTTATGCCACGCCGTCATCGCGACGGCCAGCATATAGAGCGCACTCTTCAGTTAGGCTATGTCAATGCGAGGGCACGAGCGTGACGCCAACTGGCCAGTCTCGTCCTGTCCCAACGAACGAACGATCCCGTCCCAACGATTACGACTGATGAGTGCCGCTAAGTCAAGTTTAGCATGAACACGTCAGATGTCGGAAAAACACGCGCATGTGTGCGCAAGGGTCCGGCGGCGGGTTGGGGCAGGCAGGAGAGGTGATGGAACAACAGGGGGACGCAAGTTCAACTGGTTTTCCCAAGGTGGTTACCTCTGTGGCCTTTTATTAATAACCCTTTTCCCAGCGCAGTGTATGTTTTTAAACCCCACCCGCTTTTTCCAGTGCTGCTAAAAAGAGCGAAACAGAACGGCGCCTTCTTGGCACAGCTTATTCTTGATTATTTCACCAATGATGGCGACGCTGGTAGTATACATTGCTAACAGCACCGTGATGACCTGTATCTCGTCACCTCTGGCTTTGGTACATAGATATTGGCCCTATCTCTTCTTTTGTAAAGACCATCTGTGTACGAAATTTGGTGACATCTGAGAGGCGATGGTGAACTCACGCGTATTTGTAGTCAGATGACCATCTTATCTCCCGAGTTGGAATGGCCATTTTGTCTCCTGAGTCATACGTTTGTGTTCTCTGAACAGAAAACCCGCATTGTTGCATTCGAGATCCAACACGGTCACACCGCACTGGTACTCAACATGCGTGACTCAGTCCAGGCACGATCTGGAGCACTGATCAGTTTTCCTCTAGCTAGGCACTAGAGAGTGAGTTATACTGCAAAGTTTACGCAGGAAAATTATCTTAGCTAGACTAGCGCAAGAGAGGGGGTGGTACGACCTTCACCAGTGCAGAACCTTCCAAAGAAGGCGAGGGTGGCCAGGAATTCCTCTGATAACGATACAGCAGAGCGAGTCGGCTAAAATGGCTCACCGGCTCTTTCCCGCGCCAAAGGTGGCGCCACTTTCACGGAAAATGGCCCCGGTTTTACGAGCGTAAGTGATCACTGATAGCAAATGCTGCGCACAATCGCATCCTGCTCACTATATCGAACAGTCGTAGTGCCAGGTCATCTTATCTTTGCATTTGTTTTAATCAGATTCAATAATACTGGTGTTTAAAGGGTATACATGTGCACTTGTATTTGTCAGGGCGGCGCTGGCAATCCTGTCATGGTCCCGGCACTACTACCGGTTAAAACACGACCATCTTAACATGTGAACTTAGAGAAGTATCTTATGGTTTCAACCGTTCCCCACCTATGTTCGCAGATGGTTAACACCCACACTGGAGGGGGTCTGGCACTAACGCGCACTGGAGGGGGCCTGGTAGGCCCACCCTAAGATCTCGGAAACTAAGAGGGTTAGAAAAACGCCACTTGGTAGGTGGGTGGGGGCTATAGTGATCTACATGATGACCAATTTTTATTGACCTAGGTCAATATCTTAAAGGTCAAACGAGGTCGTAAGGGTCAAATATTGGCCACGCTGGGATCGATTGGTAAATGCTGTGATTATGCAGGAAAATGGCGGGAATAAGCTTAAGGTGGACAAGTTCCATAAAGAAGAGGTCTCAAAGAGGCTTCCCCACAACTTTTGGGTCAAGGTCATTCAAGGTCATTGACCTTTAAGGTCACCATATGGTATACTACTTATTATTTACACTTTGACTAACACTGTAGCCACTGTTTGGCGAGAAATGAGGATTGACCTTTCCCAATGGCCTTTGACCTTTGACCTTGACCCTTGTATTTGGGTACCCTACCGATGACGTCATAGCATAATATATGTCAGACGAGGTAACGTCATTTGGCTGGACGGACAGTGGTCAGTGACCTTGGAAGTGCAGATATGACCTTGACCTGTGACCTTTGACCTTGACCTTGACTTTCATGTGAAGTGACCTTAACATATAGTCCCGCTTATATGGCATTATGACGTCACCACTCGGTCTTCAATGCAAGCTAACTGGTCCGACCGCGCGTTTACGGCGAGCTCAAAATGCAGGTCTGACTTTGAAAGCCTATAAGTCAAAAAATTTTCGGCCGATTTTCAAAAAGTCTTCACCAATCGACGCGCCATTAAATTCTGTTAAATATGGCCACATTTTGTTTTTCGGACTACAAGCGGTTCTCCGGCCACCTCGGAAAAACTGGTGGGGGCTAGGGCCCCTCTCGCGTGTTAAGGAGCTGCACTGAGCAAAACACTGTATTGTTACTTCTCGACTATATTCAATATATTTTTTAAATACCATAATGTGGAGTAGATTTTCGTAGGATCTCGTTCGAACTTCCTCCACAAGAAGATATTGGGGGTCGGAGCTTTCGTACTGTATTACAATGCTCCGTCAGCGATGATCGTTCGGAATATAAGGTTCACAAGGTTCACTGTGTGTTCTATTGTGTCTTTGTATCCCCCTTATATTCCGAACGATCATCGCTGACGAAGCACTGTAATACAGTACGAAAGCTCCGACCATCAATATCTTCTTGTGGAGGAAGTCCGAACGAGATCCTATATTCAATATAATTTTCCACACAACTCTTAAGGACATGGATTGGTGAAATGTTTTGTAAAAAAATCTGAAAAACCCGCTTATTTGATTAAATCATTTATGGTTGTTTAATTCAGACGTTTTTTTCACACTGCCAGAATTGCACGCTCGCAAAAACGTTTTTGCCAATTGAGAAGTTACAAGAAATTTTGAATGTTATTGGCTATACTGGAAACTACCTACGAAACAGCACTGCAAACAGGCTCAGGAGCGCCATTGTGTGAGAAATTTCTGAAGAAGCAGTCATCCAGGTCGAGCTATGAGTGTAAAGAACGACTGTGATTCAATATTTCATGGGAAGTACGGAAAATTGTTGTACATTTCTAAACCTTACTGGAAGTAGTGTCAATAACTTTTAACTTGACCCCATCAGGATGGAACACTTTTGTTTACCTTTTGTTACATGCAAGGGATTTCTAGCTTGTGGTATAATTTTTCATTACCCTTGTTATTCAAGGCGGCATGAACACTTTTTTTAGCATTGATCTGGCTTTCAATTCTTTTCTTTTGACATGAGGGTGGAAAATATCACACAGGCGATAGCTGAATTCATTATCTGCGCGATATTAAAATCCATATATGCGCTAGCTCAATGTTGCAGCCTGGCCCGAGAAAAATGATTTATTTAGCCTCAAACGACACAAGGATGGGTTTCATATCATGCATCGTATCATACCTCTGCGAAATAATTTTTCCACTACGATTTACTTTTGGGTAAAGTTCACGCAGGCTTATTACGCGAGGTGTTTCCGGTTCGAAGCATTCGATCTGCATTTCAGGTCTTCGTCAGCGGGATCGAATAGAAAAATTCGAATTCGATAGATGGAGCCTTGCTGGCGGTGCATTTATACAGCTCGAAAGCTCAAATCCCAAAAATACCTTGTGGAGTATGTCCGAACTAAATTTATCGGAGCATCGAAACTCCACAAATGTTTTTTTCTACAATCACGTTTGGTCATTTGCGATTCAGAGTCTGGGTCGACTGTGAGACGTGAGTCGAATCAATTTTTGCTTGAGTCAGAGTTAATTCGACTCACTTCGGGATATGGGTTGAGTCAGAGCCGACTCGATTCCTCCAAAATCTGAGTTGAGTCAGACTCAGAGTCAATTTCAAAGCCATGAGTCAGAGTTGAGACGACTCAACGTTCAATTGTTTTGAAGCCTGTGCTCAAATGAAATAAAACTATTGGAGGAAAGCTAGAAATACTTCTCCAATTTGTTTTGTTTTTTTCTTTGCTGCCTTTATGTGATTTGTATGTTATTGCTTTGGACTTGAGATAATCATTTTTGATCATCCATGTTACATGGTTTTGATGTGATAATAAATAGGTTATGCTTTATACTTACAGTAAGCGCAGTGAGTGAGTGCGGAATGGCAAATAATACCTTAATACCTACCTACGTGGGACCGGAAGAGAGCGCACTGGCATTGCCTACAGGTGAAGAAGGAGACTACTCATCACCTTTTCTGGCACCTGGCATGCAGTAATTTTCTGAGACTACTCATCACCTTTTCTGGCACCTGGCATGCAGTCAATTTTCTATGTTCATGCTGTGGCAGATACAAAGAGAGTTCAACGACCTTAGGTACACCAGATCACTAAAATGCCAAAAGAACGTTCTTCTCCATTGAAAGCAGGATAAGCGTATCTGCAACCCTCAACAGTACCTACTATACTCCAAAACGCAATAAAATATTTCGATTTTAAGACCTTCTTATTCATTGCAATATGCGCAAAGTTATTTAGGCTAGTGCCGTTTTGTTGTGGAACTCTTCGGGAAAATATGTATTGATATGTTTGACGAAATGGTTTGTCTCGAAATAAAGTTTTGTCGTAAGCTCATCTAGTATCAATTTTCAAACAATTTTTCAATCAATTTTTCAATTTTTTTCGTTTCCTCAGAAGTCAATTGGGACTTAATGAGTACGCAACTCGGTCAGAATCGACTATGGTTCGACTCGATTTTTCTTGAAGTTATGCCGACTCACTTTCTGGATGTGGTTTAAGTCCCAGTCAACTCACCGGCTCAACAAGTTGAATTGAGTCAGAATCGGAGAATTTTAAGCCGCGAGGTAGGGTTGAGTTGACTCAAAAAGTACTTAGCTCCAAAAAGTCTGTCCACAAGTAAATGCGGCGTCACTTGACTCTCAGCGTCACGTCGTATGACGCAGCCTCCCCGGGAGCTGACGTAACCAGCCGGATCAGATCAGATCAGATCGGATCAGATCGGATCAGATCAGATCAGATCAGATCGGATCAGATCAGCCGCTGGTGATAGGCTGCGTCAGCTGCAGAGCCGTTCCTGGAAGAGCATGCGATCAAAAAATTCAGAGCAGAGTTTCAAATCTCCACTGAAGATTAGCAGGACTGGACATTGATTCAAAAAAGCGATTCAACTACCTTCAGCATCGTTCTCCATTTCACTGCATTTGAGAAACATTTGTAGGTTGAGCCTAATTTTGTGGTTCAAAGCCAATTTGGAACACATTTCGTTGCTGATTTTGAATCAGTGCCCACTATTTCCCTTCAGCGGTAAAAAAATTATTTTCGAGCAGCTTCACTTTCAGCCATTTACAGTCGGATTTTGTATCCGCCTCAAGCGTTACATATCTAGGTCACATAGCTTTATGAAGCGCTAGGTGCGATTACTTCTATGAAAACATGTTTAACATCCGTGAGAGTGGCGAAACTGGCGCTTGGAGACCAGATCAGACATCACGAGTTGACCCGGAGCCTGTCCTCATGCCCTAACGTCGTATGATTTGGCACGAGGCGCTCGGCCTGGTGACAAACAGCACGCTGGTTATCGCTACAATGTCCTACTTGAATCAGGGACCGGCCGCCGGACCAGTCCCGGAAACGGCCCCTCCCACAACGGCTCACCACCTGACACGACACAGCCGCAGCCGCTGATAACGACCGCTGCTGGACAAACAGTGTTGATAATATAGCTAAAACTTGATTATGTGCCCAGCCAACTACATTTGGGCACTTGTCATGCTTCCATTGGCGGATCCAGAGAGAGTCAAGTGGGGCGCATACCTTCCCCGACCGACTCTCGGCACCCTCCTGAATGGTCGATGGCGCATCCTGAAGTTTAGCCTCCCACCCCTCCCCGCCCCTTCCCCACCAAGGGTGCAAGAATCTGCGCCACCGAATTCTGATTAAAAAACAACAACAAAATTGTCATAAAACCGATAAAATCGATCGATCAGAATGCACCCCAAGTGAACCGAATCTAAACACTTTTGGAAACGACCACCGATAGGTACCTTATACACTAAAAACGTCAATAATAAAAAACTAATTCATCCAGTGGCGGATCCAGGACTTTATTTCGGGGGTTGCAACTTGTCCCACCAGCAACGGGACAGCCTCTGGCTTTGTATTTACTAAAGGGGTTCGAACATTGTGGGGGATTTAAACCCTACGAGCCGTCATTGCATTTATCCTTATAACAGCTTTCTCAAAAAAAACCTGGAAGGGATAAAATCTTCTATATAAAAATAATAATAATAAAGTTTCTCTCAGTAGACCCCAACTGAGCCGAATTGAACATTTTTGGAAACGAGAGCGCAGTCTAGTCAAGAAGCATGCATCTGCATACACGACCCTCGAAACAAAAAATAAATAAAACACACTTGATACGCAACTAGTCAAAACAAACGCGACACAGGGCTCCCCATCCCTTCTTTTTAGGCACCTGGCAATCTCATCTTTGTTTGGATGATTTTGAACGTTTTTCTTAAAAAAAAACATTGCTTTCACCACTTTGCACCCAGTTTTCCCCTTCTCCCTTGATCACTTCGTCTGGATTCACCCCTGGCTTCATTGTCCCGTTCAAAACATAAGCCATAGTTTCCGTCTACGTCCTCAGAACTTGGGTTTGGCACCGAATTCCTATCTTGATATTTCCTGACCCAATGCCCAAAGCAAAACTAAACAAACACGTGTTTTTAGAATTTTTATCTGCATTTAGGATGTCTAAAATATACATCAGCCTGAAGACACATATCGATATGAAGTTCTTTATTTACAAACAAAGTCATATATCGAAACATAGGGCCCGTACGTCCAGCGTCGGGGTGCCAGGGCCGTAGCGGAGCGCCGTGGTGTCAACTAAGAAGTGCGATAATTGAAAATGGCGCAGGTTCTTGTAGCTAAATGTTCCCATTCTCGAACGCATTGAAGAATGAGTGGGTACCAAAATCACCGGAGGACCTCGTGGGACTTTTAGTTTCATTCTATGTTTGTGAGGAAGTCGTATTTCATTTCCTACAAACCTCACATTAGTAGAAAAAATGATTATATTTTTCCATAAGACAGTACAAAGTGCATTCGTTATGCATCAGATGCCTTGTATAAGCTTCATACTATTAGCTACGGTCCATGGATATTTCCAATTTCATTCCTGACTACGCATTATTGAAAAATTATTTTGCCGTAACATCTAGCGTATCTGGCGAAATATTCGGCCTTCACTCAAAGCTTACTTTCACGGTGGGATATAGGTCATTCCAGGACAAATCGTCCAGGCGAGTTCACCATCAACCCTTAGATTTCAACCAAATTTTGTACCCAAGGTCACCAGACAGAGGCCATCTAAGTTTCGGGGTCAACGCAAGCATTGCAGAAGAAATAATTGTATATCTTAACGCGCGCCCCGCTGGGGGGCGAAATTCGCCCCCTCCTGGTTTTTCCCAGATAGCTAAAAAACAAAGAGACACAGAACAACAAAACTTACGGTACTTTATCCCTGAACAATTTGACACATCTGACCAAATTTTTGAGTTAGGGTCATGTCAGGTCGAGGAGCTATTCAGGGTCAAGTGACCCGAACTCAAAACCGAAAATTACGCGTTTGAAGCAGCGCCCAGGGAACATTAGCAAACCGATCAGTTTGAAACTTCCACAATATGATAAGGTCATTAGTGTCTATAAATCTGCTATCTCGGAATTTTGATATTGGTGACATAAGGTGGCATACATTTTTGGTCACCCCATTATAAGTCTATGGTGAAAAAGTGAATGGACTCATTTTCAGGAAATACTGGATAGATAAGGCTGAAAATCCTCAAACTGTCTATTCTTACCACGATCTTGACCATAAAGTTGAGTTTATGAGCATCTGACCTCTCAAAGGTCATATCAGGTCACGGAAGCAGAGAGTGGTTGTTTTGCCAATAACTTCTCACTGAATTGAGATATATTACCGCCCTGGTTTTCGGCAATGCCGTTTATCTTCCACCTGCAAAACAGTGACGACTGCTGGTAACAATGCAAGGATGAGTGGAGTTTTTTTACTGCATATATCAATGGAACACGTCGGAACCTTTAAATTATTAATGTATAAGGATAAGTTACATTCATGGGATATGAACTAAGGTTTCAAGCAGTGGCGGATCCAAGGGGGCTAGGGGGCTCAAGCCCGTAGGCGTAGGAACCGGAGGGGGCCAGGGGGGCCACTGCCCCCCCCCCACTTTTCTGTGATGGCCCCCCCGCAATGGAGATAAGAATATCAACAACTATAATATCAAGCAAGAAACTCAAACTGGCCCGATAGCTTGCCCCAGAAACCCCTTAAGCTTATATGTGCCCCTAAACTAAGCTGAGGTCCTATGAGTCGATTTTAAGGGCCTCTGATGCCATACGAGCTAATCTGGGGCCCCTCGAGCTGAACTGAGCGTCACTGAGATGGATTGGGCAGCATGAACTGTTCTAGGATCCCTAACCTGAGCTAGGAGCCGTGACCTTAAACGGGGCCCCTTGAGTTGGCCGGACCCTATATCCGCCGGCCTGGGGCCCCTGAGCTGAGCTGGGATCGTAAAGTTAATCTTGACCCCTGAGCTAATCTGGGTCCCCTGTGCTGCACGGGAGGCCCTAAACTCATCTGGGGCCCCTGTAGAGTAATAGGGCCTCTGAGCTGAACTTGGGGCTATAAGCTTTAATTTGAACCCTGAACTGTTCTGAAACCCTATATATGCCGACAAGGGGCCCTGAGCTGGTCCGGGCCCTTCAGCTAATCCGGTCATCAGAGCTAATATGGGCCCCTGTGTTGAACAGAGGGCCCCTGAGATGGTCTGGCACCCCCTATAAGACTTTACAGCTACTGACCTGGCGGCCGTGAGCTTGAATGGACCCCTTGATATGTTCTGAGACTCTATATCAGCCACCCTGGGCCCCCTAAGCTGAGCTGGGGCCCTAAGCTAATCTGGATACCCATGTGCTTAACTGGGCCCCTGATCTGGTATGGGGGCCCCTAAACGCTTCTAGGATCCCTGGGCTAAGCTGGGGGTCGTGAGCTTGAATGAAGCCCCTGAGCTGTGAGACGAGACCGTATATCAGCCGATTTGGGAGCCCTGAGCTGAGCTGGGCCCCCAAAGCTAGTCTAGGCCTTAGCTAGTCCGGGCACCCTGTGCTTAACTGAGAGGCCCCTGAACTGGTCTGGAGGTCGGAGGACTGACGCCTGATCAGCATCAGTCCATGGCGAACAAGGTTTGAGCTGGGTTGCGGAGCGTGTGGTACATGTGGCGGGCGAGATCGATATGTGGTGCATGGCGGGCGAGATCGATATCTGGTGCATGGCGGGCGAGTCGGTTGAGGTGCGAGCGATGGTGAATTGTTAATGGCTGACTGAGGCAGCATCGATGTCGGCTGAGGAGCGAGTTGATGCAATTGTTATGGCTGATGGCTAGGGCAGGATCGATATCGCTGAGAGCGAGTTGATGCAATTGTTATGGCTGATGGCTGAGGGCAAGGATCGATGTCGCTGAGGAGCGAGCTGATGCAATTGTTATGGCTGATGGCTGAGGGCAAGGATCGATGTCGGTTGAGGAGCGAGTTGATGAGTATGCGCCGAGTGGACCAAATGACAGCTCAGAGTCTGTCATCATCTTTCGGACCAAACACCTGGCCCTTCTGTGCGTTCCATGGTGTTTATGATGGCTTTCAGTGGCGGTATGGCATTTGTTCTCGCAAGCGGCACTTGTTGAACGATGACAGTTGGTTCCTATCGCGAATGGCTCTGGGATTGAATGGAATGATACCGAACGTGTCAGATTCGGTTCCGGCGATGCGGGCCGGTTGTATATAAGTTGAGCGTGTTGCTCGCCCATTAATTTAAGGTCTGATTTAAATTCAAATTTGGCCTTTTGACCCACCACCCTGAATCCAGAGTGAGCTAAATGATGACCCAAGTCACCTGTTCGGTGGGTCATTCGTTTTGGAGGAGTAGGAGTATGGTGACGGATTTTTGGAGGAGTAGGAGACACTCATTTGACCATCAAACTGAGAAAATTGGCAGGGAACATTCCTATTTTACGTATCATTGGCGTCGAAAGTGGCGGTGGACGGAAAACGCATCCCGAATATACTTTCTACGGGGACGTCCCCCAAAAATTGCGGCACCTGACCAATTCATTTCACATTTCATTATACCAATCCTAGATAACATTAGTCATAGGTATTATAATATATTTGTGCATATTAACACGCGCCCCGCTGGGGGGGCGAAATTCGCCCCCCTCCTGGTTTTCCCCAGATAGCTAAAAAGACGCAGAACAACGAAACTTACAGTGCCTTATTCCTGACCAATTTTACACATCTGACCAAATTTTTGAGTTAAGGTCATGTCAGGTCAAGGAGCTATTCAGGGTCAAGTGACCCGACCTCAAAACCTAAAATTACGAGTTTGAAGCAGCACCCAGGGAACATTAGCAAACTGATCAGTTTGAAACTTACACAATATGATAAGGTCATTGGGGTCTACAAATCTGCTAACTTGGAATTTCGATATTGTTTACCTAAGGTGGGGTCAATTTTTTTGGTCACCCCATTATAAGTCTATGGTGAAAAATAGAATGGACTCGTTTTCAGTAAATGCTAGATAGATAAAGCTGAAAATCCTCAAACTGTCTATTATTACCACGATATTGACCATAAAGTTGTTTTTTATCATCTGACCTCTCAAAGGCCATATCAGGTCACGGGAGCAGAGAGTGATTGTTTTGCCAATAACTTCTCACTGAATTGAAATAAAGCTCCCATTTTGCTTGCGTTGTGCTTATATTGTCACGGGGAGTAAATTGATACGCAACGTGACCATCAGGTCACTCTGTGACCCTGACCTAGGTCGAGGTCAGGTCATTTTGACTATTTGACCTTGCAAGGTCATATTATACATCATTCAATTCGCCGCGATGAGAGGAATCTAATGATGCATAACGATTTGCTCTAGCTCCCCTGAGGGCAGATCTAGGAGGGAAACGTGCACTGCTCTATTGTAAGCCTATGGAGCATTCTTTGACCTATGCTGACCTCAATATTGACCTGACATAAAAGTTCTTCGTATAGATTATCCTCGTCTTGTCAAGAGCTTTCGAACACTTCCCGTAATTTTCCTTTAGCTTTCGTGGGGAACGAGATACGGAGGGGGAAAACGCCCCCCAGCGGGGCGCGTCATGCAAGGGACCCCAGCGGGGCGCTTGTTAAAGGTGGCTGATTAAAATTATCCAAAATTGATACCAATGGACAGAAGGTACAACGGGCTGTATAAGAAAAATAAAAAAGCTTTGACCTCAGGTCAGGTTTTGACCTCGTGACCTTGTAACCTTTTCATTAAATCATGATTTTTTTTGAAAAGTCCTATCTTGAATTTTTTGTTGTATTTTTTTTACTGGATGATCCTCTGGGCATAAGCTAACCAATGGTGGGTGAATTTCTTTGTAACTCAGATTAGGTAACAGGTCACCGTGGTCATCACCTAGGGCAAAACGCCCATTGCAAGTACCCTTCATGCGGATACGCTACAACATGGCTCATATGGATGTCAAATAAAAGCTGATCACTTACCTACCACAGATATCGTACCATTACTTGTGCCTTGGATCTGAAACGACCCTTGTAACCTGACTAATTGACCTGGCTTGATCTAAAATATTTTCAAGAAAAGTACTTAAATACGTTACTACCGATTTCATTCTAAGGCTTGACAGGTTCATGGTGCTCCGGATATGTTGGAGCATTACAAAGTTTTGCCGAACTCGGGTGACCATAGTTTATGACCTAAAATGACCTCTGCTATTTTATCACATTACACCATAGTCGAGACGCCTATCATTTGAAAGGCCATATGGCCGCCAGTTTGTTGTTATCAGATGCTTCAAACATGTAAAGATCCTATGTGTGGAATTTCCCTGTGCTATAATTGGTGTTGCGTTGTACGCGTTACGGCAATAAATATGCAATTATTAACAATACCAAACGACAAAACTGGAACAAAAAACAATTTGTTTGAAACGTCTGATACGGTATCAACCGCCAAAATTGGGGCAAAAAATTTTTATTTTTTTTAAATATTTTCGCACAATATTCAACGCCGGTTTTTCAGTGAGACAACCTTCAGTGTTCGGAATACATCCATTCGTTCTTTACACCCGTAAGAGCCAGCAATTTCTTTTGCTTTAGTTCTGATTTTCTCGGGCACAACATAGCGGAATTCGCAACCGTTCAGTCTGTACTTTTTTTATAAATTTTGTTCAAGTTGTTCCTAGTAGGGTTGCTGGAGTCGGAGTCTCACTAAAGTCATCAAGGGACTTGTCACGGAGACCCCGACCCCAGCACCCGAACGAGCAACTCCCTCAATGGAGGGTTAATTTAGAAGCCAAAGTTTAACGTCCCACAAAGCACAGGGACGGCCGCCCCGCTCAGGTCACCCTCTCACCAGTCAGTTGTCAGCCGACCTGTACGTCGGGTAAACTATTGAGCGCCGGAGCGTCTCAGGGGGAACCGATCCCAAGCCTGGACATGCACTGCCACTGCATGCTTCTGAGCAGCGGGCCGGAGCCCAACGCTCTACCAATTGAGCAACCGGGGCGGCTAATTCCATACATAATACTAATTCCATACATCTGATACTTTCATCTGGGCATCCAAAAACTACATTAATTCCCAGCTGGTTGCGCTAGACAGTTTAAACACCAGTAGAACTTTTCAAATATCTGTCACCATCAACTGAATTATGGCCTTGAGCGCGAGTGGCACTTTTCACCACTTTACACGGGAAACAATGCGTGTGATTGTATCGATGGCTCTGAAGTGTGCCGCATGGGTCTTAAAATAGCAGTGAATGAATACATTTTATGAACTGAATATTTTTTCCTTACTGCAAAACAAGCCTAAGGGATAATCTTAGGTTATTTTTGTGACGAGTGCTGCTTTAGCTCGTATGGCAAATGAGCTGGAAAAGCACTTCCGTGATACCAGGCTGGTAAAGGCACTAAAACATTTCATTGTATAGTTCCGCTGGGCATGACAACAACTGCTGCGTAACCTATATCGTCCTCTGACGAGCACTGTGTTCGAAGTGTCCAGGGCTGAAGTCTGTGTGGAAGTGAAAAATGTTGAATGCAATGATGTGCATATCAGACGCTGAAACAAATCGTATCGTATCAGATGTTAGAACAAACTTTTTCATTCCAGTTTTGTTGTTTGGTATTTTTGATGATTGCATATTTATTGCCACAACGCCTACAACTCAATACCAATAATACCACAGGGAAATGTCATGTTCCATCCACAGGATCCTTACATGTTTGAAGCATCTGATAACAAACAACTCGTGGCCATATGGCCTTTCGAATGGTAGGCGCTTCGACTATGGTGCAATGTAATACAATAGCAGAGGTCATTTTAGGTCATGAACAAAGGTCACCCGAGTTCGTCAAGACTGTGGAATGCCCCAACATATCCGGAGCATCATGAATCTGTCAAGCCTTGAAATGAAATTGGGTATGATGTATTTGCGTACTTTTCTTTTAAATGCCATGTAATGGTACAAAATCTGTGGTAGGTAAGTGATCAGCTTTCATTTTACCTCCATATGAGCCATGTTGTGGCGTATCCGCACGAAATATACTTGCAATGAGCGTTCTCCCTACGTGATGACCTCTGTGACCTGTTACTGAGTTAAAAAGAAAATCGCCCACCAATGATACGCTTATACCCTGAGTATCACCGGGTGAAAAAAGAAAATAGGACTTTTTCAAAAATTATTAATTTAAACAAAAGATTACAAGGTCACGAGATCAAAACCTGACCTAAGGCCAAAGTTTTTCCTTCTTATATTGTACGTTGTATATTTTATCCATTGGTATCAATTTTAAATGATTTCGAACAGCCACTTCTATGATAAAAAATTATTTCTGCTTCAATGTTTGCGTTGACCTCGAAACTTTGATGACCTTTATCTGGTGACCTCTTTTACCTTGGGACCAGAAAATGGGCCCGAATTGTTCTTTGTATAGGGGACCTTGGGTATAAAATTTGGCGGAAATCTGAAAGGTCATGGTGAACTTTTTGGTGCCTCCCTGGACGATTTGTCCTGGAATGACCCATATATGCTACTATGGCCAAAAATGAATGCCAGCCACAAAATATATGGACAATTATCTCTTGTTTGAGCCGTATTTTAGGGCAATTGAAGAAAGTGACCAGAATGAAATTCTGGCGTGCTAGATCCTGGATCGGGCCCGTTGTGCCTCCGTTAGGGGAGAGGTCGCAGGTACTGAAAGATGAGCGAGAGTAAAGACGCCCACAAGCCGCAGCGTTTTTGGAAACACTTTCAGAGTGTAAGCAATGAATGTAAAAAACGCACCAGGTCCGGGCACTGTACTGTTACTGGTTTTACACGCACCAGGTCCGGGCACTGTACTGTTACTGGTTTTACACGCACCAGGTCCGGGCACTGTACTGTTACTGGTTTTACACACACCAGGTCCGGGCACTGTACTGTTATTGGTTTTACACGCACCAGGTCCGGGCACTGTACTGTTACTGGTTTTACACGCACCAGGTCCGGGCACTGTAGTGTTACTGGTTTTACACGCACCAGGTCCGGGCACTGTACTGTTACGGGTTTTACACGCGCCTGGGCCCCATTTCATAAAAGGCGTAACTTATGCTTATAGCGTAGAAGTAGCATAATGCAGCGTAGAAAGTGAATAATACACCACAATCTTGTTTCACAAAAATGCAGCGTGAAATTCAACTACTTGCAAAGTTATGCTGCTCTAAACTACGCTGTACTGGAATGCAGCGTAGAATATTGTCAATATTGTTTCATATAGCAGACAACATGTACGTTGAATATGTAAAACACTCCTGAAAAGCTATGCAAGATATAGCAGCGTAACATTTATCAGACAATGAAGCAAAACATGAAAAATATACAATTTCTTATGCAATTCTGAATCTGAGGCAAAATTAGGTAGTGTAGTGAAGGACAAAAAGAGTCATGAATGTAAAAGAAACTTTAATAAAAAAGGCGTGCAAGTTCTTCCTTGCACAGGTATGAAGCGCAAGTTGCACATGCCAAATTGAGCTGATATGTAGAGTTCTATGGCCATTTGGTATGCCAAAAATGATGATAGCTATTGATGCAAATACACAGGAAAGCTGACATTGATTTTTACTTTAGACTTTCTGCCGTTACTGTTATTTTACAGTCTAGTGAGGACAGAACCCTAGATCTGCTGACACTGACACAGTGTTATATGGAGTCTATGGAGGGTAAAAATTCAATTTAAGTATCTGTCACCAACAAAATCCAAGCATCTCGACTGAAGCCTCTGGCGAAAATGATGATATAACTAGGTGCCTAAGTACCAGCATCTTGATCCAGTTATTCTTCAAAGATGTTTACTCACCATTTCCTTTCCCAGTTTCACGAAATTATAAGGTTCACAGACCTTTCACAGTTCACTCATGATTAGTAAACACAATTCACCTCAAATTCCACTGAACTACACTCGCACAACAATACAATAACCTTTTTAGGGCCTTCTTGACAGTAACTACCTAAAAAAATGGGGTACGGCTAAAAACAAATAGGGTAAGGGCGGGTAAGAGTACGCAGGAGATAAGAGTACGCAGCAGCTGTTTTGGCTACTTAGCAACCACTGAGATGGTGAATACCCTGGTATAAAAAAGCAGGGCCAGTGCCTTCGCTGCTCAAAAAAATTCAACGTGCTCCTATTCTTTCCACGAGAGTACAGAGCAAAATAAGTTTTTAGGCACCCTTGATGTAATATTTATTATCTACATAAACTTGTAGACCATGCTTCTATTATCAAAACTATTGTATTACGGTACGGTCTGTCATCACTAAGAAAGCTGAGCTAGGAGTGTGCTCCAGGACCAGAGCTCAGGCTAAAACGCCTGCCAACATGTTTATGAAGACTTTCTTCCCAAGGAAGCATGTCCGGCAAGAGTACGCAGTAGATCATTGGGCAAGAGTGCGCATGCTTAAGAGATAGGAAAATTTAATTTTCGCTCGGGACAGGGTCCGTAATTCATATTTGGAAAACCAAACGTTGCAACATAGTTCTTGTATATTCAGAACGATATAAAATCATACAATCGCCTAGTTTGGCGACCAAAAGCTTCGCGACATGGCCTATGCACCTAAAGCACAGCGGGGCATCAATGCGTACTCCAGCCTCCTTCCTCTTTTGCGTACTCTTACCGACCCACTCCGGCAAGAGCACGCACGTGACTTTTTATTTTTGATGGTCTCGTGGCGAGTTCCTTTCATATACATTGAGTTGGAACATGGACCATACATAGACAATTCTTCGGGCTAAACAACCACATAAAAATTTTAGCTGTTAGGCTTATAGGAGAAAAGTGAAAGCCTTTAGAAAGTTAAGTGCGTACTCTTGTACGGACTTCCCCTACGTCGTATTTTTATTGCGTCAGCTGTTAGTGCATCTTCCTCCGCAGTATTTGTAAAAGTGCATTAGAAACTTAAAAATTGAGTAAGAGCAAATAAGTACAATAATTTTCATTCAAATAATTCATTGAAAAATTTATATGCCCTTTTTAATTTTAATAAAGCAGTTATATGCCATATTTGAAAGGGGTAATTCCATTATGGAATTGGGCGTACTCACGCTGCATTTGATATCTACGCCGCTTTCGCGTGAATGTCACCGCTCTTTGTGAAACGTGATCCTGAGTACGGCGTAACTTTGCAGGTGAATGTGGTGTAAAACACGCCGCATTTCTACAACTTTTATGAAACGGGGCCCAGGTCCGGGCCCTGCACTGTTATTCGTTGTGCATAGGGGAGACCGGGGCTGGTTGAATCTTTTTTTCATTTTTCCCTCCGTAGGTAATAATCCACAAGATCTACCGAAAATTTGATACCACCATTTAAAACGTAGTTTTTCACAACCAAACGACGGCTAATCTTTTCCAAAGAAAAAATACATTTTGCCACAATAAACTTTTCAAATAAGCTCTGCACCTGATGCTTGCTGCCCCGATGCCGGGGTAAGTTGCATCAGTCTCCGGGGCAGTTTGCATCGTGAGGAATTAGTGCACAGAAAGACAATACAACGTCCGATTAGGTTTATTGGTAGGCACGTTTGCCATTCAGATGATTGAAAGGACATTTTATGAGGTTGGAAGAAAATGTGCAGGGGGCCGGACATTGGTGTATCTAACGCGGGGGGGTGGGCTCAAGCCCCCGCCCCAGTGTTCGAGCTCTTAAAATAAATGCATAGTCAGAGGTTGCCCGAGATGCTGACAGG
The DNA here is from genome assembly GCA_034440635.1 of Lepas anatifera. Lineage (NCBI taxonomy): Eukaryota > Metazoa > Arthropoda > Thecostraca > Lepadidae > Lepas > Lepas anatifera. Next base: position 659,383 of record JAOTON010002159.1, read on the forward strand.
GCACCTCAAAGGTCATAGTATTATTTGTAAGGTCAGATGGCGTTGCCCAGTATAAGATAGTTATTTTGGTCTGACGTCATGGGCTAGGTTACTCAATATTAAAATCATGGTCACATGGCAATTTCGAAGGTCATGGGTCAAGGCTTTTCTTTTTGAGATCGTAGGGGGCTACCGGTTCCCCTCCAGTGCGCGTTTGTGCCATACCCCTTCCAGTCCAGGTGTTAATACAGAACATTCAGGCATTCTGAGTCACAGTTTTTAATTATTCTTCCTTATTTTAACTGCCAATAATCAGGGGCGTCACCACGATATTTTTGTTGGAGGTGACGGACCCTAATCTGGAGATGACGGGGGGCTGGTGGAGGGGAGGGATTGTAATATAGTGAAAAAAGTAGATGCCTATTAAAGTTTAAAACATGGGGGACGCCCGCTCCCTCATTCGCGAACGCGAACTCATTCGCGCCTAGGTAGGTTGCATCAATGTTTCAACCTGCCCCACGAACAATGATTCGTCTTGCCCCGTCCCTGCCCTGAATCAGTCATGGCGCGAAATATTGCACTAGCCAAGAGGTCCCGCCAAAAGTCTTTGCTCAATTGAAGACTAGAGAAACACGCTTTAACCTGCCAGGCTTATGACCAGCGTACATGCTATCTTGTATTTCATTTAACACTTAATGTAACAGACTAAAAAAATACTTTCACCCTAAAAAATTATTTTTTGCCTCCTCACCTGGCATCGGCCGACCGGCTTCGCTGTTATTTTCGCTGGAAAGACATTGCGCGTGCGCGGTTCTAGTGGGCCCGCTAAACTGACATCTAGTGAATATTTTTTTAGTTACAGGCCCTGATGCATTCAACCCGTGATGCAACCAGCCCCGGTCTCCCCTACCACGTCCAATCCGACCGTGCAGGGTTTTTGTGATTTCCATACTAGTGAACAATAGGGGGAGGGGGGGTTAACACAACAGACGACCACAACGGGGGTTTCCTAAGCTGCTGCTACGGCGAAGGAACCCCGCTAATCAAGGTTGCCTGTAAATGCCGCCTGGTGACACCCTGGCTCCGCTCTCTCCCGGACCCCTCCCATGGACTCGGGACAGCGGTCTGTCGCTCGCGGCAGACAGGTATGTACCATCATACATACCCGTCTGCCAAGGGCGACACCCTGGCTCCGCTCTCTCCCGGACCCCTCCCATGGACTCGGGATAGTGGTCTGTCGCCCGCAGCAGACAGGTATGTACCATCATACCCGTCTGCCGAGGGCGACACCCTGGCTCCGCTCTCCCCGACCCTCCCATGGACTCGGGACAGCGGTCTGTCGCCCGCAGCAGACAGGTATGTACCATCATACATACCCGTCTGCCGAAGGCGACACCCTGGCTCCGCTCTCTCCCGGACCCCTCCCATGGACTCGGGACAGCGGTCTGTCGCCCGCAGCAGACAGGTATGTACCATCATACATACCCGTCTGCCGAGGGCGACACCCTGGCTCCGCTCTCTCCCGACCCTCCCATGGACTCGGGACAGCGGTCTGTCGCCCGCAGCAGACAGGTATGTACCATCATACATACCCGTCTGCCGAAGGCGACACCCTGGCTCCGCTCTCCCCCGACCCCTCCCATGGACTCGGGACAGCGGTCTGTCGCCCGCAGCAGACAGGTTTACCATCTACCCGTCTGCCGAGGGCGACACCATGGCTCCGCTCTCTCCCGGACCCCTCCATGGACTCGGGACAGGGTCTGTCGCCCGCAGCAGACAGGTATGTACCATCATACCCGTCTGCCGAGGGCGACACCCTGGCTCCGCTCTCTCCCGGACCCCTCCCATGGACTCGGGATAGGGTTGTCGCCCGCAGCAGACAGGTACGTACCATCATACATATCCGTCTGCCGAGGGCGACACCCTGGCTCCGCTCTCTCCCGACCCCTCCCATGGACTCGGGACAGGGTCTGTCGCCCGCAGCAGACAGGTATGTACCATCATACATACCCGTCTGCCGAGGGCGACACCCTGGCTCCGCTCTCCCGACCCTCCCATGGACTCGGGACAGCGGTCTGTCGCCCGCAGCAGACAGGTATGTACCATCATACCCGTCTGCCGAGGGCGACACCCTGGCTCCGCTCTCTCCCGACCCCTCCCATGGACTCGGGATAGCGGTCTGTCGCCCGCAGCAGACAGGTATGTACCATCATACATACCCGTCTGCCGAAGGCGACACCCTGGCTCTGCTCTCTCCGACCCCTCCCATGGACTCGGGACAGCGGTCTGTCGCCCGCAGCAGACAGGTATGTACCATCATACATACCCGTCTGCCGAGGGCGACACCCTGGCTCCGTCTCTCCCGGACCCCTCCCATGGACTCGGGACAGCGGTCTGTCGCCCGCAGCAGACAGGTATGTACCATCATACCCGTCTGCCGAGGGCGACACCCTGGCTCCGCCTCTCCCGGACCCTCCCATGGACTCGGGATAGCGGTCTGTCGCCCGCAGCAGACAGGTACGTACCATCATACATACCCGTCTGCCGAGGGCGACACCCTGGCTCCGCTCTCTCCCGGACCCCTCCCATGGACTCGGGACGCGGTCGTCGCCCGCAGCAGACAGGTATGTACCATCATACCCGTCTGCCGAGGGCGACACCCTGGCTCCGCTCTCTCCCGGACCCCTCCCATGGACTCGGGACAGCGGTCTGTCGCCCGCGGTATCGACGCACCGTAGTTGTAACAAGCCTCGAAACTGGAGGTCTGCATGGGATGGAAAACCATATGTAAATTATGGAAAGGGGTGCAATGAGACCGGATGTGACACAATTGTCCAGGATTATCTTGCGGCGGGGCGGAAATGGACAATTTCCTGTGAAGAAGAGGCAAGAAAAACGACCCAACGAAGGTACTAAAAACAGCAACTTTTTTATTTCAAGAAATGGGCACATGGTCTCCCTGAAAAGTAAATAAAAGAGCTGAACGCAGTCCATAAGCTAATGTTTCTGTTCAACGTTAAAGAAACAGGCGTGCAAATGATATTATGTGCAGCATTACACATTATTGCAGAATTTAAAGAGTTCGCCCCCACCACATTTAGCTTCAGCAGCTGCAGTGCCCTAAAACTCCAAATGTGACGCCCAATACAGAGTAGGTAACATTTCAGGCGCGTTATCGGAATGAATCACCGTATGCACCATATGAAGTACTTGCTTCCAAGTAAATAAATCAAAATTAAGTGAAAAAGTTAGGAATGAGTAAATACAATTTCCCACGAATCAAGTCGATTGCTACACAACAATCATTAATCAATCCAGCACACGTTATTCCTGGTGTTTGTGCATCTCCTCAGGACAGACAATCAAATGTTCTACGGCCAAACACACTAACCTACTTCATAGTTCATTGCCCGAGCCTTCACAAATCGCGGTATGTTTACAGTTATGCTTGCGTATTAAGGATAATTCAGCCTGTGCGTGCCAGTGATTACAGCAAAGCTGGAGGAAAGCTATTATATCCTTTGAACAGTTATTGAAAAACGTCAAAGTAACTGAGCTGGTGCGCTAAGTCCCAGTATGACTTGGTGTGAATACTATATTTTTCAAACGTACGGCAACCGGTGATGGTTCCGAAGTTTTGGGTAGAATGTGAATCATGTCGCGATGTGATGCCAACTGTGCTTTCAGGACGGCCAGAAAATGTAGAGGGCGGCACATCTATCAAATTGCCAACAATGCTGGTGACAAATATTGAGGCAGTCTTTCAAGGGTCTCAGTGTCTCATGAGACACTGAGACCTATGGTCATGCTTTTTAGCAGTATATATTTACGACCATACTTCACATGACAAATTACACAAAACGTTTAGCGCAGCTTTTTGCGCAGAAGAAGCAAAATTCATATTTGTTGCCTTATTCCTCTGGCCCACTGTTGTCAAGTCCAGCAGCTTTTGAGAGCCAAGGCAAGCCCCAGCTCTTGGTGACGTATCAAAAAATATGCCTACCCACATGCCAATGCAATGCCCTGTTCCCTATTTTCTATAATGGCACTCTTGAAAACCACGCGCTGGATTACTGCGCGACATGAGAGGACAAATAGAACAGAGAAGTCCATATACTTTTGGAGCGCGAATACAGGAGGATCGAAGGTCGTTTTTTCTATTCTGAATTCAAACCCGTGGGTTGGTTGGTTTGACGTATTTGTGTGTTCGTTGCGCAATATGGAGGTTTTATTCAGCACCAGTGAGTGATGGTGCATGGCATATGTTCATACATCGTTCTCCGTGATCTATTTTGGGACAGTTGCAGGTAAAAAGCCTCACTAAAAACATTTATTTTCGCCCATACTGAACATCAGTAGTGACCGTGAGAAACTATGACTGATTTCAATTTTCAGCAAAGCCGCACGATACGTAACTGATGCAAAATACCAGGTAAATATTCCGCAAACATCCGTGCCAGGTAATGTATCTTTGCTGTTTGATCTCGTAGGTGTGGAAGTATGCTGAAGTGTGTGCCCCTGATCTTGTAACATTCAAGACTACGGTAGTGCAGTACATACAGGATGTAGGTACCTGAGATTACTCCTAAAGGGAACTGATAAGGTAGGTAAATCTGGAAAGCGCCAGATAGGTAGGTATTAGGCAGACACCAAACATTAACGCCCAACTCCAATCGGGTACCCGGCCAGTGCGGGGCAGGGGTCGAGCACTCCCAAATCAGACCTGCCTATTAGCTTGGTTTCCTCTAAACACTAATAACACGCGCAATAGTGAGGGGTCTGGCGTCAACGTCCAGTGGAGGGGGTCCCTAAAGTGCGCCCAACCACTGGAATTTCCAAAATTAAGAGGGTTAGAAACGCCCGCTTGGGTGTTTTCAGGGGCTATATTGGTCTACATTAAGGTCACCTTTTACTGACCTAGGGTCAATATCTTCAAAGTCAAACGAGATCATAACGGTCGAATCCGGGCCGTGCTGAGGACCTGGTGGAGATGCCGTGGTTATGCGGCAATAAGTCGGAAATACATCAAAGGCAGACTAAGGTCAAGTGGGCGAGGCTCCATAAAATGTTTTGCGAAACGTTTTGGTCGTTTGAAGTCATTGACATATTACGTCACAATATGATATATTCCCTATTATCCACCTTCCGTCGGGCGACCGTCGGGCGAGAAATGGGGGGTTTGACCATGACCAATGAAGTTTGAGCTTTATCCTAACATCCAGTAATTTTAACTATGACGTCATAACATTATATAAGTCATAGTGGGTAATGCCACCTGACTGGAAGCACTCAGGCCAGTGACCTTGAAAATCTGAGATAGCCTTGACCTGTGGCATTGTCCTTTGCCTTCATGTGAACTGGGCATATCGTTCCGGACCGTATGGCGTTATGACGTCATCACTCTGTATACAATGCAAGCAATCTGGTGCGACCGCGCGATAGTGACAGTCAAAACATGGGTCTGAATTTGGAAGCCTATAAGTGAATATTCATTGACAGATTTAAGAAAAATTATCGATCGAAGTTTTTATGAAATCCTTCAAATGCAGCCGACTTGCATTTTCCGACTGTGAACGGTTATCCCGCCACCTCCGAAAAATGGGTGGGGTAGTGGGCACTTTGGGACCGATTTCACTGCGCGAGGTAATATCTATTTTCTACGCAGACATTTTGTTTTCGAGAAATATAATGCAAAGTTGAAATAATTATAAATTCTTCCAATCCAAAAATAAACATTATTTTGAAATTATTTTGATAGAAGCTTTCCTTTCAATGTATTTGCCTCAAACCCTTCCACACATGCATTGTCTGTTTAATATTTAAAGTGTAAGCCAGGGGGCTTCTATTTATCTGAAAGAAACACTTAGAAAATATGTAAACCTCAGTAACATAATGAGGTGGGGTAAATTCATGTGTCAGCTGTTTGGAGCAGCATACATTGACTGACGTTTTCCTAATGCAGCGTGAAATTGATCTCATTTCATAGTTAGGTTTATTTCTTGCGCTCATAAAAATTTATACTATGTTGATTTATCCACCGACCTAAATAATAAGATAAGATGGGGGAATCCTGGAATTTTAAGTTATATTTAATCCTATAATTTTCTTATTTTATCCTGGAGGAGAAAAAATAATGAAATCATTACTTTTGTCGTAGTTTTGTCTTTTTACCGCGCATTTTTTCTTTTATTTTCCGTTGTGTTTCACGTGTTTTTGTGAGCCAACTCAAGAAGGGGAAAATTGAAATATTTTAGTATTACCATCCTTAATAGGAGAAGGAAACAAACAGGTTTGTGACTCCAACAAAAACATGACTGGATACAAAAAATAGGGAGAAAAACGGAACAAGTGACCAATACTGAAGTTTGCAAATCAACGCTAGCACGCGCAAGGTGGAGCGCAAGGAACATAATTAATAAAATCGAAGACTAGATGAAAACCAAAGTCAAATAATCGAACATTTTCACCCTCATAATATTTTAGCTTTCATGTTCTAGGTGAGTACGCGGTTGTGTGTGGTGTTTTTTACCAGGAATCATTGTCCTCATCCTTACACTTCCTGGAGGCTGTGAGCGCTTGCGCCTGTGGCTGCAGCGACCCCTCCAGGTAGAATCCCACTTTATTTATCCTCACCTTTCCTCATCCTTGCCGTCTCCTTCCATAAGCCCTGTTCGCTGTCGCACAGTTTTGTCAGCACCAATCAGCGGGCCGCGTGCGCCTACGTCACAGGACTGGCCTTCCCGGGAACTGTTCGAGGTTTTGCGGGCTGACGGCCTGCTGCTTGTGCTGATGAAAACCGTAGTGCATGGGCCTATTTTTTAATGGCATAAAGGTTTAAGTTCCTTTACTTAGAAACAGAGGCGATTATGGCGCTGATATTACTTTTCTGGGGAGGGTTGGGTCCTGCTGAAAAACTGTGCTGACAGCTGAAGGGCTATAGTTTTAATCACTTCATACTCATTACAACACTTTAAGGGGAATGTGGGACCTAGGTCGAATCCCGGAATTTTGTGTCATTAGAGGTATTTTTAGCCGAAAATCATGGAAATATGCATGACTTGTGTGAGAAATGTACAGTAAGCTCAATATTTTGATATTAAAAATGTTCATCTAGGGTAAGGAACAAACCTCTGCCAGTGCATAACGTCATGATCTGGCAACTACTTCCATATTCGATAGGATTAAACAGGCTGACTCTCATCGTGACGTCAGCATGATGTCATGCCAACAGCTGACAACTGTGGCTGGCTCCATGGGTACATTTTGGGTACACTTCAGGCAGGTTTTTAGTTTTTCTCTACGGAAACTTCGAGTTCCAAGACGAATGATATGTTGAGTACCGGGTTTTGCAGCATGCTTTACAACTTGGCTATCTCAGTTAAAACCACGTTATAAAGGTGCCACATTCCCTTTAAAGGCCATCTGAATCGTGTGGAAGTGTGCGTAATATATGAATGAAATACTTTTGATAAAGTGTAGTACCAGTCAGAAAAACAGAAATTTGCCCTTCAGGGTGCATGATAAAGTGTTCTACTCTGGACGAAAAACGTCTGAGTGATGGTCAGACCTTTGATGTTGTTGCAGGACTGTTTTTTTTTTTGGCCGTCCGGAAGGAGTTCATATACTTGACACACAGCCTTCCCGCTATCCGCCTCGGAAACTGCTACTCATACAGCTAGCTATCGGTTCCAAATCGTTCCTAAAACCATCTGATTCATTGCCAAACAATCTCCATATGCTACTCCTTCGAAGTGTCCAGAGACATGCCATGACGTTGACGTATTTGCTGACGTCATCATGTGGACTGGATTGCGTGATGTCTTGTCCTGCAAGTGAACAGTACAACGCAGGCGGGACTGCTCCAGAAGCCTTCTGATTGGCTGAAAGTGGTGCAGTCGAGGTGCCAAAGCAGAGCAGACTAAGAACGCCGGAAACTTTCCGTTTTCTGAATAACTGACGTTCGGTATTTATGCGAGCCGTAGGCGAAGACCCAGGTCAGTCCGTTGCCTGCGTCCTGTGAAGGAAAACGATAGTGGGCAACATAAGCATAGCCTGGAGTACGTGCAAGGCCAGACTCAATACAGTTTTCCTCCTCATTGTGTTACGATTTTGTCACCTCTATTGATAGGTCTATCATCCTAAGTTAGAAACATAGCGGCCAAAGCCTCAGTTCTGAAATGATCTTCGCATTGTGCACACTTCTAGAAGATAGTAGAAGGTTACGTATGAAGGTAAGTACCTACGCGATTTATATATGCTACCTCTCCCTTATACTTTTGTCAAGTGTTCAGGCATCTTATTTTCCAGATTCAATGCAAAGTGGTGTTGGATGTTTATGTCTTAATTATAACACAAATATATTATGCGGGAAAATGCACGTGTCTGAAACAAATCCCCACATATGTGCAATTTCATTTCACTTATATAACAGCACTTTACACTTCCAAATTCGCACCTTCAATTACATGTCTAACTATTCAAGCCAGTTACATTATTTTTCTTGAAGTCTGATAAATTGTATTGAAACTCATCAAAATATCCTCAAATGAAGAACTTTTATAAGTTTCAGTTTATTCATTGTATCACCAACGGGCCAGAGGCCCATTTAAAGATGAAGTCATCGGATATAAAACAAAATCATACAGGTCCAATATACACACACATTGATAGGTACAATTCCCAAGATATGACTAGCAGATAATAAAGTCAAATACTAAGAGGCTAAAAGAGCCTAAAAACATTGTCACGATATAAAATCGCATAAAGTAAAAAAACATCCTAAAATGTAAGACTAGTGAATATAGCAAAAAACATAAAAATCCAAGAATCACCGCACTGAAGCCATCAAACTATATTCTTAGCGGCGTAAGAAATTTTATCACTTTCAGTTTATACTGCCCAGTTGAGGAGTTCCAAATATCAACTTCGCGAAAGATAGCTAAAAAAGTATTGCACAGTTTCGGAACCCTGACAAAAAGACTCGACTTGATCGTATTCACCCGAGCATATGGTACGTAAAGTAAGGCTCTGCAGCGAAATTTCCGAGGTCGAACAGCCAGGGGGAAGCTTTGGAGAAGAAACGAAGAATCGATGCAATTTGTAAGAATGTTTCTAATGAACATGAGGTCGTGCTGCTTTAGTCGAGCTTCGATTGTTGCTATGCCAAAATGTTGAGACAAACTGGGGTAATCTAGAGGCAAATTGGGTATGCGACAGCGAAAACAGAACCACATGACAAATTTGTGCTCTACTCTTTCCAGACGCTTGAGATGACAGGTGGCTGCTCCACCCCAGACAACGCTGCAGTATTCCATAACTGATCTGACATTTGTAAAGTATGCCGAAATCACAGCTTTACTGTCACGATGGCGCAAAGCTCTGTCATTTCTACCTGTTTGGAAAGATCGGGTTAACATGCCTAATGTCCTATTTGCTCTTGGAACAATATTATCTACGTGATTTACAAAAGTAAGCTTCTCATCCAGAAGAACGCCGAGATCCCTCATTACAGTCACTCTTTCGATTGCTACGCCGTCAACAAAATAAGTTTTAAGAACCGGAGTGCGGCGCAGCGTCAAAGTCAAGACCTTGCATTTGGATGGACTTTGAGACAGTTTCCATGTCCGTGACCACTGAGATAAGGCATCCAGGCTCACCTGGATGTTACAAGCATCATTATTAGTGTCAACCCGATGATAAATCTTGACGTCATTGGCAAACATCACGCTACGCACTTGTATGGAGCTTGGTAAGTCGTTAAAGGGAATATGGCACCTTGGTCGAATCCTGGAATTTAGTGTAATTAGCCGTACTTATAGTCAAAAATAATGAAACCACTAATGATTTCTCTGAAAAATGTACAATAAGCTCAATATTTGGTTTTTAAAAATACTCCTCTAGAATAAGAAATAAATATCAGCCTGTGGATGATGCCACGATCTGGCAACCACTACCATACTTGAGACGCTTCAAGGGCTTCGATTGGCTGATGCTCATCGTGACGTCAGCATATGTCGTCACACCAGTAGTTCACAACAATGGCCGCCGGCGACGGGGGCTGAGGGGGCTGGTGTCAGGTAGGTTTTAGTTTTTTTTTTCTACGGAAATATCGAGTTCCAAGACAAATGAAATATGGAGTACCGGGTTTTCCGACCTGCTTTACAACTTGGCTATCTCAGTTAAAATCACGTTGTGAAGGTGCCACATTCCCTTTAATATAGCAGGCAAAGAGTAAAGATGATAAAATGCTGCCTTCTGGAGTTCCTGATGGTACAGGCACCCAGGATGAGCTTTGGCCATTCACAACAACCCGCTGTGACCTCCCAGACAGATATGATTCACACCAGGCAAGAGCTTTGTCTGTAACAGGGTACGAACTTTTTAGCTTATGAAGAAGTAATCTATGGTTAACTGTTTGGAATGCCGAACTGCAACCAGTGTAAACTACGTCCGTCTGGGAACCATCGAATATGTTGTTCCAGGCCGTATGAAGCATAGTCGCCAAGTTAGACGTGCATGATCGGCGCGGCATAAAACCATATTGTTCTTCAGATAAAACAGCCTGAACGTGGGCAAGCAGAGAGGTGTGCACAACACGTTCCAACACTTTACTGAGCAGAGGAAGCAATGACACACTCCGGTAGTTCGATGCCGACGTTTTGGCTCCCTTTTTTAAATACAGGGACTATATTAGCCCTCTTCCAAACCGCAGGGAACACTCCTTGATTTTTTTATAAATTTTGTCCAAGTTGTTCTCAGTTCGACTGTTGGAGTCGGAGTCTCACTAAAGTCATCAAGGGACTTGTCACGGAGACCCCGACCCCACCACCCAAACGAGCAACTCCCACAATGAAGGGTTGATTTAGAAGCCAAATTTTAACGTCCCACAAAGCACAGAGACGGCCGCCCCGCTCAGGTCACCCTCTCGCCAGTCAGTTGCCAGCCGACCTGTACGTCGGGTAAACTATTGAGCGCCGGAGCGTCTCAGGGGAACCGATCCCAAGCCTGGACATGCACTGCCACTGCATGCTTCTGAGCAGCGGACCGGAGCCCAACGCTCTACCAATTGATCTACCGACAATTTACACAGCTTGGCTACCGGCACTGATAATTCCTCTGCATATTCACGAATGACGCGGGCGCTAACATTATCTGGCCCACACGCCTTAAAACGGCTAACACTGCACAGGATTAGCCTGACCGTAGCCTCTAACACCTCCAAATATTTGAGAGGGTGAATGGGATAGTCAGGGGCTCTTGGAAATTCAGTAACATTTGGGTCGTTGAACTTAGAGAGCAAAAGTGGCATTTAAAAGCTCTGCCTTCTGCTTGTCGACGGTCACTTTACGGGTTCCGTCAACGAATCAGCTTACTTTGCAAAAACATTAGTTATTTGTGCCCGATGTTGCTGTAGAAGAGCACCGATTTTGATTACTTTTTCTTCTGAGTTTTCATAAGATTACCTGATTTTCAGTTGATAATAGTATAATGTACGGTTTTTTGGTTACCGGAGATACAGCGTAGCAGAGTGAAAAAGAGATCTACCGAGTATTATGCGCATCGGAATTGGGCCTTTTAACTTTCATGAAGAAAACATTTCAGCCAATTTGGAAAGAGGTTAGACAGGTTAAAACCTATAAGCGTTTGGTTCTAGAGCGGAAATGTCTTATAAGCAGCAGAATGAAAATTAACTGGTCCCTCACTTTTTTCCGGTGGTGATTTTTATGTCAAGTGCAATGAATTATTTCAGCCCACCCAAAGACGTTCCAAAGCTTAGAATGATTGTTTGTTCATATTCAAATAATTATGCAAACACATTTACTTGCACCTCAACAGCAGCAAACTTGCAAAGAAAATTGTTTAATATTTGATAATCAATCATGGTGTCTCGCACCTCAGGTTAAAAATTTCGGTACAGAGATTTTGTCCGGCGCACACAGTTTCCGCAGACTGCAGATGGCAAAGTCATATGTGATAAACTACTTACACACATCAGTACTAACGCACCGGTGCGTTACTCTTCAGATACGAAGGTCCAATAACATCGTCCCTGACAGTGAAAATGAAGGGTTTTCTCCACTCGGTGAAAGCTGGTTGCTTGGGCTAAGCTTGTATTGTGGTAATATACTTGGGCATCAATAATTACATAATAACCTGCACCTATTTGTTATTAATGCTCCATGTGTATTATATGATTTACAAGCTAAGATTGCTTGGATTTTGATGATTTCAAAAGGCATTATCTAGTCAGCGAATGATTATGATTTTATTGATTATACATTGGAAGTGCAAATTAACTAAGGAGGATCCAGGATTTTTCATCGGGTGATAGGGATTCTCGAGAGGTAGGCAAAATGGGTGCCACGCATTAGGGTTTTGATTGAGTTTAGAGGCGCCGGGTAGTAATATGAGGGCGTAGTTCGTCATATCCTTGGCATAGAAGGGGGCGGGTAGAGAACAGTGTTACAGAGACCACCAAAGACGTTTAAATGTGCGAAAGGGAACGGGACGGTAAATACAAAGCTCAATTTGAGACATCCTCCTCTTTTCCGCGTCTTGGACTTCTGCCGCAATTACAGGCATAGCCCGTAGGACTTAGGGACCAAAGTCTCAGTAAAATCATTGGTGTTTTGTATTGAAATTATAACAAATTTTGAATCATGAAGTTGTTTCCTCCAAACTCCTCAAGACCGTGTTTTTTTAGGATTTTAGCCATAAAGGGTGAGGTGAGTAGCCATAACCTTTTAAGTCTTAATAGTGTGTCTACCTGTGTGTCCAGTGTAAGATCAATAGGAAGAATTCTCAATGGTGGCAACTTCCTTTTTCTTCGGACGGAATGGAAACGAACTGAAACACACAATTTGCAATAAGTCTTCTGGTAAAATTTCGGGAATGGGTGATAAGGGAGATGGGTGAAGGCCACACACACATTGTACGGAGCCAGCTCCTATGCTTTCGTTACTTTGTCCTGTAGTTCATTGTTCACCTCAGTGCACCCTGCTCAGCCACTGATTCTATCGTGTCACGCAACCCTTCCACATTTGCCGGGTTCCCTCACATTTTTTACAGACCTCGATACGTCAAACAAAAAGGAGGACTGATTAATTCAGTTTGGGGGCTGCAATGACGAATCCAGTGTACCAACAACTGGTTTACCTCCATGCATATAAATAACACATTGAGAACGGCTGGGCATTGCGTGACAATGCTGAGGCGAGAGTAGTTGCTCGAGAGTTTTCTTACCTGCAGTTGTACGTTACCAGTCAGTGCAAGGAAGTATGAGTCCGCCTGCACCAATCATGCCCATGACATTCTGATTAGGCGATTCACCTCAACGTAGTGAAATCGACTCTATCGCCCGAGTGATTAGTCAGCCATGACCTGCACTAACCGAGTTGCGTTTCCGGCAGTTGACAGTTCTGGCGCTGCTGGTGACGGTAGCTGCGGCCCGCGTCCATCGCACTCCTCCGACCACAGCTGCCCCAGGTCATGGCGCCGTCTTCAGGCCTCCTCCAAGGCCGTGGGGCCCTCCGCCTCCGCCCGCGCTGCTGTCTGCAGCCAGGCGCGCCATGCAGCGGGCCGGACTCGGCCCCAAGTCTCTTCACGGCGCTTTGACAGGAGGAAAGCTGTCAACCTTCCCTGCACCACCAAAGGGACTTTTGCCAGTGCCGTTCTTTGCTGGAAAAGGACTGCCCTTGCCAAAGGGAAAGCTGTTACCACCTCCCCCTGGGTTGCGACCAAAATTTGGTCCAAGTCCCGTGCAACTCGCTGCGTTTATGGCCGCAATACAGAAAGGCCGACGCCCATTCCCCAAAAAACCAGTACCACCCACCAAACTTCCAGCGACGGAGAAAATATTGCCGAAGAAAGTACCACCACCACATGGACCCACACCAATTCAAATCACATGCACGAAGGACGGAGGCAAAAAACGTGTCTTCTACCGTCGCGCAAACTTCGGCAACAACGCTCCCAAAGACTCTCGGAAGACGTTCCGGAGCAGGTACGGTGAGCGGTGCGTCATCACCATCGGCAAGCGGAAACCGCAGAAACTGAATCATCCCACAGAGGCGAAACAGCCGAAAGACACGCCAGTGCATCCTCCGTCAAAGAGCGCTGATGCAAAACAAGAAACATTGACGGTGTCAAAGGATAAGCTGTTTGGCGTTGTCAAAAGCATCGCCACAACGCTTGGGCTAGGGGCGGGCAAAGCCGCATCATCTCATTCTCAATCAGAATCTCAACATGCATCACCCGCTGTACCTGCACCAGCACTGCCAACAACCGAACCCGTCTCTCCCGAGACTTCTACATCGCTCTTCAACTTGTTCATGGCTATTTCTGAGGCTGTAACCGACTCATCGACTTCATCCAGTCATGATACCAGTGCAGCCACTGCCTCTCCAACATCCTCATCAACTAAGGCTCACCAGGGACAGGCTCCTCATTCTGCTCCTGCTGCAGCTCCAGCTGCACCTAAGGATTCCCCCGGACCATCTTCTCATCTGACTCATTCCTCTGCTCCAGCTGCACCAAAGACTGATCCTGGACAGGCACATCAGCCGGCTCTCCCCCTGGCTTCGTCTCCATTCAACACTCATTCTGGAAAAACTCCAAAACTAGCCCCGCACGCATCTTCAGTTTCATCTAAAAGTCACTCAGGTCACACCCATCGTTTGGTTCCTATCCCATCTCCAGTTTCGTCCAAGACCCGCCCTGAACAAGCTCCTCACTTCACTGTTGCTCCGATCCCAACTCCAGCTAAATCAAGCCCAGGAAAGGCTCCTCAGCTGGCTTCTAATCCCAAACATTTTGCTCCAGTTGACGCTCCGTCAACTCATACGAAGCCCGTCCCTGCCTTACCATCTCCACCTAAAGCAGTGCAAGACCCTAATACCACTCCTGCACAGCAAAGCGTCTCAGCGAGTCCCAGTAAATGGCCTGGCCAGGCCCATGTGTCTGCTTTCGCTTCTTCCCACCGGCATAAGAAGCCGGTTCCTGTTTCCAATTCACACGGGGTTCAGGCGCCTGCATCGCATTCACGCGCTGGAGCAGCTGACTTCCAGCAGATCCCAGCGCATGACTTCGCTGCCCCAGCAGTCCCCGCTCACAACACTCACTCTTTCTCACAACACTCAGAGCAAAAAGTGTCATCTAGTTTCGCTTCCGCTGCGTCTCATTCCTCTTCTTCGTCTTCATCTACTGCAAATGCCGGTTCGACTGCAGGTCACACAGTTGCTCCTCAAGTTCCATCAGGCCATGCAAATCCCACCACGTCCTTCGCAGGTACCCTTCCCAGTCCTGAGCACCCGGTATCACCTTCTGCAAGCAATGCTGCTTCAGTTCCACCTCATCATTCAAGCACCTCAGCATCCAGCAAGTTCTCTGCGACTAGCTCTCACAGAGTTCCATCGTCCCACTCTCACGGGTATGCCGTCGGAGAACCAGCGCGGGAGACTCCTCCAGCTCCCGGAAATCATAGTCCCTCGAGTGACACTGCATCTGCTCCTGCACCTACGCAACCCACGCGTGCCTTCCCTCTTTATGATAGTCACGTGGAGTCTTCTTCTGCTACATCTGCTGGGCATGGGGTCCATCAACACCACACTAAAATGGCATCCGCTTCGAAACAAGCTAGTTCCCATCACCACACTCCAGCTAATGGTCTACCAGCTGTTCATGATTTTCCCTCGGTATCCACTGTCGGGGCCTCAAATACTGCAGAAACTAATCCTCCGGCTGTAACTCATACCCCCTCAGCCTCACAGGCAAACTCTCCACGCAGGACACGCGTCGTTTGTCTCTCACCACGGACAAAGCAGCAGCTCTGGAGGCATGATTGTCAGTGGGTCGCAGACTGAAGCATCTCGCCCTACAGAACATCACTTTGGCTCTGGGGGTGCTTCTTATTCTGCCTTTGCTGAAACACCGCAGCAAAGCACCTTCGGTGGACCGTCAGAGTATGGGAGCAATCACCAATCTGGATCCGGCAGTGCAGGGCAACATTCCTTAGGTGCCACAGCAGGGGCGGGAGGTAGCCATGGCCCTCACTCTTCATCAGGGGTTCATCGCCATGTCGGTACCGCTAGTGGGGGTGCTAGTTTCCAGGATGGCGGCTCCTCACATGCATCTGGCTTTGGCCAAAGCTCTGGTGCTCATCGTGGCGGTAGCTCTACCTCATCTACATCAGGAGGTTCGGAGGTCCACCACGGAGTACAGACTTATGAAGAGGCTCTGGCTCTGGGCCGCCTGTTCCGTGCGGGGCTGACGTCCGGAGGACACTCCAACGAAGGATCCTCGGGCAGTGGCGGACATGCCGGCGCAGGAGGGTACCGATACCAGGAAAACACAGGGGTCAAGTATCTCGAGGAGGGAGAGGAGAAGAAGAAACACAAAGGTGAACATGAACAGCAGGAAAATACAGATCAAAACGATGACGATGCTGCGAGTGATTCCGAAGAGGAAGAGGAAGAAACAAGTACTGGAGTCACTACAACAAGCCCGGAGTAAGCTTACATCTTCGTGTAAGGCACTTCCATCACGACTAGAAAAGTGCGTATACGGATTCATACGCACGTCAAACGTCTCCAGCATTGGCGTTAATGGGGCAAGGTCATTACATAGTCCACGTTGAAATTTTTCCACGAGCAATCCGGTTCAGCGAAAATTTTTCAGGATACTACCTGTGGAACCGAAACCGGTTGCTGCTGTTAGGTGGGCAAAAAATCACGTGCAAAAGTTATAAAAGATCATGTTCTTGATAAGGTATTTTACCCGAGTTTTGTGAAATAAACGTCTTGCTGGTAATGCCTACTGTTTGGAACAGTTCACTTTTATAACCCAGTATTAACATCTCTCCGAAATATCATGTTAACTATTGATTTGTGGTCAATATAGCTAACAACTCAACCTTCACTTCAATTTGTCCGGTGTCGCTTTCAGCAGAAGACAAACTGTTATAAGCACGAAACCAACGTCTATCACGTCGATCGTCCAAAGCACGCAACTCAAAATAAGGCTTTCACTTAAGTTCACCTTCTTAGAGTACCATTTTACAGCCCACGCAATTGGATGAGTTTTTAAACCAGGTCACTGCTACGTGTACCAGATGAAATTTTATGTCTGAATTTGTATAAAAAGTAGTTTGACGAAAAATTAGTTGAACACTCTGTAGTTTAAAACAGTGTTTGCATTATTCTAATGAAAATTCGTTAGATATGGTGTGTGGCATACAGTCCAATACCATTATCTTAAAGAATGAGGTAGCGTTGCGGAAGTGCGTTCGACGTCCCCGCCGCTGACCCGGGTTCAAATCCCGGGAAGTTATTCTGCACAAGTATTTCCGATCTCTATAACACCCTCCCGGCAGGGTGAAAGTTAGTGAGGCTATATCATATACCATATCAGTAGTTAGTATGTGTGTATGTAAAGTATGAACAGGAATAAAGGAACTTTATCTATTTGCATCGTAATGACTTCCACACAGTGGCTGTTAAGTCATAGAGTCAATTGTACATGGTTAACAAGATACGGAGGTCAGCTGTGCGACACAATGACATAAACTTCCAACCTGAAAAGGTTTTGAGCTCAATCACGTGAGATGATCTCAATGATGGGCAAAAACAGCATTAAACAAAATGTAAAACACCGCTAAAAGACAATAAACACATGTTAAAACATAAAAAAGTTTAATATTCAAGCTGGGTTATGACAGAGACCGCAGTTTACGTCGACACATTCCCGCGCTCCCAGCGTCCCTGACTGCCAGCGGCGCTGCGTTCCAATGTGCGATACCTCGGTAAGTGAAGAAACGCCTCGCTCTCTCCGAACGCACTTTAGGTAGCTGAAGGGGACTAGCATCGACGGCGCGCGTCTAGTAGGCCGAAACTCTAACTAGGAGGCTTCTAAGGTGTTCAGACGACGATTTATCACGAAGTAGCTTAAATATGCTCTAAACACCCCTCTCACTAGTCAGCGCCTCCAGTTGCTACCATTTCAACTGAGCAAACAGGGGAGTCACACGGGCACTCCGTCTCGAACAGGCGGCAATACAAGGGGCATGGTTTAATACTTTCTGAACTCGATGTTTCTGAGCCTCACAGCAGCCTCCCCACACAGTCAAACAGTACATTACATGGGGTAGCACTAAGGCTTCAACTATGAGCTGCTTCACAGAACTGGGGAGTCTCCATATTTTGGCCAGTCCAGCCAGAGTGCTGTAACAACGTCGAATTAATGTTGACAGGTGGTCTTCCCATCGTAATCCACAGTCCAACTGAACACCAAGGCCTCTGACTGTTGGAGAGGGCTTTACATTAACCCCACCAAAACTAACGTGAAAATCCTGAACTTGAGCCTGTTTTGACGTCCCAAACAAAGTGGGTTCAGTTTTACTAGGGTTTATTCTTAAGCTGTTTTGATTGTGCCAGTTTTTAACAACGCCCAGCATGTCCTCTAAATTCGATTTGTGTCCCTCGAGGCTGCTGCGGTCACATGCATCGAGACATTGGGTGTCGTGGGCGCACATGACCATCTTATCAGTTGGCAAATGGGACGCTAAGTCATTGGTGAACACCAAAAATAGGACTGGGCCAACAATACTCCCCTGAATTACCCTTTAGGTGACTGGGAGAGACAATGGGCTCCCCGGACCACCTGCACTCGGTCTCTCAGTTGCCAGTCTGATACCAGTGACCGTCGACGCCGTACCACCCCAGCTTCTCCAAGAGACGGCCATGCTCGACGCTGTCAAAGGCTTTCGAGGTATCCGTAGCGATAAGTGAAACCGTTTTATTCTAGTCTATTTTTGATCAAATGTACTGGACAGCGTCGAGCAGGGCCGCCTCCGTGGATTGGCCGGGGCGGAAACCATGTTACTCCGGGCAAAGGATATTGTGATCGATGAGATATGGCATCAAATGGTCGCAAATGGCAGGCTGCGGCAGTTTTGAGACCGTCGGCAGAATCGAGATTGGCCTGTAGCAGTTAACATCGGTTGTACTGCCGGACTTAAGAAGTGGGGTTACCATGGCAACCATCTACTCCTCCGGCAGCGTCTCTGCCCTGATGGTTGCATTTATCATGTGTAGAAGATGGGGGTCCGACTACTGGGAACGTTGCCTTCAGTTTACGGTATGCCGTCCGTTCCGCTGGTCTTTGAGCTGTTCATACGTTTAAGAGCATGTGATATCAATACATCTATTGCACTTTCATCTGACTTGCGTCAATTATCAATACACACTGTTAAGAAATGATCTAAAAAAACATTGCCAACGAATAAATACACAGGGCGTATCATTTCTGGAACGACGACACCTGAACTTATAAACAGGTGAGCGGGGCACGTGTCTGTGGCTGAGCGTCTACAGCAGAAGACATGGCCACCGAAGCAGCCTCAGCTGCTGGTCCTCCTCCCGCTTCGCCGTGGTGCGCCGACAGGCCGTCCCGCGCCGTACCAGCTCTCAGTTTTCCTGCTCAGTGCAGGTTTGCAGGTCACTCAATTCCCAAAACCCGTGTCAGTGCCAGTACCCATAGCCTAACACACCGGTAAAATTTGGCCACCCGTCACTGCATAAATGTTTGCACCTGAAAAATGCGAATGGGTAACAATGGACACGTCAAGTCACCGGGGAGCCATTGTTTTACTCACGAACAGGACTGCTTAGCTTTCAAGGGTCTCATATTTACAGATCAATCATTATACGTTTTCTTCAGAAGAGGATCAATAATTTAGTCACAAAACATTCAGTACTTGTAAGCTGCTTTAGACCACACACCCTGCAATAAAGAGGATGATACAGTGAACATCATCTTACCCAGGGTGAATAATGCCGACATATACCACCCTGAGTTACTATCAATTTTTTAACTCTGACCTTGAATTGGTATCCTAGTCAGCTCTTACAATAAGAATGGAATGGAAACAATCCGCTACAGCCTGTGTTTTCTAGAAGTTCAGCAGGCAGCGAATATTTACCACAGCAAAGTATGTCATTTCCTGCACAGAATCCGCCTCGCCTTCGAGGAAATGGGCAGCATTACTGGAGCCACCAATTCTACCTGGACAAAGTAGCAGGTCCATTAACTTCACGATCAAACTTTGCAGTATCACCTCGAGTAGGAAAGGCCCAAGAAGGACAAAGAAAGAAAAAGGACAAAATAAGGTCGATTTCGGAGAATTAACTTGGCCTGTCTTTAGGTTTTAGAGAGTGAACTTGGCCTATACCGAGGTTTCAGGAGTGAACCTGACCTGTACCAAAGTTTCAGAGGATGAACTTGACGTTTCCTGAGTCAGTCAGAGCCAGCACTTAAATAGTACAGCTGTCAAACAAAATCTACGTATGTATAACCAAAAAAACGTGCCTGTAGAGGCGAATTCAAGCGGAAACCTAATAATGAGGTTAAAACCCAAACTAAGGAATGTTGCACGCAGTGGACCCCCGAAGACGTGTCATTTTCAAACTCTGCATGACATTAACATTGACCGTGTTTTCATGGGAGTTTGAATTACGAATCCAGTTTCAAGCTCCATCTAGATTTCAAATGCTGTTTTTACTCCTTCAAGCACCAATTTTGATTCCGAAGAATCCGGATGGGACGTTTTCAATCTCGACTTGCTGTATTAATGGCGCGCATGTGGGCCATGGGAAGTGTCACGGGTCTGTGAACTTTCCCATCGTAGTTGAAGTTACCTGAAACTGCACATCGCTGGTGGATCTTTGAAAAGCCAATTCTAAAACCTGGTCCTACTGTTTTAAGATGGGAGATATGTAAGGTGACATCATCAATAATGATAAAAATGACCGACTTACATTCATTATATATTGAAGAAAACGGAACAGAAAAATAAGCGATATTTTGAAATATCTTCTTTGTCAAGTTAAGTGAATTTGACAAAGAATAAGTGAACATGTCACTTAACCTGATAAAGAATCAATTTCATAATATCATTTATCTTTCTGCCCTGTTTTCTACAATATATAATGAATTCAAGTCGGATATTTGGAATCATTAATTCTAAAACCAAAGTAACGTCACAGTTATCATGGACATATAATTAAACGTAACATGTGAACAGATTTAACCCTCGCCCCGGTGGGGGTGTGTGAACACCCCTCGGGTTTTTCCTGCTGCACGAGAAAAACCGGATTTGGCACACCTTACCCTTGAACAATTCCACACCTTCCCTCCAAAATTTTAAGGTTGGGTCATCTCAGGTCAGGTCACCAGTGCAGGTCAAGAGACATCACCTCCAAAAAATTTTAAGGTTACACAAGTAGGAAAGGGGCAAATCTATCGGATTTAGGCTTATACCACATAATGGCCCCACCAAGTGCTACAAAAGATGTTCCGGGATTTTTCATATCGACGACCTAGGGTCAGGTACGGATCATGACCTCTCCATTGGAAATACAGGGGTGAAACAATAATTGGGCTGCATTTGTGTAGATACAGCTGAGAAAACCTTCGTATTCTCCAAATCGTAGTACCCTGGACCCATTTCCAGGTTCATGTTGCAATTTTGTGATCTTTGAGAGGTCATCTTACATCTTACTTAAGCAGTTTTTAAACTTGGGTCAATACTTTTGCAAAAAAATTATAATATAGCTTTTATTTTGATACCATTACGTTTGGATTTCCATTTTGAATCGTTTGATATGTAGCGTGACTCTGCTAGGTCAAAAGTGCCCTTGACCTGACTTGAAGTCAGATCATTTTTGTGCTTTGACCTAGTATAATCATATCATACATCATTAGATTCGCCATAACGAGAGAAAGCGAATAGGGCCTAAAAATTGTTCTAACCCAACTATGTTAAACGCTAGAGCCCAAACATACTACTCTTACATGCAACCTTCTTTAACCTGTCATGACTTCAAAATTGACCTGAGTAAAAAAAGTGACTGAAGTAGTTCCTGCATAAATTTGTATCGGCTATATAAAAGTCTTCGCATTTTTTATATCCCGCATAGGAGCCAAGTTCGAGTGGGTGGAGTGTTTAAAAACCACCCAACAGGGCCAAGGTGGCTCGGAGGCCCACCGAGGTGGGAGTTAAGCTAACACCCGCAGTGAAGGGGTCTTAAAGTGCCTCCATCTATTTTTTTCAGAGATAGCCGGAGTATCCGGCTATCATAGCGTTTGCCGACGGGAAACGCTTTGTAGACACGTTTGAGAGAATTCATGAGTGCGTTGATTGGTGAGGGAATTTTGAAAGCCCCCTCTCACACAAAAATGCACAAAAAGCCAGAAATACACCGGCAGACACCACGCAAGGCTAAAACTACATTAGAATATAAAATACAACAGCAAATAGCTCAATGCACACAGCCAAAAGAGAGAGAGCATGTAAATGATTCCAATAAAAACGAACAATGTACTAGAATATACAAGACAAAATCCCAGTACCTGCCGAAGCGGATACTTCCATAAATTGTTTCTGCACGGAGCTGCCTAGTTTGCACCCGTATCTGTGTAGGAGCACCCAAAACGGTCCTCGCGGTGGCATGCAGCTACAAAGGTGTTAAAAGCACTGGGAGCACGACTCTGCAGTCCACACTTACCCGTTTTCACTCTCTGCAGCAGCACGTGCAGCAGGGTCCCTGTCATGGCGCGGGTGTACCGCACGTGCTGCAGGGTCCCTGTCATGGCGCGGGTGTACCGCACGTGCAGCAGGATCCCTGTCATGGCGCGGGTGTACCGCACGTGCAGCAGGGTCCGTCATGGCGCAGGTGTACCGCACGTGCAGCAGGGTCCGTCACGGCGCGGGTGTACCGCACGTGCAGCAGGGTCCCTGTCATGGCGCGGGTGTAGCGCACGTGCAGCAGGGTCCCTGTCATGACGCGGGTGTACCGCACGTGCAGCAGGGTCCGTCATGGCGCGGGTGTACCGCACGTGCAGCAGGGTCCCTGTCATGGCGCGAGTGTACCGGGACGGCACGTGCGGCAGGGTCCAGATGATTTA
The DNA here is from genome assembly GCA_034440635.1 of Lepas anatifera. Classification (NCBI taxonomy): domain Eukaryota; kingdom Metazoa; phylum Arthropoda; class Thecostraca; family Lepadidae; genus Lepas; species Lepas anatifera. Next base: position 682,321 of record JAOTON010002159.1, read on the forward strand.
AGACGATACTTATTTTAATTTACTTTATATTTATGTTTTCAAACAAGTCTAAGCCCCTTGCATACATCATATATATATATATATATATATATATATATATATATATATATATATTGAGCTCTACGCTTGGAGAGGCTCTCAATTTTGAAGAACTCCAAATATCGGAGTAGGATGTGAACGACCGAACGAAATGGACGATATTCAAATTTTAAATTTATGTTTTATTTTTTGAGACTGTCTAGGTAGGTACTGTCAGCTCATCCTCAGACTTCGTAGACACCTTAGGATTCTTGAATAGAAAAAAACGTAAGGGACTCGTAACTTTCGGCTTCGTTTTACATGCCTTCGTCAGCGTAAAGATTCGGATCTGATCAGAAAACGGTCTTTACGCTGATGGAGACATGTCAAACATAGCCGAAAGCTCAGTGTCCTTTACGCTTTTTTGCTGAGGATAAGTTTTGTTTTGGTGCCGAGCTATACTTAACTAGGCCGGTAAAAAGTTTAAGGGGAGCGAATTAAGAAAAATGATGTGCCCTGTGAAAGCAACATGGTCTGCTTCATGACGACCGATCCCTTTCTTGTTAACTAATTCGATAAACTTACTAGCACTATTAGGTTAATTTTAAAAGTTAAAGTTCTGTATCTGAGATACTTCACAGAATTTTGCTTAATAACTATCGCACAACATTGCGTACAAATTCGCTCGTCATGCCGATATTCTACAAATTATTTCGAACAAATACTGAGGTGATCGGGGTTGCTTATTCGTTTTTAGATTAGGAAAAAGTGTTTCGCCATTTTTAGCCTAACCCAATTTCTCTTTTTGAGATCCTGCTTCTGTGCTCTTTTTCTTAGCCCGAGGATCCTAAGAATAATTACGTATTAATGCTGGCAATGTCTGTAGAGATGACCAGATCACATTCCAAGAGGTCCATTTGCGGAGTGGACTATGTGGAGGGAGGCGAATTCAAGCAAGGCATTCCTCCCACAAACCGTGATGTGCTCCAGAATATGATGTACCCACTTCGTTCCAAACGGGGTGGACAAGTCCAGCGCTCTTAAAACGAGGTGGCCCTTCTTTTAGCTGCGGTTATCCATGAGTATTTCCTGTACTGCAGCCGTTACACAATAACAACACAGCACATCAAAAAACAAATACTGGAGCTCTATGTGGATTTTATAAACGTAGCTCAGACAAGAAAACAACGTCAGAACGAAAACTTTTCCCAAAGAGCTGGATATTTCAAAAAATAAGTCGATGAAGTGTTTGATATTTTCTGTGAATACTCATCACCCGCAAGAGGCGTGAGAAATTACATGGGGTAAATATGACAGATGAAGAATGACAGTTTTTAAAGGACCAGGGAGGTCCGAGGCAGATGCTCTGTGAAGAATTTGTGGACCAAAAATGGATGAAGACAATGGAACGAAGACACAATTGCTTAGCGGCCATGGATAAAATGCACGAAAGGGCCGAAAAAGTGAAAGAGCCTGGAAGCGAGGGGACCGAAAGTCAGGACAAGCCAGAATCAGACCAGGATGGAGCAACTGATGTGGATCTAGATGAGACTTTCTGTCCTGATCATGATGACGCTGGAATTAAAACTAATAAAATTGTTTCAAGAAAGCGCCCTTGGTCGTCTGGGACTTCTGTTATGGAGCCAGGTGATAAGTTACCGCACACATGTCGGCATATTCCAGAGAGCATCCGAAAAGTGGGGCCAGAGTTCTACGAAACAGTCGACAATCTAAAGAGCTGTTGTCATCTGTCGGAAACTCAAGCCCTGGCTGCCGTTATCACTGTCCGTAAGCGGATGTTTGACAGACATTGGCACGCTCATGATGTTCCCGACGTTATTGATCTCGACACTGTCCCCTAGTCGAGAATCATCCGGGAAACAGGTAAAAGCATCGAGGCAATGGACCTCGACGCAATTGTGAAAGAGGTTATGGACTCGGACGAACAGGCTGTTGTCACCTTCTGTAATGATGGATCGAAGACCCAGGGCACAGACCCCACCAACCTAAAAGGTTTATCTGAGCAACATCTCTTGTAGAAAAGATGTTACGTTTGCAGAATTCAGCAAGGCCATCAATCAGATGGCCTCCTTCCATGGTTTATAATCACTTCATCCTCATCGCGACAACACTTTAAAAACCACATCAATAGTGTGGAAATGTGAGTAATACATGATACAAGATGGCCTCACAGAGTTCGGTTGTTTAAGCTCCGTGGAGAACTGAAGTATTTGAAAAAATAAACTGGCAAAGGTCACGTTTTGCTTTTTCACGGTCGATTGTTATTGGCATCTTCGCAGGCTTTCAATTCCGATCCGATAGTCCGCTCGTGATATTCTATTTGTAAGGATTCAGGTGTGATTGGGTAAAAGCCTACAAATGATACAAATCAACAAGCGCTCCGCTGCAAGCAGAGGTCAGCATGGGACAATACGTAGTGGACTCCATCCCTGGAGAGCTAAAGGTATTAACAGAGACAATCAGCTATATCAATTGCATGTATAAAAGGGGACAGAAAACAATCAGAACGCTTAGTTTGTTCAGTAGCATTACCATGTCAGTGGCTACGGTTGATTCCTCGGGAATTGTTTTCCTCTAAAAATGTGGTCAAAGTAACGACCTGCGAACGTAAATTGTTTCCCATCTACAACCAGAACAGGTATCAACTGCAGAGTACTGCTATGTCTAACACCAATGCTACTGCTTCTCAGTGTTGGTCGAATTAAGAGTCATCCGATGACTCACTGCAAGTCATTATACTATACTGGCTACACGCACGGAGCCTATTCCTACATTGCAAACTTCAGAGGGTATTAACACTTAAACCAACACAGCAGGCAGATGAACGCGTTTCGACAAAAATTGTCTTCTTCAGCATCTATGGTAGGAGGGATAAGGAACCCGTCATCAAGACATTCAGCAGTTTCGTCGTTTGGATTTTTGTGCAAAATTATCGTGCGATAGAAATATAAAGGCACCGTTTTTTGAGGATATTCCAATAATGCTTCTTGAATTATTCTAAAATGTATACAAGCAAGCTTCGATATGAGACAATCTAGCCTTATCACTTGTTTTAAATAATGTTCTATTTTTATTTTATCATCATTATTGTTTTTGTTATTATTATATAAAACTTTTTCTCTCTCTTTGCTTAACCAACTCCTAATACAGCCGCAGATTTTGCCCATTTCATGAAGCCTGGCCTAAGATTAAAAGTATCATTTTTAGCTATATGTGCTGCTTCTGTAGCTTTCCTATTATCTTTGTGTTTACAAACTTCTATAATTTTAGCTCTATCCCAGTTTGGCAGATGATTTGTTTTCATGGAATGTATGACAAATGCACTGAATTCTGAGTTGTTTCGAAGGTCTCTTCTATGTTCTTTTAATCTTGTTTTTAGACCCCGTCCTGTTTCACCTATGTACGATTTCGTACACGACCCGCACGGCACCTGGCACACTACACTTTTTGGATCTGAGTCATCTGATCTTTCTTTTTCGCTAAGATGCTACTAAGTTTTTTACCGGAACAAAATGCTACTTTGCAACCCGTTTCTTCAAGTTTGTTTGCAATAATTTCAGCTGGTTTGGAGTAAGGTATCGTAACACATCGTATCTGTTCCTTTTTGTTGGATTTCGCGGATCGTTTTCTTATATCTAGAGCTTTCTTTTTCATATTAATCAGAAATCCTCTCGGATATTTTAGCTTCGTGAACGAGGTCATAATATGTTCTGTCTCTTCTTGCAGGTATTCATCACTACAAATACGGAAGGCCCTAAGAAAAAATCCTAATACTACTCCTCGCTTCACCCTATCACTGTGACCTGAGTAATAATGTACATAGCATTCCTTGTTCGTTGGCTTTCGATATACTTTGAATTTAACTTCGGCACTCCTAACAATCTCCGTGTCAAGGAAAGCTAGAGTTCTCTGATGTTCTTTTTCAATGGTGAACTGGATTTTCGGATCAACTGAGTTTAGTTGATTGAGTTTAGTTTCTAAGTCCATATCATTGGGGACTACAACTAATATGTCATCGACATATCGAGCCCAGATCACATTTGACCCCATTATCTCTAGGTAATGATGTTTTTCGAGCCATTCCATGTATAGGCATGCAGCAACTGGGCTTAACGGTGAACCCATCGCAAGGCCACTGTGTTGAAAGTACTCATCCGAGTTGAAAGTGAAACCACCAAAATTCATGCACATTTTTAGCAATTTTAAATAGTCTTGTTTTGGTAAGGGCAGTTGGTCAGGTTTCATGTTCTTTGTTACGGATTCGATAGCTTTCATTGCCCCCTCTACTGAAACGTTCGTAAATAATGATTTAACATCAAAACTGGCTAGAAACTTATCTGAGAAGTCGATGTCCTTAATTTTCATCATGAGGTCATCAGTATTCTGGAGGTGTGCGTCGCTGACGGCACCCAACGAGCTTGATAGGGGTCTTGCTAATACTTTGGCGATACGATGAGGAGCACTGCCAATCCCTGACGTAATGGGACGCATCGGTATATTTGTTTTGTGCAGCTTTGGAAGACCGCGCATTCGTGGTGCGGTAGGAGCCTCTTCCAGAAGGTGAAGGAGTTGTTTTCCCTTTTCAGACTTTTGTAACAGTTTTCTTGTTTCTTGGTTGAATTTCTTACTGAGTTTTTCAATAAATCCAGAAGCTTTTTTCTCATAGGTATCTGTGTCTTTTAGGAGATTCTTCATTTTGTTTATGTATGCAGCCTTATCCAATATCACAACTCCTTCTCCTTTATCCGCTTGAGTAATGATTATTGACCGGTCATTGGCAAGGCTCTTCAACGCGTTCATGTATCTTCTAGGTAGTTTATCAGGTTCTTTGTCCGTTAGAGCCTTACAGCATAACAGAATGCCTTGTATAAATCCCTTCTCTATATCATCCTCGTAATATTTGTAGTTCCTACGGACATGATCTACATAATGATCTTTGTCTCTGCCTGTATCAAACTTGAAACCAAGAGATAACGCTTCTTTTTCATAATTACTGAGTGACCGTGTAGATAAATTTGTAACTATGTCAACGTTCCCGGCTTCTTTCCATGGACTAGCATCGCACAGATTCTTCAGTTTTTGTTTGAGTTTCGCTTTTTGTTTATCATTGAATTTGTTGAGCTTTGTTCGTAATGATATCGACAATTGTATTCCCTTTAGTTCGTCTTTTAGAACATATATCTTGTCTTTTATCTCAGCACATGCTTCTTCGAGGAAAGAACGCGCAGAAGCACTAAAGGGATGATCTTTTCTTTTAAGTTGTTGAGGAGCTGATTTTGGTATTACTTGTTCAATGATACAGTCTTGAAGGAATTTTAAACGATTGAAACTGCTGGATATCTTTTTCTGGTGACGAATTCTTGTCTCTCTGTGATGTTGGTTTCGATGTTCATGTCAGACAATTGTATAACAGTGGTTGACAGATATTAACACTTAAACCAACACAGCAGGCAGATGAACGCGTTTCGACAAAAATTGTCTTCTTCAGCATCTATGGTAGGAGGGATAAGGAACCCGTCATCAAGACATTCAGCAGTTTCGTCGTTTGGATTTTTGTGCAAAATTATCGTGCGATAGAAATATAAAGGCACCGTTTTTTGAGGATATTCCAATAATGCTTCTTGAATTATTCTAAAATGTATACAAGCAAGCTTCGATATGAGACAATCTAGCCTTATCACTTGTTTTAAATAATGTTCTATTTTTATTTTAGTTTAGTTTAGTTTAGTTTAGTTTATTAAACATATCACCAACGGGTCAGTAAAACCCACTTATAGATGAAGTCGATAAGATAAAAGCAGTACACTGGATCAAACAAACAAAACGATAAAATGTAAATAACGCTAAAAACATCCACTCTCGTCGAGCACACTGTATACACCTTAGACAGTAAAGGAAAAGGCGATCACTCGCTTCTTAAAATCTCCTAAGCTCGTGTGCCAGATATCAACGTCCCTATTTGCATTTAAAAACCTGTTACAGACACGGGGAATTCTGGTAAACATGCTCGACCTTACAGTGTTAGTTCTGGCGTAGGGAACGTTGAAAAGCAACCAGTTTCGAAGTGCACGGGGAGGCGCTGCCAATGGGAAGCATTCCAAAAGAAAATGTGAATCAATTTTGTGATTATGAATGTTTCTGATGAACATAATATCATACTGTAACCTTCTCGCGAATAAGGATGCCAACCCAAAATGACGGAGAAGGTCAGCATACTCCAGTGAAACGTTTTGAACACGACACCTTGCGCAGAGCCAAATAAGAAACTTGTGCTGAATTTTGTCCGCACGTTTCAGATGTGTGTCGGCAGCTCCTCCCCATATCACACAGCCATATTCCAAAATACTCCGAACGTTGGCGCAAAAAGTCACAATCATACTTTTATGATCTATCCCCTGCAGTGATGGACCATTCTTCCCTGTCTGGAAAGACCTTATTAAAAGCCCTAGAGCCCTGCTGGCCTTTCGCACCATGTCATCGATGTGGGACTGAAACGTTAATTTCGAGTCTATGATCACTCCAAGATCGCGCATCTCACTCACTCTCTCAATCTCCGAGTTGCCTATGTGGTACGTTTCTAAAATGGGCTTTGTACGAAGTGTCAGAGTTAAATATTTACACCTTGAAGGATTCAGTGACAGTTGCCACTTCATTGACCACGCGCATAATCGATCTACGTCTACCTGCAGTTGTGTGGCATCAGCTGTACTGTCAACTCTGCGATACAGTTTACAGTCGCCGGCGAAAATTATACAATCCGAGTGGACAGCAGTCGGTAGGTCGTTAATAAAACAGGCGAAGAGGAGGGGCGAGAGATGTCCCCCTCAGGTGTGCCTGAGGTAACCGAGATTCACGAAGAGCATTGGCCATTCACAACTACCCGCTGCTCTCTTCCAGAAAGGTATGATTTTAGCCATGACAATGACGTCCCGGTGATATTAAATGATTTTTCCATTTTATGAATCAGAAGTTTGTGACTTACGCTTTGAAAGGCTGAACTAAAGTCTGTATAAATTATATCAGTTTGTGAGCCAGCGGATATGTTGCTCCAGGCCACGCTCAACATCGATCCCAGGTTCGTAACGCACGAACGTCCAGACATAAAACCATGCTGTTGATCAGCTAAAACAGGGCGCACATGAGACAGCAATGAAGTAAAAACCACTTTTTCGAGTACTTTACTAAAAAGTGGGGTCAAACTCACACTCCTATAGTTGGATGCACATGACTTCGCACCCTTCTTAAATATTGGGACAATGTTCGCACGCTTCCAGCGAGATGGAAAGACACCCTGCTCGAGGGAAAGACGACAGAGTTTCGCTACTGGTGTTGTTAGTTCATCAGCACATTCATGGATTATGCGCGCGCTTATGTCATCGGGGCCGCAAGCCTTATGTTTGTTTGTGGACAATAAAGTTGCACGGATGATTTCCTCTGACATTTCGAACGTAGCCAGGCTGTCAATGGCGTGTTCACGAACAGGAGGCAGCGTCGTCACATTTGGGTCAGAAAACTTAGCTGCGAACGTGCGATTCAGCAGTTCAGCTTTTGCGTGGTCACTTTCTATCCTTTGGTCTCCATCCACCAATGAATGAATCGCGAGATTCTTACCCCTTAAACATTTCAGGAAACTCCAAAATCTTTTTGGGTTGGATTTTAGGTCGCACACTAGTCCTTTCAGATAGTCTGTAAACTTTGCACCCGCCAGTCGTTTGAAATTTCTTCGTTTCTCTCCAAAAAGTCGTTCGTTTTCTTCGCTCCGGTTCATCTTCAGCCTGCGGTGAGTCGCCTCCTTTTCTTTCAGGATAGTCCGCAGCTCGGCATCAAACCAGGGAGCGTAACGTCGACTCAGAGTAACTCGAGGGATATTGTCTTGGATTGTCGATGTCAGGAGGTCGTAGAAAAGGTCCACTGCTTCATCTACCGGCAGCCCGTCAAGCAGGTTCCAGGGAAGCAGCCTCAGCGTTTGTCGCATGCCCTCCCAGTCGGCTCGCCGGTAGTTAAACGCCGTCTTTCTTGAAACCAGTGGAGGTGCTTGAGGTGAAGCACTGATGTCACAGGATACCTCCAAATGGTCCGAAGGGATAAGGCTGGGTCTGACCATAGCGGTTGCTTCAATTCCCTTTCCCATCACCAGGTCGAGATAATTCCGCCCACGAGTCGGTTGAGTTATATACTGGGTAAATCCAGCAATGTGGTAACCATCCAGAAATTCTGTGCTTCTTGCTGAGCGGCGGGTGACTGTCGGGATGGCTCCCAGTCCGTCAGCAGCTCTCCAAATGATGTCTGGAACGTTGAAGTCCCCTAACGCCACTACAGCCTTGGCGGGAAAACATTCTGTTATGTTTCGCAGTGCTGCCATGGTCGTAGTCAGGGCGTTAAGATCATCTGGTGGACTATAGCAGATGGCGAGGATGATCGCTGGGTTGGTTCTTATTTCGATGACTAACATTTCAGCACCTGCTGGTTCTAGCATTTCTCTTCGCTCTGGTCTGAGAGAATTGCTCACCAGACAAGCGACGCCACCACCGACTCGATATTTTCTATCCCGCCTGAACAGGGCGTGATCATGGAGTGCTGTCTCTATTTCTGATGACTTTACTGTTTCATTCAGCCATGTCTCTGTGAAGGCTATGATATTAGTAGTTTGCAGTGCCGGTGCCGCCTGTCGCCAGTCACCCAGTTTATTTTTGATGCTCTGGGTGTTTAGAAGGCAGACTGATATTTTTCCTGTAGCTTGTGCCCCGGGTTGAGGTCCTGGGTTCAATTCAATGTCGCCACTTAAAGCCAGGCTGAAGCCTTGGTATGTCGCTATTGCCTTGCTGTCGTACCGAACTCTATTTCGGCGGAATCGTCCATTGCGCACAAAGTGATGACTTCGTATTAACGTTGACATTGATGGTACCCCATGGAGCACGGGGGCTGTACTGATCAATCCCCTAGCGGTGACTGTAGAACCATGGTTTCCTGAGGCCGTATAACAGACAAAAGGTGGCGTCGGCTCTGAGAAATACGATCTCCCTCTGCAAAGGAAAACGAGAAGCAGCAGATATCCCACGCTCAGGAAACACCGTACTGTTCCAAAGCCTCGAACCCGGGCCTCCCGATTACTAGACGGCCGGTCATTCCACTGGACCACTTCGTCTGCGCTGATCCTGGCCATCAATCCATTAGCAGATCGGCTTCTTGAAGCAATGGAGCAGTGAGCCGCCATGATCGGAGCGTTGCCGGGGACACCCTCAACCGAGACCGACTCTAATCACCTATTGTCGGTCACGTACAGTGAGTTTAGCAAAAAAGCTAATCCTAGAAGTCGTAAAAACAGTTCACCAATGTTTTAAACCACCACTCGCTGTTTGCAAACTTCACGTTCCTGGGAAATTAGATTATTTTCTAGGAGCACTCAAACACGACCAGTTCGGTCGGAGGTTTTCAAACATGTCTGAGAACACTCCTAAGATCAAACTCAGCAAAAGAAATTAATCTCTCAACAAAGAAGAGACCTTCGAAACAACTCAGAATTCAGTGCATTTGTCATACATTCCATGAAAAAAAATCATCTGCGAAACTGGGATAGAGCTAAAATTATAGCAGTTTGTAAAAACAAAGACAATAGGAAAGCTACAGAAGCAGCACATATAGCTAAAAATGATACTTTTAATCTTAGGCCAGGCTTCATGAAATGGGCAAAATCTGCGGCTGTATTAGGAGTTGGTTAAGCAAAGAGAGAGAAAAAAGTTTTATATAATAATAACAAAAACAATAATGATGATAAAATAAAAATAGAACATTATTTAAAACAAGTGATAAGGCTAGATTGTCTCATATCGAAGCTTGCTTGTATACATTTTAGAATAATTCAAGAAGCATTATTGGAATATCCTCAAAAAACGGTGCCTTTATATTTCTATCGCACGATAATTTTGCACAAAAATCCAAACGACGAAACTGCTGAATGTCTTGATGACGGGTTCCTTATCCCTCCTACCATAGATGCTGAAGAAGACAATTTTTGTCGAAACGCGTTCATCTGCCTGCTGTGTTGGTTTAAGTGTTAATATCTGTCAACCACTGTTATACAATTCAGAGGGTATGTACAGGGGGGTTGCTCTCATCTGACGAAAATAAAACTATGTTTTTGGATTCAGCATGGTCGACTTCATAAATTGAGGGGGCAGACAAAGAAGTTTGGATTATCACCACCCCCGACTAGTGACTCTTAGGCCTCCACTCCACTCTACTCGTCATTGCATATTTGAGTGAAAATAGCCGATCTTGACCTAATTTGACCTCTGGAGGTCAAACCATTGGCCTGAGCACTAAAACATGTGAAGTAATTTCTTACTGAATTCACGCGAGCTTTCTAGTGCACTTTGCAGATTTGCGCTAACGCCCATATTTTCGGAGTTACAGGGGGCCATCGATGGTCCCCGGTGGGGCGAAGGTGGCGCCGGACCCCCGGTGGGGCGCGGGTTAACACGTGCATTGATGGGGGTCTGAGCCACTTTTGCTTTGACGGGGACGGGTACCCGCCCCCCTCCCTAAGATTTTAAGAACCACGCTTGAAAGCGAAGAAGGGTAAACGGCCTTGGGTAGCCCATCCGATTCTCTATAGGAAAAATTTGAACCATTTCTGTCGGGTCACATTTAAGATCACATTTAAGTGTCCGTGACCAGCCCTGAGGTCATGCCATTTTTGTGTTTTGACCTAGTATAGTCATGTCATACATCATTCGATTCGACGTGACGAGAGGAAAAGAATAGTGCCTAAACAAATTATTCTAACTCCACTCTGTCAGATGCTAGGGCCCAAAAACTCTACTCAAAATGCCACCTTCTTTGACCTGTCATGACCTCAATATTGACCTGAGCCGAAAAATGACAAATATAGTTTCTTCATGGATTTGTATGAGCTATCTACCAGCTTCGCTTTTTTCGCTATCCCGCATAGGGGCCGAGTTCAAGGGGGTGTTCAAAAACCCTCCACCAAGGCGAAGCTGGCTTGGAGGCCCACCGGGGCGCAGGTTAAGGACAGGAAAAAACAATCTGAACCATTGGAATCATCGCAGCAAGCCGAATCGAATGATGTATAATAAGACCCTGCTAAGTCAAACCAGGTCAAATCTAGGATTTTGCCTGCCCCTGAGGCCAGGTCAAGGTCAAATGTATAACATTAGAACGGCTAGCATAATGCGAAGCTAATGCCGTTAAAATAAGCGCTCTGCCACCATCCATTACTAAACTTTTAAGTTTAAACCATTTTCCCATGGATTTCCAGTGGATATATCATGGCTAGCACCAGACTTTAGGTAATCGGTGGAAAAATGCCGGAACATACTTTGTAGAAATCGGTAGGCACATTATGCGATACTATTTTAAATATGATATGTTCACCCTGTGCTATATTTAATTTTTTTAGGTGAGGTCACTTGACCTGCACTGGTCACCTGACCTGAGCTGACCTAACCTTAAACCTGTTTCCAACAGGGGGGCAGGCTCTGCCCGACCCTCAGGTTTGGCATAGTATCTCCGAAACGGTTTGAGATAGGCTTGTCAAACTTTGTGACTTTTCTTGAACCTAAATAGCGCGTGTTCCCTGAAAATCTTGCAAGTATATGTGCCAGAGACGGAGCTATGGTTTGCGAATTTGGGGGTTTTATCCAGGAGCCGAGCATTGTCACCTGTGTTGCGTTTGTCCTAAAATAAAGCTGTCTATTACGAATTAGCGGCAGTTGTAATGTTTTCATGTTATTACTGAGTTTTAAGATGACAGTTGATGTGTATTTTGATAGAATTTGGCCATAGGCTGTTCCAGAAGCTCAAAATGGAGGGTTTACAATGCTATCCATCCGAACTCTTCCAAAGTAAATAGATTGCGTACAAAATGCTCGGGAGGGTAAACATAACCATGCATTGATCCCATATGTGTATTGTATGATGATAAGAAGCCATAGGCGTGCTCAGGTACAGTAATTAGGGGTTCACTCGCACTTAAGTTCATTTTCGTATTGTGTGTGCATTGAATGGAACAAAACATTGTAACTATGCATTTAGTTCCAACACCAAATGAGATTTGGGATGACAGTTAATGTGTGTCTCTATATATTTTTGGCCATAGGCGGTTCCAGGAGCTTAACATGGGGGTCTACAATCTTATCCAGTCAAACTCTTTCAAAGTAAATAAACCACCTACAGAATGGACGGGAGGGGTTAAAATAAGGATGTATTGATCCCACCCGTGTATTACATGATAAAAGGATATCACAGGCGTGCTCAGGTACTGTAATTAGGGGGTTTACTAACTATCAAACGTATTTTAGTGTTGTGCCTGCATTAAATGCAGCAAAGCATCGTAGATATGCATTTAGCCCTAACACCAAATGTACACAATTCATCCATAGGCGTATCCAGGAGTGTTCCCCGGGTCGGACAGGGGTAGATAAAGGCGAGGTAACTTAAAAAGTACCTGAATGGCAGGGTAATTTGTATCTTACCCCACTAGTTTGACTCCCTGAATCCGCCTGGCATATTTTTGGCATGTGAGCACGTTGCTTGACATCAGAGATATCACACTGTACCTGGTGTGTGCATTTCTGGAAAAAAGAATTAAAAATATTAAAAAATAAAAATTTTAAAAATAAAGAAATAAAAAAACAAAGTATCATGTAACTTCGCCACAATTTATGGCCCTAGAACCATCCTTGAACTTTGGATTTCGCCTAAATGAGAGATATGGACATTTCCAAGCAATTCCCTGACATTCCAAACCAGCTTCGTGAAAATCAAGTGTAAGAGACAAGAGCTACGGATAATCTAAAAACGTAGATATTTTGTATATTTTGAACCCTACCCTCAATTAAAAAAAAATATTGAAATTTTATTTTGTTTCAAAGTGGAGTTTAGCGCAAGAGGAATCGATTGCAGTTTAAATTTTTAAAATCTTCCGGGTAGATTTCGAGATCTTATGGGGGACAGAGCCTGCCCCATGTTGGAAATAGGGGTAGCCGGGATCCCGTTGGAAATAGGTTTAACACCCGCATTGACGGAGGCTGTAGCCACCTTCGCTTTGACGGGGGGGGCGGATACCCACCCCCTAAGATCTCACGAAACACGCTGGATAGTGAAAAACGGTAAACGGCGATGGGTAGCCTACTCAATTCTTGATAGAAAATATTTGAACCATTTTTTCAGGGCACATTTAAGATCACAATGCCCTTACTAGAGGTCAAGGCATGTCATCATAGGGATAACACGTAAATGAAGGTTTTCGGTCATTACATATGAATAAATACTGATAAAGAAAAACAATTTAGACCATTGCAATCCTCGCAGCAAGCCAAATCGATGGAAAAATAAAATTACCATGCTAGGTCCAACCAGGTCAAATCAAGGATTTGACCTGACCTGAGGTCAGGTCAAGGTTTAGTCAGGTCAAAATGCATATCATTAGAACCACAAAGACAATGCAAATCTAATGCAGCTAAAATAAACGCTCTATAACCACCCATTACTAAATTATTCAGTTAAAACCATTTTTACCATGTATTTCCAATAGAGAGGTCATGGCTCACACCCGACATTAGGTCATCGATATAAAAAATACCGGAACAAATTTTAGTGAACTCGGTGGGCCCATTATGTGATTAAGCTTCAATCGGATTATTTAACCCTATGGTGACTTATGCTATCTTAAATGTGTTTTGAGATGAGGTCACCTGACCTGTACTGGGGACCTGACCTGAGATGACCCAACCTTCAAATTTTGGGTAAATTTCCGGAAATGATCAGGGATCAATTGTGATAAGTACAGCGGCACTTCGCGCCGCCGGAAAAACCCGAGGGGGTGTTCAAACACCCCCACCGGGGCGCGGGTTAAGAGGACGAATGCCTTCGTCCTCTGTCATCGCGCCATTTCACTTGCATGTGCCGTCTCACGTCACCCGTTAGCAGACGCGGACATTGCTGAACGTGCCGTGTGCTAGGGCTACGGATATTAGGGCTCAAGGGTCACCTCCTCGGCAACTCAACATATGTATCTTTGCATATGTTTTTGCGGATACCTACTTACCAATCATTTCGAGAGAAAATTAGAGCCACGTATTTTCTTTGTAGCCTGTATTGCCTTGTGATGATATCCTATGCGGCGTATGAGTTTGGTGAATTTAATAATTTTGGTGATTTTGTCCCCTTTATACTTATTATCAGTTACGCTTGCACCTTTGTGGGAATTTTTACTGCATATTGCTTGTGCCACTTTTATAATCATTATTAGTCACGCTTGTACATTTTTGGGCATTTATCTGTGTTATATATATTTAGAATGCTGTGCAGGATGAGCAGGAATGCTGTGCCCATGGCAGTCACTTATTCTAGATGGCTACCAGACATCAGGAGGATTCTGAGGGAAAAACGACACATTATAGAACCCTCGTCACACCTACGACAGGTCTTCCCTCGGGATCCCCTGATAGCATATAAGAGGGGCCGTAATTTGAGGGATATGTTAGTGCACCAGAAGACAGCACGAGCGATGGGGGGAAGATTTCAGGAAAGGGAGGACTGTGGGAAACATTGTGTGATTTGCAAAATATGGTACCAGGGCGAAGGGGTGATACAGGGAAACAGGGGTTCGATGTGGTATGATAAATCAATTGGGTGCAGGAGCTACAATGTGGTCTACGGAATTTGGTGCCGGAAGTGTGACAAGGTATGCTATGTAGGAGAGACAGGGGATAAGGTGTATACCAGGGTTCAGAACCACCTGTCATCGATAAAGGCGTCTAACCCTCCGACTGAGCACCCGGTAAGGACACATTTCTCGTCACAGGGACACACAATAGGTGACATGAGGGTAGTGGGTTTAGAAAGGGTGTGGGGAAGTACACAATTTCATCGTAGGGAGAGGGAAAAAAGATGGATAGGTTTGATGGGGACGCTTCAAACACCGGGAGGGATAAACAAGCGGTATGGGTAACATATGTTGGGATGGGTTGCCTAGTTGGAGGGTTGTAGAGGGTTGGTAGCATGACTGTGTTGGTGGTTAGTGTGATTTTTACTTTGATGCAAGACCCTATTCATTACTCTCGTCTGTTAATATGTAGTTCAATAGTCTCATTCATAAATTAATCCTGATTATGTCCTTTTGCCATTGTATGTTTTTGTGTTTTTTTGTGGGGGCGGTACTGTTGGTTATTTCACGCTGTAAAACTTGGTTAATTTTCAAAATGTCTGCCATGCCTGCTGTCTGTTCTTGTTTGAGTTTTACGAACGATTGCGACATAATCTCACTGATGAAGGTTTAAAATAAACCGATACGTTTGAGTATGAGCAAACCAGTGTTTTTAGTAATATATATATATATATATATATATATATATATATATATATATATATATATATATATATATACATATATATATATATATATATATATATATATATATATATATATATATCCTCTTCGATGCAGCGACTATTGAATAGTATTGCTGATTCGCACTTGGATAATTTCTTTTGTTGTTTAATTATATTATTGATGGTTTGTTTGGTTCCAATTGAAATGTCTTTAGTCAAATCAGTAAAGTTCATTAAAAATATTACAAATATAAGTTCGGGCTTTCGAATGTGTTGGACATTCATTATCAAGATAAGAGACAGGGCGGCTCACGTTTTCCTAAATATAGTTGTTTGAAAAAATATATCACCGAGTAATGAGCTCAAATCAGTTGAAAGACCTTCCATGTAAAGAAATATCATTACATTTTTGCAGACTACTTGCTATGAAATTATCCCATGAGTACAAAACTACAGTTATTATATCATCTTGTCACAGTTTCATAGTCACACTACATTAATACATAGTTAGTCACAAGGCATTACAATACAATATAGAAACACTCACATTGTCAACACATGGTATGTTATACATTACATATATCACACATATTCGTTTTTTTCTATTATTTAACCCATCCCCCATAGTGACAACTTGGCGAGTCTGACGTTTTTTGTGTGTTGATCTGCGGTGCGAGTTGTTTGATGTATATTGCTTAAATGATTTCTATCTTGTTGTGGTAAGTGCTGGTATGTATTATATGTGTGTTATCAGTAAGCATTTGTCTTGTGAGTGTTGTGTTGTGTTCTTGTTGTAGGTGATCCTTAGGGGCTCCCTCGTGGAGGTGCATGGTAAGGCGACGAGATAAAGTGGTTGATGTGTATCCGATGTAGTTTAACTTACGAAGTCTGCAACCTTCGTCGGGACATTGAAATTGGTAAACTACATTAGTACGCCTCAACCACTTAATCTACTGGTAATATATGGTAATATCTTCTTATGGTAATATCTTAATATCTATGGTAATATCTTCTGGTTCTGGTAATATATGTGAAGATTGATTGCATGATTCTCTTTACATTTGATGTTTCTTTTAAGTATGTTTTTCAAAATCTTCTCATCTGTTTCGTACTGCGAGTTCATGGGATTTCGGTAGTAGAGATGGTGTGTTACTGTTTGTGCTTGGTCTGATGTTTTGCTGGTGTATTTGTTGTCCAAAGAAATTATCCAAGTGCGAATCAGCAATACTATTCAATAGTCGCTGCATCGAAGAAGATATATTGCCCAACTACTCAAATAAATATATATAATATAAATTTATATTATAGCAAAAACAAAGTACTGCGCGGGTAATGTTGAACGTTTTTATAGCTACTCCATTGTTTGATCTCATTTGCCCTTTATTAGCGTCATCTCGCGGGTGATATTTATGATAAATAAATATATTAATATACATCAAATTTAATTCTGACCCAAAAAATTCAAACTAACACATGTACCGATGTTAAGCATTCCTGACAGTGTGTGTGTGTGTGTAAAAACTAGTGGAGGCATATTACGCAGGTGACTGACAGTTCCAACCGAAATGATGCTTGCTTTTAAATATTTCCCCGGTGCTAGATTTTGAGGGTTTTTTAGTCCTAATGCCTATCTCCTAGCTCCGCCGCCGGGTGATTACTTGTTAAATCGTCAATGCTTGATTAGAGCTAAAGGAGCTGAGAATGAGCAGATGGCGCTGCGTGCAGCACTAAGTGCTAGGTGTCGCTGCTGTGCCATTCAGGCACGCTGAAGACCGCGCTGGCGTGAAGTGTTGCACCGCGCTGGGCACCAACTAATACCCTGCTGGGCGCAGTAGCTGCTTGCAGCGTCACCAACTAATACCCTGCTGGGCGCAGTAGCTGCTTGCAGCGTCACCAACTAATACCCTGCTGGGCGCAGTAGCTGCTTGCAGCGTCACCAACTAATACCCTGCTGGGCACAGTAGCTGCTTGCAGCATCACCAACTACTACCCTGCTGGGCACAGTGGGTGCTTGCCGCGTCACCAACTACTACCCTGCTGGGCGCAGTGTGCTTGCAGCGTCACCAACTACTACCCTGCTGGGCGCAGTAGCTGCTTGCAGCGTCACCAACTACTACCCTGCTGGGCGCAGTGGGTGCTTGCAGCGTCACCAACTACTACCCTGCTGGGCGCAGTGGGTGCTTGCAGCGTCACCAACTACTACCCTGCTGGGCGCAGTGGGTGCTTGCAGCGTCACCAACTACTACCCTGCTGGGCGCAGTGGGTGCTTGCAGCGTCACCAACTACTACCCTGCTGGGCGCAGTAGCTGCTTGCAGCGTCACCAACTACTACCCTGCTGGGCGCAGTGGGTGCTTGCAGCGTCACCAACTACTACCCTGCTGGGTGCAGTGGGTGCTTGCAGCGTCACCAACTACTACCCTGCTGGGCGCAGTAGCTGCTTGCAGCGTCACCAACTACTACCCTGCTGGGCGCAGTGGGTGCTTGCAGCGTCACCAACTACTACCCTGCTGGGCGCAGTGGGTGCTTGCAGCGTCACCAACTACTACCCTGCTGGGCGCAGTAGCTGCTTGCAGCGTCACCAACTACTACCCTGCTGGGTGCAGTGGGTGCTTGCAGCGTCACCAACTACTACCCTGCTGGGCGCAGTAGCTGCTTGCAGCGTCACCAACTACTACCCTGCTGGGCGCAGTAGGTGCTTGCAGCGTCACCAACTACTACCCTGCTGGGCGCAGTGGGTGCTTGCAGCGTCACCAACTACTACCCTGCTGGGCACAGTGGGTGCTTGCAGCGTCACCAACTACTACCCTGCTGGGCACAGTGGGTGCTTGCAGCGTCACCAACTACTACCCTGCTGGGCACAGTGGGTGCTTGCAGCGTCACCAACTACTACCCTGCTGGGTGCAGTGGGTGCTTGCAGCGTCACCAACTACTACCCTGCTGGGCACAGTGGGTGCTTGCAGCGTCACCAACTACTACCCTGCTGGGCACAGTGGGTGCTTGCAGCGTCACCAACTACTACCCTGCTGGGCACAGTGGGTGCTTGCAGCGTCACCAACTACTACCCTGCTGGGTGCAGTGGGTGCTTGCAGCGTCACCAACTACTACCCTGCTGGGCACAGTGGGTGCTTGCAGCGTCACCAACTACTACCCTGCTGGGCGGCAGTGGGTGCTTGCAGCGTCACCAACTACTACCCTGCTGGGCACAGTGGGTGCTTGCAGCGTCACCAACTACTACCCTGCTGGGCACAGTGGGTGCTTGCAGCGTCACCAACTACTACCCTGCTGGGCACAGTGGGTGCTTGCAGCGTCACCAACTACTACCCTGCTGGGCACAGTGGGTGCTTGCAGCGTCACCAACTACTACCCTGCTGGGTGCAGTGGGTGCTTGCAGCGTCACCAACTACTACCCTGCTGGGCACAGTGGGTGCTTGCAGCGTCACCAACTACTACCCTGCTGGGTGCAGTGGGTGCTTGCAGTGTCACCAACTACTACCCTGCTGGGCACAGTGGGTGCTTGCAGCGTCACCAACTACTACCCTGCCTGGAGCGGCAGTGGGTGCTTGCAGCGTCACCAACTACTACCCTGCTGGGCACAGTGGGTGCTTGCAGCGTCACCAACTACTACCCTGCTGGGCACAGTGGGTGCTTGCAGCGTCACCAACTACTAACTACCCTGCTGCGCACAGTGGGTGCTTGCCGCGTCACCAACTACTACCCTGCTGCGCACAGTGGGTGCTTGCCGCGTCACCAACTACTACCCTGCTGGGTGCAGTGGGTGCTTGCAGTGTCACCAACTGCTACCCTGCCTGGAGCGGCGGTGGGTGCTTGCAGCGTCACCAACTACTACCCTGCTGGGCACAGTGGGTGCTTGCAGCGTCACCAACTACTAACTACCCTGCTGCGCACAGTGGGTGCTTGCCGCGTCACCAACTACTACCCTGCTGCGCACAGTGGGTGCTTGCCGCGTCACCAACTACTACCCTGCTGGGTGCAGTGGGTGCTTGCAGTGTCACCAACTACTACCATGCTGGGCACAGTGGGTGCTTGCCGCGTCACCAACTACTACCCTTCCTGGAGCGGCAGTGGTGACTGAGTGGGCTTCAGTCAAAGGCCTCTTCAATCATTGATGCTAACCAGTGGCATAGACGATGAAATGGCTTGCGTCACCGTTGCACCTCCATGACCTTCCCACTGAAGCTGAAGTCATAACTGAACCTCAGTGCTGGGGGGCTACACGAGGGTAACATCCGCAGGGAAGCCACCTGGAAGATGATATTGTGCACACGGCCATATTGATCGTCGGTGATATTTAGTAATGCTGAGAAATCCTCTAACCCGCCCCCACCGGGAGTCCGGCGCCACCTTCCAGGGGGCATCGATACCCCCTCTAACTACGAAAATATGGGGGTTGACGAAAATCTGCAAATTCCATTGGAAAGCTCATGTGAATTCAGTAAGATTTTACTCCACATGTTTAATCGCTCAGGTCAATGGACTGACCTCCAAAGGTCAAGTAAGGTCACGATAGGGTATTTCCACTAAAATATGCAATGCTTAAGAAACCTGGACATAGCTCATATACCATTAGAGCCATTGAGATCTGGTAAAAACATTTGATAGACAAAATGTCAGGACGTTCTCCGGTATGAAAAACATAATGACCTCCCCCAGTGATTTGACCTTGCCTCTGACCCCCTTTGATTTGTAACCTTGCCGTAAATCAAATGAAAGCCAGTGACGAGACATTCACAATGACGTTTAATTCAGCACTCTAGCCTAAATAGGTCAAAATTTATCGTCAATATACTGTTTTTGTTTTACCCCTGATGACCTGTTATGACATCAGATAAGTCAAGGGAAAAATATCGCCCCTGAAATCTGTGAGAAGGTGTCCAAGAATGCAATTCGGAGAAATCTGAGCATTTGCATGCATTTTTGTAACTTTTAGACCATAATAGTTTTTTCAAAGAAGGTGAACTTGGTTGACTTCGCCTGGTGACCTGACCTCATGTAGCCCGGGGTAAACCATTTCAGAGATGGTGGGGACATTATTGGGTGAGAGTTAGACCCCTCAACTATGGTGCTCCGCTTCGTCGTTTTTCTGTTTTTCGGAAAAAAACTGGGGGGGCATTGATGGTGCCCGTTGGGGCGAGGGTTAATACAAGCTTTGCAGCGATGTGCTGAACGCTGAGTTGGTCATCCACGGTATGGAGAGTGTGGTAAGACGGGCAGAGTTGTGTTTGAGACTGTGTGTCTCACTCGCTTTTTGATATGACGGTTTTTTATATGACAGACGCTTTTTCAAATGAAATTTTTCTTGAAACTTCAGCAAACATTTTTTGTGCTTAAACATACTAGGACCCATGCATATTCCTAGGAGCAGTAGCGTTTACCGTAGAAGCTCGTCTTACCCCAACAGGTGAGGTAAGGCAGGATTTTGAAATTAGTGCATCATATGCCAGAAATTGACGTCTATATTCTATTATAGAATTATTTAGATTTTATTATAATTAATATTTTGCCGGGTTTCCATACAATTACAATGTTTCATAGCCTATGCCCGTCTTACTTGCCATACCCGTCTTACCACCCTCTCCCCTACATAACAATAATCGCCTGTGGACTCTTAACACCCGCCCCGGTGGGCCCCCAAGACACCTTTCCCCTGGTCGGGAGGAGGGGGAGTTCAACACCCTCTCGATCCTGTTTCCTATGCAAAATAAAAACGTAAACAATAATAAAAATAAATGAAAAAACTACAATATAGTCACTTTCCGGTTTAGGTCAATGATTAAGTCACGACTTGTCAAAGAAGGTGGCATGTTAGAGGAGGGTTTCCGGGCTCTAACGCATGACAGAGAGGAATTAAAATCACTTTTTAGGCACCATTCACTTCCTCTCGTTATGGCAAATCGAATGATGCTTAATATGACTATACTAGTTCAAAAATGTAAAATGACCTGACCTAATGTCAGGTTAAGGTCACTATCAAACCTAGCATAGTCAATATCAATCGACTCCAATCGACCTCCAAACGAGAGGCCATGAACCGTACCTAACCCAAGGTCATCCATATTAAAATCCCGGTATTGATTTTGTAGTTCTCGGTAGGCCCATTATGTAGTATAAGTTTCAGTCCGACAGATTCACCTATTTCATACTTATACCCACTTAAACATTTTTGGAGGTGAGGTCACTTGATCTGCACTGGTGACCTGACCTGAGATGATCCAACCTTAAAATTTTGGAAAAGTTGCGGAGTTTATTAAGGATAAGGTGCGCCAAATACGGCGGCGCTTTGCACCGTCGTTTTTTCGCCCCCCCGAAAAAAAGGCGTGAAGTAAACAAAAACCGTTTTAAGGGAGCCCTGAGCAACAATAACGAGACTATATCAGTCATTTATAACTTCCGTTAATGCTGACTTCATGCCAAGTAATGAAGATGACAGGTTAGGGACAGTCTTGTTGGCACTAGCTTAACCCCCTCCGAGCCACCTTCACCCTGGTGGGAGGGGGTGTCTAAACACTTCTTCCCCCTCGAACTCGGCTCGCGGAATAGGGAAAAAACGTGAAGGCTGGTGGATACCTCATACAAATTCATGCAGAAAATGCATCGGTCACTTTTTGGCACAGGTCGATACTGACAGGGAGCTCCGAGAAACAATAGCGAAACTATAGCAGTCTTTATCACTTCCGTTAATTATGCTGATGTTAATGATCCCTATTTGGCTCAGGCCAATATTTTTAGCACAGGTCAATATTAATTTATTTAATCATCGTCATGACAGGTCAAAGAAGGTTGGATGTTAGGGTAGTTTTTTGTGCTTTAGCGTCTGACAGAGTTGGTTAGAATCATTTTTAGCGACCATTCGCTGTCTCTTACCACGGCAAATCAAATGATGTATAACATGACTATGCTAGGTCAAAACACAAAATGACCCGATTTCAGGTCAAGCCAAGACCACTTTCCGACCTAGCAGAGTCAATATGCATAACAATCGACTGGCAATAACAAATTAAACATAATGGCATAAAAATAAAAGATGTATTATCATTTCCTGAAAAGTTATTGACCCAGGCCTATCAACTACTTAAGTAGCCCCAGATGAACTCTCAAAGGTCACGGTCAAAATTGCAACATGAACCTGGAAAGGGGCCTAGGATTCTATGGTTTGGACAATACCAAGGTATTCTCAGCTGTATCTAAACAAAAACAGCCCATTTCTTGTTTTCCCCATAGATTTCCAAAGAAGGTCATGATCCGTACCTGACCCTAGGTCATCAATATGAAAAATCCCGGAATACATTTTGTAGCACTTGGTGGGGCCATTATGTGGTATAAGTTTCAATCCGATAGATTTATACATGTCTTACTTATGCCACCTCAAACATTTTTGGAGGTGTGGTCACTTGATGTCCACTGATGACCTGACCTGAAATAACCTAGCCTTAAAATGTTTGAGAAAGTTGCGGAATTGATCAAGGGTAAGGTGTGCCAAGTACGGCGGAGCTTCGCGCCGCCGCTTTTTTCGTACCATCGGAAAAACCCGAGGGGGTGTTCAAACACCCACCACCAGGGCGAGGGTTCAGCCAATATTACGGCATTTTCTCGTTGCGACAAAACCAATGATACATAATTAGCCATGTTCGGCCAGTAGGTAAAATGACTCCAGTCAAGGTGACGAGATCCCGGGTATGTATAAAGACGAGACGCCGAACAGTGACAGTGACAGACCTTAAGTCATTAGAGTGTTAACAATGTCATTACAACCTGTCCGGTACTCAGTATAGAAACATTTGATAGAAACCTCCTGGTCAATGGGTAAAACCGATTGTCACTAGTGTCAGCGAAATATGTTTGAGAGTGAGGGCAATTGAACTGACATTTAACATCTCACACCTGCCATTTTAGGACAATGAGCGGAAATAATCATGGATAGGGTGTCGCAGTTAAGCGGCACTCCACTTTGCCGCTTTTTGGCTGTGTCGGAAAAACTAAGGGAAAGTTTGACACCTCCGCCCCCTCCAAGGCGAGGGCTTCGTTTTGAAAAGATGAGTAGGCTCTCTTCTTTGGTTCCCCGATAGCATATGCCGGCATAAAGGTGTTTTATAAAAGTGTTGCATCTTCCTCGGAGTTACGTAGCCGGTACCGTCAGCCCCATCAAGCTTGGATATCGATATATGTCGGTTTCACCCGTCTTTAACATTGTATTAATGTGTTGTGACTAGTTCTGCAGTCACGGTTAAATAATATACATGTATAAATGTTATATATATATATATATATATATATATATATATACGAAAATGATATTGAAAATACTTTGGTGGCTGGCGACCTTTGTACTGGAGCTGAAATTGTAGCTGGGGACCTTTGTGTTGTAGCTGCGATTGTAGCTGGTGACCTTTGTACTGGAGCTGCGATTGTAGCTGGCGACCATTGTGCTGGATCTGCAATTGTAGCTGGGGACCATTGTACTGGAGCTGCGATTGTAGCTGGTGGCCTTTGTACTGGAGCTGCAATTGTAGATGAGGACCTTTGTACCGGAGCTGCGATTGTAGCTGGGGACCTTTGTACCGGAGCTGAAGTTGTAGCTGGCGACCTTTGTACTGGAGCTGCAATTGTAGCTGGTGACCTTTGTACTGGAGCTGCAATTGTAGATGAGGACCTTTGTACTGGAGCTGCACTTGTAGCTGGGGACCTTTGTACCGGAGCTGAAGTTGTAGCTGGGGACCTTTGTATTGTAGCTGCGATTGTAGCTGGTGATTTTTGTACTGGAGCTGCAATTGTAGATGAGGACCTTTGTACTGGAGCTGCGATTGTAGCTGGGGACCTTTGTACCGGAGCTGAAGTTGAAGCTGGTGACCTTTGTACTGGAGCTGCAATTGTAGCTGGCGACCTTTGTACTGGAGCTGCAATTGTAGCTGGTGACCTTTGTACTGGAGCTGCTATTGTAGCTGGTGACCTTTGTACTGGAGCTGCAATTGTAGCTGGTGACCTTTGTACTGGAGCTGCGATTGTAGATGGGAACCTTTGTACTGGAGCTGCAATTGTAGCTGGGGACCTTTGTACTGGAGCTGCACTTGTAGCTGGTGACCTTTGTAGTGGAGCAACGATTGAAGAAGGTGACCTTTGTACTGGAGCTGCAGTTGTAGCTGGTGACCTTTGTACTGGAGTTGCGATTGTAGGTGACCTTTGGACTGGAGCTGCAATTGTAGCTGGTGACCTTTGTACTGGACCTGCAATTGTAGCTGGTGACCTTTGTACTGGACCTGCAATTGTAGCTGGTGACCTTTGTAGTGGAGCAACGTGACCTTTGTAGTGGAGCAGCGATTGTAGGTGACCTTTGCAGTGGAGCAACGATTGTAGAAGGTGACCTTTGTACTGGACCTTTGTACTAGAGCTGCAATTGTGCTGGCGACCTTTGGCGGTGAGAGAGCTGTCCTGCGCTGTCCCATTGTCCTGATGATAGCCGACTGTAGTGAGAGTTGAACAGCACATCTAACTTCACTTGCGAAAATCTCATATCTCTGGAAGTTAAGGTGTTGCAGTCCCAGAGCCAGCTGAGCGCTAACCTGCGCCCCACCGGGGGTCCGACGCCACCTTCGCCCCACCAGGGGCCATCGATGGCCCCCCTTCTAACTCCGAACATATGAGGGTTGGCGCAAATCTGCAAAGTGCATTTGAAAGCTCGCGTGAATTCAGTAAGAAATTACTTCTCATGTTTGAGCAGTCAGGTCAACGTTTTGATCTCCAGAGGTCACATTATGTTAGGATAGGCTATTTTCACTCAAATATGCAATGCTTAAGCAGACTGGGCAAACTATTATGCCATTAGAGCTATTGTGATCGGGTAAAGTAAATTTGATAGGAAAATGTCAGAGCTTTTTCCTTTATGTGGACTGTAATGACCTCCCAACAGTTGTTTGACCTCCAGAGGGCACCCCGTGACCTAATATGACCTTAGGTCACGAAAGGTCAGAAACTGATTTTGCCGTATATCAAATGAAAGCCAGTGACAAGACATACACGATGATGTTTTATTCAGCGCTCTAGGTTAACTAGGTCAAAAGTTATTGTCAAAATACTGTTGACTCCTCGTGACCTTGGATGACCTCGGAGAGGTCAAAGGGCAAATATCACCCCTGGGATCCGTAAAAGGGTGTCCAAGAACGCTTTTCTGAGCAAGCCGAGCATTTCCAATCGTTTTTGTGACTCCTAGATCATAAGACAGCTTTTCTCCATGCTTTTTTTCAATGGGAAAGGTCACCTCGTGACCTGGCCTCAGGTCACAAAATCGAAAAAGCCCGGATATACACCTTGTAGACCTTGAAGGGGTCATTAAGTGTAGGAAGTTTCATATCTATCGACTTAGAAATATAGCTCTTATAGAGGTCACAAGTTGAGGTGAGGTGACCTTCGTTGACCTCGCCTGGTGACCTGACTTTGAGTGAGCCGGGGTAAAAAAATTTCAGGGATGACGGGAAAATGATGAGGTGAGAGGTAGAGCCCTCAACCGTGGTGCTGCACCTCGTTTTTATGCTATCCCCTAAAAACCTTAGGGGGGCCATCGATGCCCCCCGTGGGGCGAGGGTTAATACTGGTTCTCTGGAGGCCGCCGCGCTTTCCCAATGGATGATATGTCATGGGGATCTTGTCTGCAGTCCACCGATAGGCTGTTTCCAATTTAAAGTACCCTCGAGTCGGGGTACTGGGACCCAATGCTTCTCCCACGAGTTTCGTAAAATTTGTTTTACAATACCTTCTTTGTGACTGAAGTACACAGGAAGAATACACTTTGTTAAGGTAATTCAATAATAATGGTAGTGTGAACCTCGGTGGTAGACTTTGATGGGCCCAAGTATCCTAAAAACAAGAGTAGGGGGCGTTAAAGTTCAGAGCACAGCTGAAAGAATCTCAAAGACGCAGTTTTGCATACTTTCTGTAAACAGGTGCACTGTAAATGCAGGATCTTGTTTTCCCTACCGTCTCTCAGTATCCCTACCATTTTCTCTCGTGCCACCTGAGCATTTATTCGACATCCCGTGAAATGTCGCCACACCCACCCACCCACCCACCCACCCCCTCCCTCCTCCGCGTGATAGAAGAGGCCTTCCCGAAATGGCATTGAGTTCTCCGGTATCAGGGTGCACCCGAAAATGGCAGGACACTACTCCTACATGTCTGGGTGTCCACTCTTATTTCCAAAGCCAAATCCGTACAGTGATTCTCCATCTCCTGATGCCAGACAATGGTACTCATACAGTGTGCAGTAATCGGAAACCATGACTGCACTGGGAATATCCAAGTCCCTTACACAAGGGACTTCGATGCTGGCTACTGACCGAGCGGAGACAGCAGTCCTAGCTTTGAGAGCCTTATTTAACAGCCATCCGCCGCCGATATTTCCGGCTGCCCATCACGATAAAATCCGACAGAGGACGTTCGAACACCGGGTCAGAAACCTAGAAACTCACACATCGAAATCTCACGGGTGAGGATATTCCAGTCCGCGATATACTCTGGCTGCGCACCTGTCTGCCGGGCCGTTCGGCCGCCGCCGCCGCCGCCGCCGCCGCCGCCGCTCGGCCGCCGCCCGCCCGCCGCCAACCAGTCCAGTACAGGTGCGAGGCGACACAGCGTGTTTCCAGAGAGAGCGCCGCCCCGCCTGTGTCCGTTTTCTGGAGATACCTTCCTGGCTGACTCCGCAGTATGTGAGCAGGTACACTCTTTGGAGGACAACTGTGACATGAATGGTTGATGTGACTGGTTGACCTGGTTGTTTAGTGAGCAGCAGTGCCAAGTGCCCCTGAGCAAGACAACGCCCAGCTCCTCAGGCTTGCATTCCACACTGTCTGTAGCAGACTCAACTTCTACCGCAAACCAGCTGTGAATCCCAATTACACACTAGTCGTGTGTAGTGTTTAGTGGGCTGGAAGTCTGCGGCGAGTCGGGAAACAGCCAGGGCAGCAGAGTCTTCAGCTATGCCGTGCTCGGCCATCACCCTCTCGCTGGCCACCGTGGCCGGCGTCATCTCGGTGGCGCTGCTGGGCATCGCCTTCGGCACCGACAACTGGATCTACATCCGCGTCGACCGAGCCAAAATACAGGTGGGCTATCACTTACCCCCATACATTTCACCTATTCTGTTTTTTCCTTACTTTCACCTCCAACCGTAACTATGTTGCGCTTGCATACTTCGGCTGCATGTGGCTATTGCTGTATCTCTGTACTAGCTATTTGTTTTAAGGATGGTCTTGTTGTGATTTCCAGGCCGGATATACTGATATTCACATCCTCATGGTTGCCTTTCTCAAACGCATGGTTATGATGTATAACCAACTGAGTTACCGCATGCCACATTTTTCAAGCGAGAGAGAGAGAGGGGGGGAGAGAGGAGAGAGAGAGAGAGAGAGAGGGAGAGAGAGAGAGCAAGAGGGAAGATCGAGCGAGAGATAAAAAACGATAGAGTAAAGGAAGTCAGTCTAAAATAAGGAGAGAAGCAAAGCAAAAGAGCCGGAAAGGGGAGATAAATTGTACGAAAAGGAGTAAGCGCCTAAGGCGAGACACAGGTGGAGAGGGGATTGTCAGACCCTGGCGTGGGGAGGGACAGGCGGGGAGGGTGGAGGGTTGTTTGTTCTCTGGAGGTGGCGTCGCCAGCAGGTGTATGTTCGGCTGCCAGCCCGGCGGGGGCAGCGCCGTTCACCCGGTAACGGGTGAAACTGTCAGCCAACCAGTCCCCGCAGCAGTAGTAGACCACGCCAGAAACCCAGTCTGCGCAGCCTCAGAGCGGCACGGCCTGGATCTTCGCTGGAAGTAAGCATGAACGACAGCGAACGCAGGTCATCCACGTATGACACTATGGAACAAGTTAGCAATCTGAGAATTTTACCTAGTGTCTACCACTTCATCGTTTTCTCGTTGCTGGATGTAAATACCCATTTTGTATACTATACACGAAGCCCGGCCGTTGTAGCAGTTTCGCGCCGACACGATACTCTCTATCTACATCCATCTTCCCTGTTTCATCCAGCGCCAACAGAAAGTTCACGTTTCACCGCCTTAGAAAACGACGAGCCTTGAGTGGTGGCCTGTTATCGGGAGGCGGAATCGCCTCTCGCGCGCGCGACCTGATTGGGAAATAGTCCTGTCCTCAAACGGTTCCTGTCCGGCGGCTTTCCGAGCGGATCCAACTCAGCACCACCTTAAAAGAAAGGCTTCTCTGTGGGAAAGAAAGGTACCTGTGCCACAATTTACAGATGCGTCAGTATGAATTATCATGAAGAGCATTCCCTGAGCCTCGTCTTGTCGTCCCTGGATTGCTTTCACTGGAATTCATACCAACTCGAAACTGTTTGCAAGAACAACAGTCTGCCCGTGCTGGATTTTTGAATACCCAGCATCTGAACATCACATACTGAATTCCCCAAGAAAATGTCCCTGAGTGACTTATTTGCAAATCAGATCCATGAACTCACTATAGAAACATAATAAATACATTATCAAGCTCTATTTGGACTGGTATCCCAATGTGCAGTTACGTTTTTCCAGCGACAAAGAGTGCGTGTTCGCCCCAATCACGGCCAGCCTGCACCTGGTCCCTCTGCTCAGCTATCCGCGCTGTGTAGGTATCTCCAGCGCGGACGCACAACTGCCCGTGCTACTTTCACGCTCGTAAACGTAGTTACCTGCAGTGACTGCCCCAGCTGTTGTCCCTGCGTTCTTGCAGTCTCCACAGCAGTGTCTGGTGTTAGCAGCTTGTCTACAATGCAGTCTCCGCGTTAGAGTAGCTGCTCGCGGACGTGGTTGCCATGACAACCAGCGCGTGTGTTTTTGTTGGCTGTCGGTGCTGCTGTTCGTACTTTCACATGTCGTGAGAGATTAGTGGGTGGCTTCGGTGAAAATGCCAGAAGAGATAGTGTCTCCCCTCCACCCATTTGGACAGGGTACCCCGTCCTATTGAGAGTTCACTAACTCCATCCCGTCAGTTGCTCCCCATCGTGAATGCGGATTAGAAGTGTGTGTTCGACCCAATTTCACCGCACTCCTCCCTGCAGGGTTAAAGTATTTGCGCCCCCACGATGCAATTTGGCGCCCCCCCTGGTAGCCCACACATTAAGAATTGACGAGTCCCTAACCCTTACCGCCCTTGACTCATAGGCGGATTCAGGATTGCCGATCGGGGGGCACCTTCCGGGGGGGCGCCATCCGGACCGGGGGGCGCCAACCGGACCAGGGGGGCGCCACTTTTGACCGGCAAAAGCTATCAGGTTGGCGCCAAATCCTATCGGTGGGCGCCGACTTTCGCATCCTGGGGGGGTGCGAAGCGACATTTCAGGGGGCGCCATCGACCTTTCAGGGGGCGCCGAGGGTCGATCGGGGGGCACGTGCCCCCCTTGCCCCCCCTGGATCCGCCCATGCCTTGACTAACTATGCTACGTGGTTCACTACAAGTGGTCCATCCAATTTGAAATTCTGGATCCGCATATGATCTCAAGCCACTAGCTGATTGATTTAAAACAAATGCCTAATAGCAGTGGCGGATACAGGGGAGGCTAGGACGCTCAACCCCCCCCCCTCCGAAATTTCCGAGTGCCTATAGAAATGGCATAGCCGGAGCCTGTTCCGAGGCAACGGCGGAGTATGCTCGAGCCCCTCAGCCCCCACCCCCAAATGAAATCCTGCATCCGCCACTGCATCGAATATAATACCTATACCAAGCCCAGCAGAAGGAACGTCAGTTGTCCTGCTGCAAATCCATGTGAGACCAGCTTATGAAAGTTATACGATAGTGCGTGGGAACGGAAGCTGACAACATGCCAACACGCACACCGGGGACGGGTCTGGCACTGACGCGCACCGGGGACGGGTCTGGCACTGACGCGCACCGGGGACGGGTCTGGCACTGACGCGCACTGGGGAGGGTCTGCAACTGACGCGCACTGGGGAGGGTCTGGCACTGACGCGCACTGGGAGGGTCTGGCACTGACGCGCACTGGGGACGGGTCTGGCACTGACACGCACCGGGGACGGGTCTGGCACTGACGCGCACTGCAGAGGGGAGAAGGCAGTTGGTAGCCCCCGAGGCATAAAAATCCAAGAGACATAGAAAGCGCCCGTTTGGCGGTGTGTGGTGGCTATGGTAGGTAGTTTGAATTTTAGCGCACTTCATTGGCCTAGGTCAAACGAGTTTATACATGTCAAATTTTGGCCGTACTAGGAACCTTTTGGGGAATGCCACAATTATGCGCGAAAGGTCAGGGATATACTAAAGACAGACAAAAAGCAAGGAGGAAATGTCCCAAAGAATATTTCCTGACATTTTAGGGTCATTGACCTATGACCTCACGATGAGAAAAAATGTAACTGCATCAAAGAATAAAGAACATTGAAACAGGAAGTCTAACTGCACTAACAACGCATTTTCTTCATTGCACAACCGCAGCCCTACACATCACTATCAAAATGGTATGTTCGGGCCAGAGAAATGGTATCCCGAGTCCCAGGTTTGCACCTCTCCGGCAATGTCGCACCACTCCCGGGTTTGCACCTCTCCAGCAGCGGCAGCACCAGAGTCGCGGGTTTGCACCTCTCCCGCGGAGTCAGCACCAGAGTCGCGGGTTTGCACCTCTCCAGTCGCGTCAGCACCAGAGTCGCGGGTTTGCACCGCCTCAGCGGTGTGAGCACCAGAGTGCGGGTTTGCACCTCTCTAGTTGTGGCAGCACCAGAGTCGCGGGTTTGCACCTCTCTAGTTGTGGCAGCCCCACAGTCGGGGTTTGCACCTCTGCCGCCGCGTCAGCAGCGGCTGGCGGCCCGTTCCCGCCGCCGTCGGCAAGCGCCGGGCCCACTATGGACTGTTGGGTCTGGGAATGGGCACACGGAACGTCCGGTGGCGACGCGTGGAAGCAGCCTGTTTCACCGCCGCGCCGGCCCGCCACACTGGCCGCACCGGCTCAGCACACGGCACACTGGCCGCACCGGCTCAGCACACGGCACACTGGCCGCACCGGCTCAGCACACGGCACACTGGCCGCACCGGCTCAGCACACGGCACACTGGCCGCACCGGCTCAGCACACGGCACACTGGCCGCACCGGCTCAGCACACGGCACACTGGCCGCACCGGCTCAGCACACGGCACACTGGCCGCACCGGCTCAGCACACGGCACACTGGCCGCACCGGCTCAGCACACGGCACACTGGCCGCACCGGCTCAGCACACGGCACACTGGCCGCACCGGCTCAGCACACGGCACACTGGCCGCACCGGCTCAGCACACGGCACACTGGCCGCATCGGCTCAGCACACAGCACACTGGCCGCACCGGCTCAGCACACAGCACGCTGGCCGCACCGGCTCAGCACACGGCACACTGGCCGCACTGGCTCAGCACACGGCACACAGGCCGCACCGGCTCAGCTCACAGCACACTGGCCGCACCGGCTCAGCACATAGCACGCTGGCCGCACCGGCTCAGCACACGGCACACTGGCCGCACCGGCTCTGCCACACAGCACACTGGCCGCACCGGCTCAGCACACGGCACACTGGCCGCACCGGCTCAGCACACGGCACACAGGCCGCACCGGCTCAGCACACGGCACACTGGCCGCATCGGCTCAGCACACAGCACGCTGGCCGCACCGGCTCAGCACACGGCACACTGGCCGCACCGGCTCAGCACACGGCACACTGACCGCCACAGCTGCCCACGGCACACTGGCCGCCACGGCTCTGCCCACGGCACACTGGCCGCCACGGTTCTGCCCACAGCACACTGGCCGAACTGGCTCTGCCCACAGCACACTGGCCGAACTGGCTCTGCCCACAGTACACTGGCCGAACTGGCTCTGTCCACGGCACACTGGCCGAGCTGGCTCAGCACACCGAGACGGCGGGAGTTGAGGGGCTGGGCATGGGTCAATGGCAGCGTTTAAGCGCAAGCGAATTGAGGCAGTAGCGGATATATGATCTTTCTTGTTAAATGACTTAAGAGGCATGTGAGGGCCGATTTCCTGCCACTTTGCGGCAATAATAAGCCGACAGCCACTTAAAACAAAATGTCATTGTCGTGGCCTTTTAATCAAATGTGACCAAAGCCATAAAAAAACAAAATAAAAATGTATTTTGAACAATTCCAAGGGCAGACCATCGGATTAACGAGACATCGCCAACCTCCAAGAGGTTTGATCAAACCAGCGTACCGGAACGCATACATCTGGTAACGTTCCACAGAGAAATAGACAAGAATACAAGACAAGAGAGAGAAGACAAGGGCCTGATGGCAGTGCGCCTCTTTTTGATCAGGACATACGAACATAACTGCCTCGGACTGCACAGTGGGCACGAGCATTAACTGACAATGAAGTATTAGTTGATTTGACGCGCGCCACACATGGTCAAAATATCGATTCATTCAAAATGAATGATTCGAAATATATGATTAAATCGTTTCAAGCGCCACACACCACCATCGTAAGAATTCTGAAGCTAAGAGAAGTGTCAAATGATTAGGGCCACGCTTATAAAGTTCGGCTTTGGTGAAAGCTGAAGCAATATTTAAACAAGTTCAGTATATTGTGCATGGTTATACGAAAATGTGCTTGCTTGTTGCAACTAGGGCGCGCCATTTTTATTGCACGTACTTTCTTTATAGATCATCCATGTTTGAGGCCACGAATCATCTACAGGATTATCCAGGATTACCCAGAATTATAAACAATACACAATGGCTGCGATTTAGAGTAAAGAACAGCGACTGTAAATTAAAGCCGAGTCACGGCCTTCTGCACCCCATCCCGCTCCACCCATCTCCCTCCACCCCCTGAGGCCAGGTCCGAGTGGCCAGTGCCCCGTGGCCCGTCCGTGCCGTTGAGGCCAGGTCCCAGTGGCCGGTGCCCCGTGGCCCGTCCGTGCCGTTGAGGCCAGGTCCGAGTGGCCAGTGCCCCGTGGCCCGTCCGTGCCGTTGAGGCCAGGTCCGAGTGGCCAGTGCCCCGTGGCCCGTCCGTGCCGTTGAGGCCAGGTCCCAGTGGCCAGTGCCCCGTGGCCCGTCCGTGCCGTTGAGGCCAGGTCCCAGTGGCCGGTGCCCCGTGGCCCGTCCGTGCCGTTGAGGCCAGGTCCGAGTGGCCAGTGCCCCGTGGCCCGTCCGTGTCAGTGAGGCCAGGTCCCAGTGGCCGGTGCCCCGTGGCCCGTTCGTGCCGTTGAGGCTAGGTCCGAGTGGCCAGTGCCCCGTCGCCCGTTCGTGCCGTTGAGGCCAGGTCCGAGTGGCCAGTGCCCCGTGGCCCGTCCGTGCCGTTGAGGCCACGTCCCAGTGGCCGGTGCCCCGTGGCCCGTCCGTGCCGTTGAGGCCAGGTCCGAGTGACCGGTGCCCCGTGGCCCGTCCGTGTCGGTGAGGCCAGGTCCCAGTGGCCGGTGCCCCGTGGCCCGTCCGTGCCGTTGAGGCCAGGTCCCAGTGGCCGGTGCCCCGTGGCCCGTCCGTGCCGTTGAGGCCAGGTCCCAGTGGCCGGTGCCCCGTGGCCCGTCCGTGCCGTTGAGGCCAGGTCCGAGTGGCCAGTGCCCCGTGGCCCGTCCGTGCCGTTGAGGCCAGGTCCGAGTGGCCGGTGCCCCGTGGCCCGTCCGTGTCGGTGAGGCCAGGTCCCAGTGGCCGGTGCCCCGTGGCCCGTCCGTGTCGGTGAGGCCAGGTCCCAGTGGCCGGTGCCCCGTGGCCCGTCCGTGTCGGTGAGGCCAGGTCCGAGTGGCCGGTGCCCCGTGGCCCGTTCGTGCCGTTGAGGCCAGGTCCGAGTGGCCAGTGCCCCGTGGCCCGTCCGTGCCGTTGAGGCCAGGTCCCAGTGGCCAGTGCCCCGTGGCCCGTCCGTGCCGTTGAGGCCAGGTCCCAGTGGCCGGTGCCCCGTGGCCCGTCCGTGCCGTTGAGGCCAGGTCCGAGTGGCCAGTGCCCCGTGGCCCGTCCGTGTCAGTGAGGCCAGGTCCCAGTGGCCGGTGCCCCGTGGCCCGTCCGTGCCGTTGAGGCCAGGTCCGAGTGACCAGTGCCCCGTGGCCCGTCCGTGTCAGTGAGGCCAGGTCCCAGTGGCCGGTGCCCCGTGGCCCGTCCGTGCCGTTGAGGCCAGGTCCGAGTGGCCAGTGCCCCGTGGCCCGTCCGTGTCAGTGAGACCAGGTCCCAGTGGCCAGTGCCCCGTGGCCCGTCCGTGCCGTTGAGGCCAGGTCCGCGTGGCCCGTGCCCCGTGGCCCGTCCGTGCCGTTGAGGCCAGGTCCGAGTGGCCCGTGCCCCGTGGCCCGTCCGTGCCGGTGAGGCCAGGTCCCAGTGGCCGGTGCCCCGTGGCCCGTTCGTGCCGTTGAGGCTAGGTCCGAGTGGCCAGTGCCCCGTCGCCCGTTCGTGCCGTTGAGGCCAGGTCCGAGTGGCCAGTGCCCCGTGGCCCGTCCGTGCCGTTGAGGCCACGTCCCAGTGGCCGGTGCCCCGTGGCCCGTCCGTGCCGTTGAGGCCAGGTCCGAGTGACCGGTGCCCCGTGGCCCGTCCGTGTCGGTGAGGCCAGGTCCCAGTGGCCGGTGCCCCGTGGCCCGTCCGTGCCGTTGAGGCCAGGTCCCAGTGGCCGGTGCCCCGTGGCCCGTCCGTGCCGTTGAGGCCAGGTCCCAGTGGCCGGTGCCCCGTGGCCCGTCCGTGCCGTTGAGGCCAGGTCCGAGTGGCCAGTGCCCCGTGGCCCGTCCGTGCCGTTGAGGCCAGGTCCGAGTGGCCGGTGCCCCGTGGCCCGTCCGTGTCGGTGAGGCCAGGTCCCAGTGGCCGGTGCCCCGTGGCCCGTCCGTGTCGGTGAGGCCAGGTCCCAGTGGCCGGTGCCCCGTGGCCCGTCCGTGTCGGTGAGGCCAGGTCCGAGTGGCCGGTGCCCCGTGGCCCGTTCGTGCCGTTGAGGCCAGGTCCGAGTGGCCGGTGCCCCGTGGCCCGTCCGTGTCGGTGAGGCCAGGTCCCAGTGGCCGGTGCCCCGTGGCCCGTCCGTGTCGGTGAGGCCAGGTCCCAGTGGCCGGTGCCCCGTGGCCCGTCCGTGCCGTTGAGGCCAGGTCCGAGTGGCCGGTGCCCCGTGGCCCGTCCGTGCCGTTGAGGCCAGGTCCGCGTGGCCGGTGCCCCGTGGCCCGTCCGTGCCGTTGAGGCCAGGTCCGAGTGGCCAGTGCCCCGTGGCCCGTCCGTGCCGTTGAGGCCAGGTCCGAGTGGCCCGTGCCCCGTGGCCCGTCCGTGCCGTTGAGGCCAGGTCCCAGTGGCCGGTGCCCCGTGGCCCGTCCGTGTCGGTGAGGCCAGGTCCGAGTGGCCCGTGCCCCGTGGCCCGTCCGTGTCGGTGAGGCCAGGTCCCAGTGGCCGGTGCCCCGTGGCCCGTCCGTGTCGGTAGCGCCGCAGAAGTGGCACGGCAGGCTGGCGTGAGCGCTGCCGCTGCACTCCACCGGCCTGAACGCCGCGCCACCGCAACCGCTCGGGTTGAAATCGGAACCGCCGCCGCTGGTTTTTGGCCCGCTGAGTTTTTGGGTCGCTCGCTTTCTGTTAGTGGCGGTTTTTAGGGCTAGAGGTGTAACATATTCAAGGCGCGAGGTTTTGATACATTGTTCAGTCATGAAACACCTACATAACGTTGAAGTTATTGACTGACACAAATGTGAACTTCCGACTGATTTTCGTCAAGAATATAAGTCAGCACTAGCATTCCAATATGCAGCGGCAGCAGGCTGGCTGGATGGTCAGCTGCCACAGTGAGTGCGTCGGCGGCCGGCCATTTTGCGGTGAGTGGCGGTGGCGCTTCTGTAAGGAAACCCGGCGTGGGAATGGAGGCCTGAGAGTCTGTCGGCGGCTCCCAGCTCACAGCTCACAGCTACCTGCACGCCGGCCGCCGCACTGTGTGCGAAGATGCATACCGAATGGGCCAAATCGGTGCGTAATGTCGCAGTCAATTTTCGAAAGCAAGCCAGCTCGCCGTGGCCGGCACTGCAGCGTGAAACCCGATTCACTGGTCCGTCCAGATTTGCATTTGGTCCGTGCAGCTTCAGCAGGGTGCTCAGCAGAGTTTTTTTAAATAAATAAACCACTCCACTTTGAAGCAGTACCAAATCGCCTCGCAAACGGAAAGTTTTAAATAAGCAAACTTGGAAAATGACTTACATCCCTGCTTGCTCTACTTGCCACCTGTCCATACAAGTATACACATTTCGGGCACGTATAGCCTCTGCAGCTGCAGTGCCCTAAAACTCTAATCATCATCATCAAGCATTCACATTTTTTAATACACCGCCTGGACGAAGTTGTATAATTTCTTTTCACACGGGTCAGGCAAAAAGAACACTGATAGGTATATAAAACCGGGTTAGGGTTGATACAATACCGTTATGAAGCTATCAGCAGATACACTTGGCTTTCACCACTGAGCTGTCGGTAAGGAGTGGTTTCGATTTCTACAACGGCTCCAGAACTTTCCAGCGGTGACACTTAGTTAGAGGTGTGACCTCCCAATTACTGCAGCCAACGGAGACTGCTAGACGAGAGACCACAAGCAAAGACGGAGCGCACGCAGTGCCGCAAGGAGGGGAAAGTGGCTGAAAACCGCACAGTGGTCAGAGGACAGGCTTCATGAGCCAAAACTTTACGCTTGTGATAATATTCGATTTTTAAAGTTATTAGTTAAGTAATTTATCAAATTTCTTAAAATAGACTTAAAAAATCAATCCCAAGAGGTGGCGAAATAGCTGGAGACACATTTTTCTTGTTTGGGACCATTAAATCGAGTTATATCCGGGGGCCACGCCCTAAACGGAGCGTACTGAGTCTTCTGCCCCCGGATATGGTCGTTTTGGCCCCACTCGAACAGCCCTTGACTTATCCAGAGAATATGTTTCCCTTCACCTTTACAGTTCGCAAAATGACCTCCCACCTTTAAGCGTTTCTGGCGTCTGGTATTCATTCTCCGAACAGACAGACTACAGCCAGGGCACGTAACATTCTTAGATTACAAGCCATGCTACTTCATTAACGGGTTCTGACACTCGTTCTCGCCGGATAGAACGCTTGGTAAAGCATCCTCCTGTGGTGTAAGGGGACGCATCAAAAATTATCAGTACAGGATTTAGCAATAGATGGATTCACAATGTTCAGCTGTATGTGTAGGTCTCACCGACCTTCTCTCAATCTGGGCCGTCCGACCTTCTCCCTGAACCCTCTTGAATTTGCTCTTAGCATGAAGTAACAAAGTGGCCAGAAGGATTTCAACTTTGCATTTTGTGGTGCGCTGATAGTGGCAGTCCCATGATGTCGGACGTGGGACTGAGACACGCTGAACTTAGCTAGCAGCGCCAGAGGGGGAGAGGGGAAGACTGTCGCAGAGGAAGTTCAACCAGACCTCCCCCAGCCCTCCGAAATATATGTCAGTTTTCTCCGGAGTACGCCCGCACCTATAACTGCGTCACCCAGATTTTACGATGTTTTGAAAACGTTGCTTCCAATATTGTTTTTAATACCTTAGTTTTCTTAACATAGCATTATTGTTGGACTTTGGGTGGGCCAATTCGACATGTGAGCACCGGATCCAACACGCACACCAGAGGTCAGAAAAACCTTGGTGTTCCAAATAAGTTGGGGAAAAGCTCGTGGAAGTCGCAGCCGGAATGCCTCCAGCACTGTAGATGGTAGCAATTCAAACGGAAATAATTCCTTCAATGTCTGGTACCTAGCCTACTCTTCTTGTGCGTTGGAGATAAACATGTTCTACCTTGTAAGATCCCAAAAGCCATTGACATTGCAGGATTCTTCCCCACATCGGCGTTTCCCTGCTGGGGGAAATAAATAGTGTCTCTGGCATTTGAAGTACACGTCCTGATGTACCACAGCATCCTTCAATGTGATCCAAGTAAATGTCACATCTTGTTGAGATGTCTTTCACAAAACACCGGCTTAAGTTCTGTGAATTAGAACGGAATTGTGGCTGTAAAAAATGTCCAATGTGAAGTCAACGTGACATGATTTTGTATCAAGTGTTTCAACAGAAACACTTTTGTTTTCTTACGGCACACCTACTGGGTAAAATGCTTCGAGTATCTATTCTCTCCCAGCCCAGAAAACATTGTCGAAAAATCATTTCTCGGTGCATGCACTTTTGTTCTTTTTATATAAGCAAAAAGTTAATTTTCTCCTTTTGCTCACTGCTGCTGGCTGTACCTCGCTTCACAACAACAACAATGGCGTCCGAATCCACGGCCGTCTACAGATGCCGTGCGCACTGCCAATTGGGGCCAGGGCATTGTTCCAGGCTACGCTCCGCCGCGCACCCCCGCCGTGGCCGGCGCCGTAGTCAGTGTCCAGAGTGCACGACCCCCAGACAAGGTCACCCAACTCGCGGTCACGGCCGCACCGGCTGCCCGCCTGGAAAAGGGGGTACAATGCTCGGACTTGTCATGGGTCTCAGAGCCAAGCTCTTAAAGGTCGCATGGTGCGCTGATCTTGTCGTCAGGCTAATTATGTTTCTGTTCAAAGGAAAACAAGCCGGAGACGGCCACCGGTGCTGGAGAACGTCAGCTGCTTGAGAGGGAGGACAACTTGTTGGACACCTGAACTCTAAATGTGGAGAGATGTTGGCATTCGGCTAGTTTCTTATCCCTGCGGTGTGGAAAGGATATTTCTGTCCGCTTCTACTCATTGCATCTGACAACCATCACAGCTAAGAAGCCATCAATCACCCAGTACAGGCCATAATGACTACAATTTACACATCAAGTAGAAGAAACCCTTCCTAAAAACACACACCATCAAGAGGAAGGAAAGCTGACAGCTTACAAATCCTCAACACGACTTCGGGGCTAGCCACCTGAGTAAAAAGCGGCTATCCTGGCAGAATTCCCCTGTCCGGCTCGTGATAAGACTGCTGGATGTTGGTCACGTATCGGCAGCTCCGTGTGTCGTGCGTGGGTCCAGCGTCGGCGGTGCTGCGGCGGCGGCGGCGGCTGTTCTGCGCCGGCTATGTTCCGGGCCAGTGTACAGCTATCCCCGCCCCAGGGCACAGGGCCGTGTTCAATACCCAGCGGCCGCTGGCGGCGAGAGACCGAATGACTGCCAGCCTGCCTTATCCAGGTCGGATCAAAGCCTGGTCACCAGTCAGATATGCACCACGTATCTAATACGGTTCTTTTGCGAAAGATGAAGATGTAAGAAATAATGGATGCAAAAGAGGTCCCACGCGCCACAGACATCTGTGGAGCATGGGGTTTTCCCCATGCTACCCAAACATACCGAAGGTGCTCGTTAATGAAGCTATGAAAATATACAGTATACGCCGTGAGAGGAATCTAAGAGGGTAAAAATGCATCTGAAATTAAGCACTGTGCTGGGATGAATAGGAAATGAATGACGGTGTTATATTTCCTGGATGTATGTTCTATTTCGCTGCAATATTGTTTCTAATGTTAACTTCAGTAAACCAACTGCGACATAACACGCTGCGCCAAGGCCACTACTTAATATTTTTCATGTACTCGGTCTGCTCTCAAAATATCATCACATGTTTGATTTCTACATACTTCTTGGATTTGTTGACCCTTCAGAGCTGAATCCGAGGCGGTTCAGGGCTATGGCCAGCAGCAGACCCAGGCCTCCATTCAGAGGGGCTAAAGAATTCGCTCGCTTCTACCTGGAATATGCTCTGTCTGGTTATTATAGAAGATTGGAATTTTCGGGGGAATCCTTGAGCCCCCTAGTGCTATCTATGTCCGTCAGTGGCTATAAGCTTACAAACTCATATATGAAAACCCGAGATACTTAAAGTTTTAACCCCAGCACATCTAAATTTTCCAAGTTTCTGGTAAAAATGGCACAATATTCAGAATTTGAAGGAAATAGTAGCAATAATTTAGGAATATACCTTCCAATGTGTTTAAAAAAATGATGATGTTAATTTCGGTACATTTTCTTTAGGGCTTAAGTAAAGCTGATCATCCTCATGATGGATTTTCGGGTTTTGTGACGACCCAACATCCTATGCTATTTGTCGCTTACTTGGTCATCGATCTGAGCACTAATTTCAGTCCTAGTTAGTATGAGCCTGGTACTATCCTTCAGTCAAAAATTTTAGTTTAATGACTTTGGGGGCTTATCAACGCACCAACTGTCCTGGTCATACGGCACCATCAACTCTTTCCCTGTGGGAAGGGTTTCCGGGGAGTCGAATTGCTGCATACTCCGGGGATCCGCCGGGCCTTGAGCCCGAGTCGGCCGCGTGGAAAGAGAACAACCGCGGTATCAGTCATGTAGAACACAAAGGAATACATCTGGCTGCTTGTTTTTTTCTTGCTGCTGAAACACTAACCGTTTTGAGAGAAGTCAGTTCTCCGGAGAGGAAATCTCCACTCCTCCCCCTTCCCTTCTACTGCGATGCGTGACTTGGACAGTCGGCCAGCCGCAGGATAAGGAGGAGTGGGTCTTTTGGGCTCCGGATTACCCGTGGCAAACGCGTGTCTTTTAGGAGTGGCCGAACCAAGTACAACCCAGGGAGACTTTTCCACATGCTCGTTAACACGTACACCCGGTTCACACACTGTGATGGGGTGGGTGGCGCAGTCGGTTAGCGCGCGCGCTCGGCTCGGCCCGTGGCATTCTGCTAGTTCTGCAGCGTCGTGGGTTCGAGCCTTCCCAGAGGCAGGGTTTAGAGCCCTGCTCTGGCTCCAGCCCAGTTCACTTCCCTCCCTCTCCGATGCCGTTTGGTCTCAGCAGTTGCGTTGTTAAACTTTAAAATTATCATTAGTACCATATGATAGAGGTATCATAATCCCTTTAAGCGCACTCTAAAAGGCAAGGGCAACGCAATATTTCTGTCGCAGATATTATTATCATTGTGAATTCACATTCTCCATTGCCCCATTATAGCGGTAAAAATGTGACGCATGTTTCTACGCTGAGCTGTTTTTTTAAAGTTCCATTATAACGCACTCGTTGCACCTATGATGACCTTCTTTTTGGTTAATTTGCGGTCCACTAGTATCCTTTTTATCAAAATCACCTAAAATTTAGTACCGGCTCCGATCGGACCCCCTCCCCCCTCCCCCCGACGGTGGTGGGTATGAAAAGAGCCCAGGTGGTGCCGGGTTTGTTTTACAGATGATAGATGATAGATGATGATGATGATGATGATGATGATGATGATGATGATGATGATGATGATGATGATGATGATGATGATGATGATGATGATGATGATAGATGATGACGTTTTATAGAGGAAATATGGGTACTTTATCTATCTATTTATTTATTCATATCGACAACAGATGGATATCCATTTACAGGCGAAGTCAGAGCCTAAAGACAAACGCAATATGCTTCGAGTAAATGACACG
The DNA here is from genome assembly GCA_034440635.1 of Lepas anatifera. Lineage (NCBI taxonomy): Eukaryota > Metazoa > Arthropoda > Thecostraca > Lepadidae > Lepas > Lepas anatifera. Next base: position 724,057 of record JAOTON010002159.1, read on the forward strand.
CACCACACATGAGAACAATAAAATGAATCATTTTGGGTTGGTATGTTCCTCCCCGAGGATAGATAGTACACAGTAATTTATATTAATCATATTTTAGAAGACTATGCACTTCTTCTTTGGGTATTTTATCGTTTAGACGTAAAATGGCCCAGTAGTCTAAACCCAAACTAAAGCAGCACAGACTACCAACTTTGTTGGCCTTCATCGTCGAAAGTGGTGCTGCCATACAAATCCAGTCAGGCTTGTTTTGGGAGCAAGAGTAATTGGTAGCTTGTAGTGGAGAAGGGTCGGTGGAGGATTGTGTCTACCTCTTGGCCATTTACTCATGCTTTTTCACCGTTCCCGCGACCCTCCGTCCCCCCTCCCTCTGGTGGAGATAAAGACGTGCACCGCTGCCTGGCTTCCTCAGCTATAAGCCTATTTCTTCCAACCTCTTCAATGGCACCTTCTGCATCAATATCCCAGAGCTGGCCTATCTTCTGGAGAAGACACTTTTGCCAGGGAACTGATTGTTTTTATGCGGCCTTTCCCACTCTACATACATACAGTTCCCAAGTTGCTGCCAGCATCAGATGAGATTAATTGTATCGATGCAGGCCATTCCCTAATTGGAAAGAGCGGTATCCACTGGTAGTCTTAAATAGTTTGTTCTTTTTTTCATTTTGTGATGTTGAAAATAGGCGTTTGCGTGGAACAGGTCTCGAACCCGTGTCTTCCTGCTTACAGTTTTGTACCGGAGATGGACGACCACAGCTGACAGTCCAGATACTTGAAGCTATCCTTCCGTAGCCTTTCATAGATTTGCGCTGCACAGATGAGCGCCGAGGGAAACGAGATTCAATCCTTTGCCACTCTGTATTGAAGTGGTGGCCAGTTCTGCATAGGTATTTTGTTTTGAACCAATATTTTGATTACCATGTGTTAATGATAAATTCGGTAAAAGCTCTTGAAATCAAATATGCGATTACAATCGCTGCAAACTGCGGGTTGATGCATACGCTAACGAAAAACAAGCACTTGCGTGCAATGAGGCTCTCCCGACGCAAGAAAAACGCGATCTAAACATGTACTGTAGGTACTTTCCGTAATGTTCTTCAGTTCAAGGGTTAAATTGTTCGCGCGCACGGTGTTCACCACTATCAAATGCTTTTTCCAAGGGTGCAAGGGCTTGAAAATTGCATATGGGGAACCTGTCGGGCATTTTAAACAAAACATGTACCTAACAAGGATTGGCTATTTCGCCGGCGGTCACGGAACTTCGATTGTCAATATTTTCCACACAATCACGCCTATCAACAAACGGAATATCTTCAATCTATGGCGTCAAAACGACCAAAGCAAAGGACCTCTTTTGCCTTATTATCTTGGTTGCACTGTTTCCAATTTTGGCAGCTGAAAAATGTTAATTTTTCAAGCTCGACGAGGCTGTCTAAGCTCTGTGCGATATCTACAAAAAGGGAACCACTCGACAGCAAATGAAGCAAAGAACGAGATAAGGGGCACGAGTCAGTTTCTGCCCAAAAATTAATCCCCCCCGTCTACGCTTGACGAGGGGGCTTAGTGAGGCGGAGGCGGATCTAAACGAGGCGTTCGAGGGGGCAAACTCAACAAATCGTAAAATATAACGTTTCGGAAAGAAAATCAGCCCCAATCGGGTGCGGATGGGTAAAACTTGGCCGCTATTAGGGGAGGGGCTGCAGGCATGACTGGATCTCCCCACTTCCCTCTCCCCGCGGATTCGTCCCTGCCCACGCCGGATGTGAAAGCCATCTGGAGGATTCCTGAGGCGGCGGCAGCGCCGCGCCTCGCCCGGGCCCAGGCCCGGGCCTCGCTCCATCTCCATTGAGGCCCGCTGACTCGCGCCGGCTCCCCGCATGCCGTCAAGGTCATTGACACCTGGCCGTCAGCTGACTGCCCCCAGGCGGTGTGGCCGGGCAGGTAGCGTCTTGGCCGGCGGCGGCGGCGGCGGGCAGGCGGCGATAGCGAACGGCTGTGGACGCGGGGCGATGACCGGCGCAGCCGCGGAAATTACCGTGTCTGATTCGGCTGCAGACGTCACATATGAAACATACTGAAACAGTCGGACTATTTGTAACCCGTCCGGTACAGGTGTTGTCATTTTACATGTTCCTGCCAAATGTTTAAAGTCAAATCAACGTGAACTTCCAACTCTGATTTGGATCTGGAAGGACACATTGCAAATACCGGTTATTTCTCCATTCTTCAAAAGGCATGGCACAGGTTTCTTTCCAAAGCGCATGTGTACAATGACAAATGAGCTGTGTCATGAATTGAATTTGCATTGGTAGGAAGGAGCGGGCACTGACCTGATCATCAGTCTCTTTCCAATGCACGACCAATGGCCTAATGTAACACCAGTACGCGGCGGCGCGTCCAAACCCTTCCTGTTCCCGCACAAACAAGCTATTGCGCATGGTGACCATAGGCGCAGGAACTTTTTCCAAGTTGGGGGGCAAAAGTTGAATTTGTTTGTCAACGCTGGTGGGGTCAAATATGACTCGGATTATCACTTGATTTGTTAACGGAAAACGTCCCAAATTAGCTCAACGTTGGGAGGGGCCTTTGCCCTCCATTCCTGGGCCTTTGAGGATAACAAGGCAGCATATATGTATCAGCAGCGCCAGGGTGGATAACGCACGGTACGTCCCCTCAAGAATTGACTCTGGGCCGTTTATATTTGGAAAGTTGTCTCAAGCCCCGGATAGAGGGAAGGACATGGGAAGACCATAGGGGACCCGGTTTTTTCGCGCCTATTTGTCTGGTGAAATCCGAAATAGTCCGGGCAATGATATTGAATTTCACACAATTTCATCTTTCACACGCAAATGTACATACGTGTAGGTGGGCATTATATAGAGGCACTGGAAGGGAAATTTCGTATTACGATGACTTTAAAGCACACTACCCACAACCACCCCGGTCCGAATGGAGGTGGGCCTATCCATGGCCTCTGAGAGACGAGCATGCCTCACTCCTCTCTCCCTGACCTGGAATGGCTGCCACTGAAGGCTACGTTACAGTCTGCATGCTTTAGATGCTAAAGCAGGTGTATACGTGTATGTATAAGAGCATGTATTCAGCGGGGCCTATTCCTTCTGCGGCGCGGGGCGAGTTCAAGGCCAACTTCTGGACATTTAGTCAGCGGCCAGGGCTCCGGTGTAGTGTGGACGATTGCACGTCCTGTTGATACTTCTAAGACGTTTTTCTGCACATTAGACATCATGACGTTACTGCGCTTGCTTTGGTCACGGTCAGGTGGCAAGGAAGAATACACCGCGACCGGGGCGGCGGGTCCAGCGAAAGCACTGAATCGACTCAGGCCGAAAACATGTGGAAAATAACACTCTGAAAGCTGAATCCAGAGCTGAAGGGGCCATTTAATTTCGCAAAACATGAATACTAGAAACATTTTGAGCTGGGCAGTTTTCTTGAATAAATTTTGCTCCGAGTTCCTGCCATTTCCATCACTGAGACGACTCCAGCTCCAGGGTTGGATTTAGTAATTTGTTCCAGGAAAAATATATTCAAGACCATCAATCAAGGTATGCAAGTCGTCTCCGAACAAAAGAAGGCCTACTTAGCTGAAAAAACATCGGAGTCCCGGAGTCGATTCGGGAGTCGGCAGCAGCCACAGCCCTGTTCCAGACGACCCCGAGCCGATGTGGGAGCTCCAGCTACCGAAGACTGGAGGTCAAAGACAGTCAGCAGGAACTCAGACTGACTTCACGCCTATAAGGCTCCTTATCCAAAAAATAATCATGCAGATGTTTGGAATATAACTTATTATGTTTTTGAGCTTTCATTTCGAACGATGTAAAGCTGAGCTGAAGACTGACAAATAACCTATAAAAAGGAACTGAAAACAGACTACACCAGCCAACTTTGCAATGCTAGCATGAGCATTACCCAAATTGAACGCTCCACGAGCTAGGAAGTCACTGTGGGAAATATCTGGCAGAAGGGGATTCTCAGCAGGGCTCGAGCGCAGTGAGTTCCTAACAAAAGACAGCAATGCACCAAAGTGATTCCTCCGCGGTTCTAAGAAGCCGACGCTCTGCGTCGGGGCCTGCAGGTTCTCACACCAGCCGCCCAGCTGGTGAAACAATTAGGCAGCCTCCTCAGAGGCGCAGCGGCAGGAGAAGCCGTCCCAGCCCAGTGTAACGGCTCTAACGGGACGTGTCCCTGTCCCGTGGGCCGTGACGTGTCCCGGGCCGTGACGTGTCCCTGCCCAGTGAGGCGTGACGCCCGCAGCGGAGCCGTGCATACCGTCCCAACGGGAGGGTTATCTGCAGCCGAGGCGGACGAGAGCCGTCAGAAGTTCCGAGCCGATAACCTGCAACTGCTGAGGCGGGAGGCAACGTCACGTATCCTGCTCAAACAGAATCCAATATTTCTGGACCAAATACTATCCCCTCGGGATCGGCTCAGGATATTGTAAAAATCAACAAATGTGTGCGTTGTTGGAGAAGATACATTAGCAAACTTTTTTATATACTTTGTCCACGTTGTTCCCGGTACGGCTGCTGGAGTCGGAGTCTCACTAAAGTCATCGAGGGACTTGTTACGGAGACCCCGACCCCACCACCCGAACGGGCAACTCCCACAATGAAGGGTTAATTTAGAAGCCAAAGTTTAACGTCGCACAAAGCACTGGGACGGCCGCCCCGCTCAGGTCACCCTCTCACCAGCCAGTTTCCAGCCAGCCTACGTCGGGTAAACTATACAGCTCCGGAGCGTCTCAGGGGAACTGATCCCAAACCTGGACATGCACTGCCACTGCATGCTTCTCAGCAGCGGGCCGGAGCCCAATGCTCTACTAATTGATCTACCGGGGCGGCTCAGTTTGCTTACTACTAACTAAAAGCACGTTTCGGATGGTTCTGCCCACATGCTTCTGAAAAATGTGCTGAAGCTCAACGCTCTACCAGCGACCCATCTGAACCTCAACGCTCTACCAGCGGACCTAGCTCTATGCGGCGTTGTTCCACCACTTATCAGATTATGTTGTAATAACATTTTGCGTTACCGCGATGGCTGATACCAAAAGGTGGGAGACTATTCAGTCCTGGATTTTTAACCAGAAATTTACTTTCAAAAGGTTATTCCACAAATGTTTTTCCTCAAAGCTCTGCTAGGTGACTTTCAAACTACACATTAGATAACGTTACATGTCGGTAGCGAGTATAATTCGTGCTTTTCACGCTGTTTTCGACCTTATTGACAAGTGAATGGTTTCTAATGTATGCCAATGTATGTTCCGGCGTCATCCTCGATGGAAATTGACGGCCGGTCCGTAGAAGGAGGCGACACAATCACACGGCAGGGTGGGCTAATTTCACGGGGTACCGCCGAGGTAATAGCCAGCCTTATTTCTCCTGCGACTTCCACGCTAAATTGGCCGTTTCCATTCACAGCAGCGCTCCTGGTGGCACAATTCGCTGCGGTTCGGACGGATAGCCGTCCGCACCATATATGCTGGAGCAGTGGCGGATCCAGGACGACATTCCGGAGGGGTCTGCGGGGCTCGAGCCTCCCCGCCCTTGCCTCGGAACAGCCTCCGGCTAGCAGTTGCTACAGGCACTCTGACATTTTGGGGGTGGCTTGAGCCCCCAGCCTCCCCGGTATCCGACACTGCTGGAGCATGTCTGCACTTTCGGAGTGCTTCCGTTGTTTTGTTCTCATGAACAGCCATACAGATAATGCGCCTTGTTTACTGCTCCGGCGCTGCATCTGTTGATCTATATGCACGAATGTTTAGTGTGCAGCCTTTCACTCGTGCACGCACTGTAACGTACAGTAACGGGGACTTTGGCAAACGCTCAGGCCTCACCTGGAGGTGGCAGCAAACCTGTTAGTTCTTATAAGCCAAACAGCACATGTGACTGAACGTCTAAACAAATAAATGGTTTTTGCTATTTAGCATTTATTTCTTGCCAATAACAGAGAATGATGCACAAATCACACAGCATTAAGCCATTTCTACCCCAGTTTTCACTTCTTTACTCAATAAAGTCTCAGCCGTATGTGCTAAAGTCGAAACCGGTCCAGAAAATATGAATTGTGTTTGGTTTGTGCCGCCCTTTTTGCTATTGGCTGAGCCTCTGACCCCAGCCCCGTGCAGCTGGTCCGTGGCCGTGCCGTCGTCCGCCGAGCGGGTCGGACCTGCGGCTGACGGTGCCCTGTTTTCCAGGACGACATGGCCACCGGCGCCGGCTCGCTCTCGGCCGCCGACCAGGAGCGCTTCGAGTCGGAGGCCATCTACCGGTCGCGCACGCAGGGTCTGTTCCGCACCTGCTTCCCCGAGAGCCGGCCCAAGGGAGGTGAGTCGGACGGCGGACGGCCGCCGGGAGGAGCGCCGGACGGCCGGGAGGGAGCGGGCTGGACTGCCGGGGCAACGGCTGAACCAGTGGAGGCGAGTAGTGATTAGAAAAATGTTTCTAGATGCAGGAAAAATATGGTGAGAGCTTGCAGCTGTGTTTAACCGATTTCGTGTGTTGTTCATGCACATACTGCAGAGAGGTCGCAATGGCAAAAGGCAGGATTCCTCGGTAGAAGATAATCAATGTACCCGCTTTGACAGGCAAAATACGTCCAGTATCAAAACGGTTTTAGAGGGCAGGAGGAAGGAAGCTGGCTTTTTTGTTATGACAGCAATTGCGCATTTGATAGATCGATCATTTCCTAGCCATTGAATTACCATAAAATATGTTTGTTATTTCTCAACTTCATGTCGTGTAAAAGTACCTATAAAGGCCTACCTTGCAAACGTGTGAAGGCTTCCGTTTCACACAGTTGTCGCACTAGGAGTTCCCTCGGGAGAGTGAATGTAGTCCGGTTAAGTTGACATCACTAGCACGAAGAAAATAATTAATGAGGTTGTATCAGCAGATGGGCTACTACCAGCGGATAACGAACTTTATACACAGATTGAAGAGACAATGCAGGATTTCATGAGCCCTGTTGTGTTCGGCGGGACAAACCAGTGACCAGCACCTCGGCTTCTCGTGTGACTCACTGGAATTCCACAGCCAATGCTGCTCTCCTGAACAATAGCCATAGTGGTGCAAAGTGTTTCTTGCCATTAGGACACAAAATAACCAGCTTCAAGCGATTTAAACGAACTTCTTGGCAGTCAGGAAGGCTCAGGACGATGTAATTTTCAAACATCCCAGAACATGTTCTCAGCATCGGTTTTCTGAGAACTATCGCCGCTAGGCCATTACTCTCAGAGACACTTGACCGCATTTTATTGCCGGCCGGGTTGGCTCCAAGCTGCAACTGCACAGGTCATAGTGGCCTCTGAAACTGATTTAGGACTTTCACAGCTGACCAGACTGGATGATTACCAATTTCCAGCTTTTGTTAATCCAGCCGGAGGGAGCCGGAGTGGTCCCAACGTCCCAGAAACAACTATTGTTAATCCCAGAACAGGTAGGTCAGTTCCTGTGTCGTCTCGCAGCAACTGGGCCGTATGACCGATTTGGACGGAGTACCGCATAGCAGGTCATTTCAGGCAGCATTCCATTCCTTTGCATTTAGATATGTCCGTTTCCGTTCCATTCCAAGCAGTACATTGAATGAGCAGCCCCGTTTTAGCCCGTTTGCAGGGTTATCAGTCAGCAGTACACAGCGCCTCCAGTCGTGATCACTTCAGGCCAGCGATAAATCGTCTCCATACGTCCGTTCTGTTACAATTATTTCGTAAAAAATATTTTCCACTTAGCCTGTAGCTATTTCAGGCAGCAAGCCGGAAAACGAATTCAGCGTTTCACGGATTCCGTGCTAAAATGAAAGATTCGATAGTGAGGGGTTCTCAACCTTTGGTTAAACCTTGTTGGCAATGCCTTCGGTATTTCAGCATACTGCCTGTTTTCTGAATCTGAATGCTGGATGACCTCAATAGTTACGTACAGTTTATACTGACATACAAGGCATGGATGAATCATTTCCGACGGCTGTTGTGAAACAGAGAGAAGGCCTATGACGATGGCCAGAGTCGGCATCTCCTGGAACGAGCTGACGTGGAGACCGGAGAGCATTTCACCGGTCTCCAGTAGCCGTAACGCTCTACTTGCCCAAGCGCCACAGCCTGCTCTCATTGTCACGAGAAGGGAATGTCACGAGACGCACGCCTGGAACCGCGGCTGTTCTGACCGCAATACATCAACCCGTGTCCTTCCCAATCTGTTGTAGCATACACCAGACATCAATGATAGTCCGATTAGAATCAGCTCCGCACATAAGAGAGATTCGACAATTTCCGTGTATTTAGCATCGTGATATTCATTTTCTGATTAGGAACCCATTTGTGCTTGGGATTCGTCCTATATATAATTACTTGCGGAAAACAATGTATCTAAAATTGTATTGTATGTAAATAACAACATAAAACATACATTACAGCGACATTCCAGTATAATGTCAGCCAGACCAGTGGCGATCCCGTGCGTCGTCGCTGCGCTCGGCTGGAATGGGATTCCGCTATCTGGGAGTGCCGGCGGCGGCGCCGCCCGGCTGCCATCCCGAGAGAGAGAGAGAGAGAGAGAGAGAGAGAGAGAGAGAGAGAGAGAGAGAGAGAGAGAGAGAGAGAGAGAGAGAGAGAGAGAGAGAGAGAGAGAGAGAGCTGATGGAAACCATTCATACGCTGGCCTGCGCCGCTGAAAATTCATGTCAGCACAGCCGACGGACGGGACCACTGCCTCACAGCCTCTTCTGCTCAGCTGAGGCCGAGTCGGCTCACCTCTGAATTCAGACTGGGTCGGAGTCACTGAAGTCGAAAAAAGTGTCTCATTATCATTAACACGCGCATTGACGGGGGGCGGTACCCGCCCCCTCGGGTTTTTCGAGACAGCAAAAACGGCGGCGCGTAGGCCGCCATACTTGGTATACCTTTTCCTCATCATTTTTACAACTTCTGTGAAATTTTAGGTTAGGTCATCTCAGGTAGGTCACCAGTACAGGTCAAGTGACCCGACCTCAAAAAAGTTTAAGATAGCATAGTCGGAGCAGGGTGAACTTATCCGATTGAAACTCAATCACATAATGGCCCCACCGAGTTCTCTAAAATATGTTCCGGTATTTTTGATATCGATGACCTAAGGTCAGGTACGGCATGACCTCTCCATTGGAAATACATGGGAAAATGGTTTTTACGGAATAACTCAGTAACGGATGGTGATGAGCATTTATTTTAGCTGCATTACACTTGCCTGGGCTTTGCAGTTCTAATGATATGATTTTATATAATTTGACCCTGACCTGACCTGGGTGGTCAAATCCTTGATTTGACCTAGCAAGGTTAATTATATATCATTCATTCGGCTTGCTAGGGATTTATAGTTCAGTCGTTTTGTCTATCTTTACTTGTTCGATTTCATGGCCGAAAACTGAATTTACATGTTATCCCTTGACGGGCGTGTTTCGACCTCTCGTGACCTTAAATGTGACCTGACAAAAAATGGTTCAATGTTTTCGATGGAGTGGATGGGCGCCCAACGCCGTTTACGTTTTCGCTACCTACCTGGTTCTCGAATCTTGGGGCGGTACCCCCCCGTATGCAAGGTGCTCACCCCCGTTGTGTTAACAACATTTCGAACCGAATATGCGTCACTAAGATTATGAAGTCTGACACCAGAAAAACTCGTTTTGTGTTTGACGCCCTGAGCACATTTGAAGGCCAAAAAACCACACTGACAGATTGGGCACAGATTCAGCACAATGAGGTGAGCACAATATTACACATCTTTCTCGAGAGCTTCATCGTCATCCCTACCTAATGATTTCGTTGGGAGACGAAGGCGAGATCTGAAACTTGGAAGAAGAGCCAATGGAGTGAGTAGGGGAAGTTACATGGGCGTGTACGTTAGCATGGTCACCATCTGATGTCTGAGTGGACGAGACAGAAGCTGGCTTCCGTAAGCTGAGGCCGATAGTATCGCTCGCAGTGGACCTTTGAGCGCTTCATGTGCTAAATACAAGTTAGTTTGAATAGTTTTCAAAGCAGTAGAATAAAGCGGTTGCATTTTTCTTTACAAGGGATATGGCAATATTTGATGTTATTTTTATAAACGTTTATTTTATGACCAAGATAATAAGCGTTCCCTGGTCTTTGTTTGATACCCTTCCTTGCTAGCCACTAGCTTCCTGTTTATATCAAGGATATTAAATATAAATGAGGTATGTCATTGAATACTCAAGTCTTTCTCACCCACTGGGCCCATCAGCTCTTCAGAGTGACGTGGAGCGCAACGCAACTGTCTCGAGGTCACATCCGAAAAGCCTAATGGAAGGATTTACAACACACCCTGTAAGGGCCAGGGTTAATAACAATACTATGTTGCTTGCATGTTTAAGGAAGTGAAAATAAAATTGGTCCCATACATAATTGATGTTCTTCAAACACATGATGCTGGGGAATCTTTTTCCACTCCTGGGCTCCCTTGTGCCACTTAACTATTTCGTCAGGCTCCCGGCTACCGCTATTTCGGCAAGGGGGCAATATCGGCCCCCTAAGATCTCGTAATCTAACCAGCCGATTTTGAAAATTCAAGTGCCATAGATTCCTCTGCTGCTAACTTTATTTTGAAAAATAAAATTTCAAATTTTTATTTTTAGAGAAGGTCGTGCAAAATATACAATTTTTGTGTATTTTTGATTTTCCATAACCCTTGTCTCTGTTGTACGATTTTCACAAAACTAGTTCAGATTTACAAATAATTGACCCAAAATTTTCATATACTGAGTTACGCAAAAATTCGAAATTCAATGGCAGTTCCAGGACCAGGACTATGAGGGGAAATATATACAACCTAAAAGTTTTTGTTACGCGGATTAGAAGCCGTCATATAGTGCTTGGCATCTTTGACACATAAATAAACGAGAAAAAAGTGTAAAACTCATCAGGGCGGATGCGTAGGTAAAACAGTGGGGTAAAATACATACCAACAATATGCGAATGGTATGCATGAGTATATTAGTCCCTCGACTAGTTGAAATTTAATTTCTGATAATTTTGACCTCCCATGGCAGCTCTGGGAAAGGGGGTGACAGGCGGATCAAGGACTCGTCGTGGGGGTGATTGGAAACACATTTTCAATATACAACGATATTGAGTCGCGGCGGTGATACTGGCTGGGAATATACATTTTGAAAATGTGTATTGACTGGACACGCCTCTGGTAATCTGAATTGGGTTATAACTATATTGAATTTTCATATACCCAATTGTATTGCCCTGGCACGGCTGTAAGCAGTCTTCTCACTTACTAACGTTTAGTCCTTCTTGATAACATTCCCCCATTTTGAACTGCTGTAACCGCCCCTGATGAATACAAATAGTGACAATTGTGAATGCACTATCATCTCACATAAAAATGATATAATAAAATCATATAACTGGTATCAGGATCAGCAGAGACGGCTTCCTTTTACAAAAAACCCATCGCATACGATAATACTTGGTTTGTGGATAGAACCTCCCCAAAACCCAGCCATAGCTCCGCCCCTGGTAAATATATAATCTTGAAAATTTCAGAAAACCTGCCTGTACTAGTTTTAGGAAAAGTCAGGAAGTTTCAAAGTTCTATCGCAAGCCGTTTCGGAGATATTCTCGAAAAACCTGAAGGGGGGCAATATTAGCCCCCTGCCGAAATGGGTTAACAGAGGTTGACAAATATGTGAAGACGCCAACAGTGTTGGTGACAAAAGCCGATCAAGTCGGTGAGACAAAATAGGTAAGATTGTGAACACCTCAGGATGAAAAGTTGATGCTCAGTCTGGCAATACGCTATCTAAACTTCAGAAGGACACAGTGGGTTTGGCAAATACTTTCCTTTTGGTGTCAAAGCCCAATGTTCTTGTTTACATAAGTTTGTTTTGAAAATCCGTTGGTGACACTAAGACACCTTTCCCGACCTCTGCACTTCCCTCCGTCAGATGGGCCTCCTTGATCTGTCGACGGGCTTATTATGCCGACCAGGGGTTCTCAAACAGGCTAAGCGGGTTCCAACGCCGAAGTTACAGTCGTGTGTACTGGTTGGAAACGCATGCACAGCTCAACAGATTATACTGCCACAGGCGGCAGCAGCGGTCTTTAGAGCCGAGTGGAGCGTCTCCTAAAATTTCCTGGAACCAGGAGACCGTGGAATGGTACCCAATTAAATGCCCCACCACAAAATGTGAACAGAAATAATTGTATTGCGTTTTAGTTGGTGTCTATACATTGAAGCAGGGACGTCGCTACCATTAGGGTCACCGTCCTGCTTAAGTGTGAATATATGAACTGAAAAAACGGCCTACACAATGTTGATGCTAACACTATGGTGAGGCATGTATGCGGCATTTTTGAAGCTGAATTTTAAACAAATATCAAATCAGATATTAAATAAAAATATCGTGTTTTTAACAGTGTAATGCATCATAGTTTCGAACAATGGCCACCAAGGTCAGGTTGGCATAATCTCGCTTCAGAGGGGTTCGAGCATGCACTGTCGTAAATGCTCGAAGTCACTTCACGCGTACTTGAAACAACTGGCAATAACGCGTGAAGTCAACGTGGGTGTGCTATTATGACGTCATACTTCGACAACGACAGAAACCGTGACATCAACAGTTGGTTATAAAATGGAAAATGATGATTTGAGTTTTAGGACACGTCAGCTACTGAGGCTATATCTGCCCAAATAAAAAGAATGGAGCAGAGGCAAAGCTCTGCGAACCCGCTTACAATGCTTGGGGTGTACCCGAGTTTGGTCATCTTAATACTTTGAGCCCAAAATTTTCATTTGTAAAAATGCATAGTATTTTTACCGTAAACTATTTCACAACGCTATACAAACGGCATAAAAGCAGAGCAAAAACACACTTAAGACATAACACGGTAAGTAACACACTTTCCCAGCAGGCCGGGACAGCGTCCCACCACGGGGTGAGACTGGGGAAGTTCGGACGCCGGGCAGCCGAACAGCTAATAATCAGCGATATACTGACTGCTAAAACACCGCGATCACTCAGACGTACAACTCGTAAAGCGAGAATATGAGAATACGAAGCCCCTTTGCGTAGGGCTGCTGGTTCGAGAGCCTCTCCACCGTACAACAGCACGTCCGTACACGTGCAAAGGTAACTCAGCTCCCAACTGCTCTCTGGCAGTGGGTGCAAAAACCAGCACGGAGCTAGCCCCACAGTCAGACCAACAGATACGGGGTACATTCCAGTCACCGCACCCCACAAGCGGGCGCCGCCGGCCAGCCGAAAACAGCGGCCCGGCGCCCCGCGCCGCCGCCCGGGCACAGTTAAACGGCCGGGGGGCAGCCCGCCGGCGCAGCCGCAGTCAACCCTCAGCGCGAACAACACGCCAACCCACTGCCCGCGGCCCGCCAGCGCGAACAACTCGCCAACCCACTGCCCGCGGCCCGCCAGCGCGAACAACACGCCAACCCACTGCCCGCGGCCCGCCAGCGCGAACAACACGCCAACCCACTGCCCGCGGCCCGCCAGCGCGAACAACACGCCAACCCACGCCCGCGGCCCGCCAGCGCGAACAACACGCCAACCCACGCCCGCGGCCCGCCAGCGCGAACAACACGCCAACCCACTGCCCGCGGCCCGCCGAGGCATCAGTCGGAGGCAGCCGGCGACAGCACCGCCCCCACGAGCCCAGCAGGGCACCATGGCCACTCGGCGATATCCATCACAAAGGACCGTACTGCCGCTTTGTTCCGCTTTCACGCTCGCCTCGTGTGCGGCATCGACTCAAGTCCGCCAGTGCGCATTTATGGTTCGTAATGATTGAGAGCGTCCGGAGAATACTCTTCTTGTGCTGCCAGCCCTCATTTCTCTTTTAACACACATAAAATGTTATGAAATTCCGTTGTTAAGCTTTAGATACCTTTTTCGACCTCTGAAATGGGTCCTGCTTCAATGGGCTATTTAAGAAGAGCACGCGTCAGTAGTCAGGGTGTGGTGTTAGTGACGTTAAATGTGCCACTTTACACCGGCATAGTGAAGAAAAAAGAAATCTGGGGATTTGTTGGCAAATTATAACTTCTATATTCGAATTGAACGTGAAGTCATTTTTGGAGCAGCCTCATGAAAAGAACGAAATGCGTCACGCCTCGGGAACTCCTTCAACATAACGTTCTTGGTCCGCAGGGGTCAGGTCTCGTATTTGACAAATCCAGCACCTACTTTTGGGAGGGGCAAACTAGCGTTTGAGGGGGGGCTGAATTGAAAACAAATCGCGAAAATATAGTACTTTAAAGAAAAGCGGCTAACATTTTGTGCTTTTGAGGAGGTCAAACGATAATGTTTAGGCTTTGGAGGGCGCCACGGCCCCTTTGGCCTCGCCTTGGCTCGGCCAGTGGGTTTGGTTCTATGCGGGCCACCGAGACGGCTGAAGGTGAATGAGTCGGAGCAGCCACACGCTCCACTGCGCCGAGCAACGCAGCGCCGCTAACCTGCTCTCTGCGGTTGTGAGACATGCTTATGGTCATGAACCTTACCCACTAACAGGTTGCAATGTCTCTTTAACCTAAAACGTTGGATAGCTCAGATATACAATGGACGATACGGTGGAAGTGTACGATAAAGTGTGCCAACCGTGTCTCTTTTAGTGCCGCCGGAAACCCCGGGGGGGTGCTCAAACACCCCAAACGAGGCGAGGGTTAATATATAAATTCCATGTGCCAGACGCGACGTTTCTAAGCAGCCGGCGTTGAATATACATGGATAATCGCACTAACCAGGGGATGCAGCGGCACGGGGGAGACTTCTCGACTTTTTCACACCGCTGATGCGCGTTCAAATCCCCGGGTGGGTCACACAAGCATTTCTGATCCCCATAATGAGATCCCAACAGGGTGAGAGTTGGCAACGCCATTTGATCTCAGCAGTCGGTGCGTCGTAAAACCACAAAGTTGACTGCACTAAACAATAAAATCAATCTAGAATAGCATTTGTGTTACTATTCCCAAATGTATGAAGCACGAAGTAAGTCCGAACCTTATCCGACCGTTATACAATGTTCGATTTGTCGATCCATTACAATAAATCATGAGTAATTCGGTAGCTATGACTGTTTCGAAATTGATCAGGCTGGTGAAGCACTTCGAGAGAAAGTGAGAAAACTACCAGTCCCACATTCCGCCCAGGCTATCGTGTCTCTCGGCAGTGAAATGTCGCACTGAGAACCGTGTCTCTCAGCACTAGCAGTTCACACTGAAAACCGTGTCTCTCGGCAGTGATATGTCACACTGGGAACCGTGTCTCTCGGCAGTGATATGTCACCTAGAGAACCGTGTCTCCCGGCAGTGACATGTCACACGGCATAGCTGCTTCCTTTACAGAGCATCCGAGCTAAGTCTAACTCTGCATTATGCAACTGGAAGCCATTTATCCGGCTTGTGCTGCCTCAGGGACGCGCCATTGCGGGGTTTGCGCTAAAAAAGGCTGCGCGGGCCGCCGGGCTCCGGTGACGCGTCGCCCCCAGCCGCCGTGTACACAAACAGGGCCCTGCGAAGGTCGACTGGTCTTCACACAGCGGGCATCAGCCAGGCTAAACAACACCGCAGCCCCGCCACTGGACATTCACACTGAGCAGGCAAATGGCCCGGTATCTTCTTCACTGAGATATTAACTCTATGCAGCTGTTTTTTGTTGTTTTTCTGCGTTATGATTTCATGAGCAATAGAATTGGGCCTCCAATGACGGGTAAAATGCGCCCGGTTGGCAGGTGTGAGCCACCTTCGCCATGGCGGGGATTCGCAGAACCCTTTAACTCGAAAACTAAGACAGCTAAGAAGGCAGGGAGAAACCGCCTTTACCTCAGGTACTAAGATAGATACAATACTTTTCTTAGCATCATTCGAAAGGGTGGATAGATTTCGCGGTGCTGCAGCAAAGGAGCATGGCTATCAGTTGGACATTTTGTCTATCCTCAAATCCAGGATGCAGAATGGAGCAAATTCAGAGCGATTACATATACGGGCACAGCCCTTCATTACATATGGATGTAACAAATAGATGGCTGCAAAAGTTACTGGTCACTGTATGAGCGGCGACCTGAAGTCAAACTCGAAGTTGCGGCTCATAAAATGACCAAGAACTCCAGCCATCTAATACCTACATTGGGATTCTGATGTAAATAATTATGATGTGTCCAAATATATAATCAATCTGTATTCGATTAATTTTGCATCCCGGATTTCAGAAGGTAGGTAAAATAACCTTTCATGACCAATCATTCGAAAACGCTTGTTGGCCTTGCAACGTTTAATTTTGAGCCACGTCAAAATATTGGGCACTGTGGTTCATTACATATTTTGGTATATACTGTCAGGCCAGAACATTACGCAGGTTCGCTTTAGACTCTATTTATCGCGCTAAAGAAGCAAGATAGTATTTTCACGACCGCCTGAAAGCTGTTGGAAATAAAATTCGATAGTGCCTACGATGCTTAGGTTAAGAGTTCAAAGATGACACATTGTTGTCATTATGGGGTGTTTTCTTTTCACTACACCTTCTGAACCAAAAAAATACTTTTAAAATTGTCAAATGCCCTGATAGCCTCGGTGACGTAGTGCATTGTCATACAATTCGGCAACGCATTTGCTGAAAAATATGTCCCGCTACTGTACCTTCTACCTGGGAAGGAGAAGGATCCCCTTTAACTCCGCCCCAGTTGACCTCCGATCCACGTCCCTCCCCCCAGATCTCAGCTGATGAAAAATGTGAACCGCGGTAGTTAGCCGGTGAGAAAACGTTACAAAACTGTATCGGTGACGAGTTTGGCCCAGGCCAATATCAATGTCATGACAGACCACAGCGCCGACGGGCTATGGGCAGCTCTCTGGCTCTAGCCTCTGACTGGGTTGACGTCAGAGCGAATGATGGGACTTCATTAGATTATTGTCGTACGGCGAATCAAATTATTCATATCATGGTCACACTCGGGCAAACTGTAGTGACTTGAAGGAAGGTCATGTAAGATCGTTATCTGACCCCATACGGTTCTTGCGCATTTCAATTGATTGAGTTAGCACAGCCACAACGGCATCACAATAATTGAAAGTTGCATTTCTTGCAAAGTAAGTGAACCGAGTTGGAAAACCTGTGATGTTGTTCCAGGTGACCTATCAGAGCTCACCGGTCAATAAATGTCAACCTAAGGTACCACAATTCGTAGAAATATCAATAATTGTGTGCCGCATCTACGGAAATATTCACTTTCAACCATTTCTCATTTCATCATGCATTTCCGATGTAGAGTTCATGACCCGTACCTGATCCCAGGTCATCGGTATAGAAATCCCGTGATCACAACATATGATGCAGGGCGGACCTATTGCGTGATGTGAATGCTGGGTCAATAGCAATAGACAAGGCACATTCTCACCGGTGCCACTTGAACCCTTTTCAGAGGTGAGGTCACCACACCTGGCCTGGCGACGACCTGGTAAAACCCAGACGCGAAGACTTCGGAATAATCGCGAACATAGTCAAGGAATACAGACATGAACGGCGGCGCCCCGAGCCGTTGTTTTTTCTGGCCGCGATGAAACAATACGAGTGTTGAGTATCTAACAGAGAACAGATAAGACAAATGATCGATATTTTCACCATTCCTATGGGAGTGTTCAATACCATTCTCTGGGGGTTCATACGTCTGCTTCTACCCCAAACCTCACACTTGCTGAGGAATGCTCACTCCTGCGGCCCATTCTGGCCGGCCGGTCCCGCGCCTCCTCACATCCGCATCCTCGGCGCAGTCAGCCGACGCCGCTGTGACGTCACCGCCAGCCCCGTCCCGTCCCTTCCCCGCCCCTCCCCGCCGCGCGGCCGGGAACAATGGCCGTGCCAGGTACCACTGCGCGCAGTCAGCCGGCGGCCGCCGCAGCCCAGCCGAGGAGCATATCAAGGTCGAACATAACGGATCTCACGTCATCGGTCGGAAGAATAGATCTTAAACCAGATGCTTTGTGACGTGGTGAAATGAACATGAACTGTTGAACGGCTATTAAACTGTTTTTGGAAATTGGGAAACGAGATCCGCCTAAAAAGGAAATCACAGCGGATTCGCCCTTGGCAGATATTCAGTGAAGACATTATACAATCTGTTTTCATCCTCTGTATTACGGTTGCATCAAAATTTAGCTACAGTATGAATTTGTTCCATTGGTAGCTGGTAGATGAAAGGCCTGTAGCAATGAGCGAATTATAAGATGATTTGTTTCATCATATATAAGGATATATTTTGGCCGTTTGGGGCTATTGTCAGGACATTCAGAGTTTGATTTTGACTAATAACTACCGCCTAATTCTAAAAAAATGTCCTTCATTTCAGGAAGCAAACTTCTTCCGCCTTGATATAATTCGATCTATAAGTAGAAGCGGCGGCCCTGAGTGAGCCACGCTGTTTACCGCAGGTGACCTTACCTGACGGAGTGCAGTGTGCGGCTTTTGCCCGACCTCCCGCCTTACGCTCGATTAACTCGCAGCAGCGGCAAGCCATTGCCTCAACGCCAAGGCCGCGCCGAGGATGTGCCGACGGTGGCGCAGATGCTGAAAATGAGACCACCGCGTCAGTGGGGAGGTCGGCTGGAGGGAGGCTGTAGCGAGACGCTGTCAGACGAACGGCCGCCGACTAACAGACAGATGGCGCCGATACTAAACACGGCAGGGCCGTCCGCAGAATATGAACACAGGGGCTCGATAAAAGGGGGTGACCTTAGGCTCTAAATGGTAGACAAAGGTAAGAACAAAGAAAATGTTATAAAAAACACAATTTTCTGTCACTGTAGAATCTTGGGTTTGTTTTTATTTTTATATGCAGCCTTGTTCAGACCAGTCTCTCTTTTTGTGGAGTTCTCAATCCAGGCGCGGATCCTAGAAAGAACCAAAAAAAAACATTTGCTCCCAACCCCCTATTTTCTCCAAAACCCATGTTTGTCACGATGCTGGGACCCCCGCACCCCCTCCGTCCTAGACCCGGTGCTCACTACCTCCAGCAAGCCTGACGCGAAATCAAGACGCAGGAAAATATACAGACAGCTTTGCACAACATTTACAGCCTAAAATAACGTATTCTTATTTGTTCATGATCCACCATTCTGTCTAAAGAAGTCCGTTTAGAAAACATTAGATGAACACGTCTATTTGTATATTGACCGAACAGCACTAACCAGGCCGTGCAATCCCGTCGCTGGTACATACATTCAGGCATAGGCGTCGGAAAAGGGGGCCAGGGGGCCTGGGCCCCCACTTTATGGCCACAAATTTTTGTGATATAAGTCAAATTGGGAGAAAACCCGACATTTTCATAACGAGCCGATGCGGAAGGTAAGGAGGAGCCCAAATTTGAACACTTTTAGTCCTATCGTGGAAAGTTGTTTTGTCAGCATCAGGTTGAAGGTTGGCTGCCCCCCCCCCCCCCTCTCCCACTTTTTTCCGGTAGCGATGCTTATGCATTCACGAAACTGATCCGCAGCACCACCATGAGAATGCTGGCCTCCGCTGATCATATACCGCACTGCAAATAGCGTGCATTTCAGCTGAATAATAAAAACAAAAGCGGCTCATGATATCATCTCTATCGTTGAGCGGCTCCGCTACCCTGCCGACCGGTGGTTTTCAGCCGAGCTGTGGACAGGGGCCTGACAGGGAGTTTCCGAGTGGTGGCTGACTCACCGCCGCGGGAGTGGCCAGCCCACTTGCAAGGATGTGAGACGAGGTCACTTTAGAGCTTTTCACGTGAGGACGCTCCGCACAGCCGTGCACGTCTGCAGAGGCCAAGAGGCCGGCTCTCTCAGCTGACTCCGCCTGCTTGTCTTCCTAGTGCTTACTGATGAAACTTCAAATGCGAATATATTAAATCTACATATTTATACGCTTGTGTAATTATTCATATTATGTAAGTGTATTATAGCCAAGAAAGTTCCAATTCAATTTAGTCCATATCTACAGTTCAGCCCATCTCAAAGCAAACTTCTGAGAACAGAGGACGTTTGTTTTGTGCAGATATTCAAAGCTAGCTTACTCCAGTTCAGTCGAACACACCAGCATGCATTATGCATGCGGTCTATGCCCGATTTCTTGTGGATTTTCCACGAGAAATTTCCCTTCCAAACCGTTTCTGTGCTAATAGCGATGAGTTCCCAATCATCGCATAGAATATGCTAATTAGCCTGGCGGGATGTGCCTCCTAGCTGGTTTTCCGTGAAAGATTTTAACCAATGCCCCACCAGATTATCGTGCCAGCCCATCAGTTAACGACAGAAAACATATGGTAAAAAAGCAGCACATACTTGGTACGGGTTTGTCCCTCAGCTCCACTAGAAATTCGACGCTAACGTTATCTAGGAGTGGTATAAAACAGCTATCATCTCTTCTGACCTGCACCAAAAATGG
Source organism: Lepas anatifera (assembly GCA_034440635.1). Classification (NCBI taxonomy): domain Eukaryota; kingdom Metazoa; phylum Arthropoda; class Thecostraca; family Lepadidae; genus Lepas; species Lepas anatifera. The sequence goes on from JAOTON010002159.1 coordinate 744,481, forward strand.
ACGTTGTTACATTAAATATAGTCTGTAAAGATCCCGTAATTTTGCAGAGGGAGCTTTCAGTAAAGTTGTTCCGTGAAATGCATTTGTAGCTGCAAGCTGCGAGTGCAACTTTGCAGTTGTCCCCGGCACTGACTCTGTGTTCTCCCATTGTTGCAGTGCACCTCTACCTCAGTCCTGCGGCACTGACTCCGTGTTCTCTCCCTGTTGCAGTGGACCTCTACCTAAGTCCTGTCGGCACTGACTCCGTGTTCTCTCCCTGTTGCAGTGGACCTCTACCTAAGTCCTGTCGGCTCTGACTCCGTGTTCTCTCGCTGTTGCAGAGGACCTCTACCTAAGTCCTGTCGGCACTGACTCCGTGTTTCCCCTGTTGCAGTGCACCTCTACCTAAGCCCTGTCGGCACTGACTCCGTGTTCTCTCGCTGTTGCAGAGGACCTCTACCTAAGCCCTGTCGGCACTGACTCCGTGTTTCCCACTGTTGCAGTGCACCTCTACCTAAGCCCTGTCGGCACTGACTCCGTGTTCTCTCGCTGTTGCAGAGGACCTCTACCTAAGCCCTGTCGGCACTGACTCCGTGTTCTCTCGCTGTTGCAGTGGACCTTACCTAAGCCCTGTCGCTGACTCCGGTTTTCCACTAATGCAGTGGCCTCTACCTAAGCCCTGTCGGCACTGACCGTGTTTCACTGTTGCGTGCACCTACCTAAGCCTATCGGCACTGACTCCGTGTTCTCTCGCTGTTGCGAGGACCTTACCTAAGCCCTGTCGGACTGACTCCGTGTTTTCCCACTGTTGCAGTGGACCTCTACCTAAGTCCTGTCGGCACTGACTCGTGTTTTCACTAATGCAGTGGACCTCTACCTAAGTCCTGTCGGCCTGACTCCGTGTTCTCTCGCTGTTGCAGTGGACCTCTACCTAAGCCCTGTCGGCTCTGACTCCGTGTTCTCTCGCTGTTGCAGTGCACCTCTACCTCAGTCCTGTCGGCACTGACTCCGTGTTTCCCACTGTTGCAGTGCACCTCTACCTAAGCCCTGTCGGCTCTGACTCCGTGTTCTCTCGCTGTTGCAGTGGACCTCTACCTCAGCCCTGTCGGCACTGACTCCGTGTTCTCTCCCTGTTGCAGTGCACCTCTACCTCAGTCCTGTCGGCACTGACTCCGTGTTCTCTCCCTGTTGCAGTGCACCTCTACCTCAGCCCTGTCGGCACTGACTCCGTGTTCTCTCCCTGTTGCAGTGCACCTCTACCTCAGTCCTGTCGGCACTGACTCCGTGTTCTCTCGCTGTTGCAGTGGACCTCTACCTAAGTCCTGTCGGCACTGACTCCGTGTTCTCTCGCTGTTGCAGTGGACCTCTACCTCAGTCCTGTCGGCACTGACTCCGTGTTTCCCACTGTTGCAGTGCCTCTACCTAAGCCCTATCGGCACTGACTCCGTGTTTTCACTAATGCAGTGGCCTCTACCTAAGTCCTGTCGGCTCTGACTCCGTGTTCTCTCGCTGTTGCAGTGGACCTCTACCTAAGCCCTATCGGCACTGACTCCGTGTTCTCTCGCTGTTGCAGAGGACCTCACTAAGTCCTGTCGGCACTGACTCCGTGTTTCTGTTGCAGTGACCTCTACCTAAGCCCTATCGGCACTGACTCCGTGTTTTCCACTAATGCAGTGGACCTCACCTAAGTCCTGTCGGCTCTGACTCCGTGTTCTCTCGCTGTTGCGTGCCTCTACCTAAGCCTTGTCGGCACTGACTCCGTGTTTTCACTGTTGCGTGCACCTCTACCTAAGCCCTGTCGGCACTGACTCCGTGTTTTCCCACTGTTGCAGTGCACCTCTAGCTCAGTCCTGTCGCACTGACTCCGTGTTTCCCACTGTTGCAGTGGACCTCTACCTAAGCCCTGTCGGCTCTGACTCCGTGTTCTCTCGCTGTTGCAGTGGACCTCTACCTCAGTCCTGTCGGCACTGACTCCGTGTTTCTCGCTGTTGCAGAGGACCTCTACCTAAGCCCTGTCGGCACTGACTCCGTGTTTCCCACTGTTGCAGTGCACCTCTAGCTCAGTCCTGTCAGCACTGACTCCGTGTTTCCACTGTTGCAGTGGACCTCTACCTAAGCCCTGTCGGCTCGACTCCGTGTTCTCTCGCTGTTGCAGTGGACCTCTACCTCAGTCCTGTCGGCACTGACTCCGTGTTCTCTCGCTGTTGCAGAGGACCTCTACCTAAGCCCTGTCGGCACTGACTCCGTGTTTCCCACTGTTGCGGCCTACCTAAGTCCTGTCGGCACTGACTCCGTGTTTCCCACTGTTGCAGTGCACCTCTACCTAGCCCTATCGGCACTGACTCCGTGTTTTACTAATGCAGTGGACCTCTACCTAAGTCCTGTCGGCTCTGACTCCGTGTTCTCTCGCTGTTGCAGTGCACCTCTACCTAAGCCTTGTCGGCACTGACTCCGTGTTTTCCCACTGTTGCAGTGCACCTCTACCTCATTCCTGTCGGCACTGACTCCGTGTTCTCTTGCTGTTGCAGTGCACCTCTAGCTCAGTCCTGTCGGCACTGACTCCGTGTTTCCCACTGTTGCAGTGCACCTCTACCTAAGCCCTGTCAGCACTGACTCCGTGTTCTCTCGCTGTTGCAGTGCACCTCTACCTCAGTCCTGTCGGCACTGACTCCGTGTTTCCCACTGTTGCAGTGGACCTCTACCTAAGCCCTGTCGGCACTGACTCCGTGTTTTCCTAATGGGCCTCTACCTCAGTCCTGTCAGCACTGACTCCGTGTTCTCTCGCTGTTGCAGTGGACCTCTACCTCAGCCCTGTGGAGACCTACTGCGAGAACGTCAACTACTACATTCCGGACGAAGAGAACCTCACGAAAACCTTTTCTGAAGAGCTCATGGCACGACTGCGTAAGTTCCGTTTGTATTTGTATAGGTATTTATTCAGTATATATGAGCAACAGGATTATCCCACTTACATCTCAAGTCCATTGATACAACAATTACATGAATATTTACGAGAGATGATGAACACATAGTCACATATACAGTTACAACCGCAGAAGCATTAAATTCTAATAAACATGTAAATATTAAAAGAAAAACATGATGCTATAAAACAGTGAAACCCTAAAACCATGAAATGAAATACAATGAAAGAGAATGCATTGAATTATGGATGTTTGTAGCATTAATACAAGAATGTCGTTTGTATTTGTCATTTGTTTTAGCAAATCACACCTTGATTCTTTTATTTCCTGAACACCATCCCACCAGCAAGAAAAACCGATTCAGGTTGAGTTCTTCCCAAATAAGAAGATAGCACGTGCCATTTCCAAATGCAATGACCGTAATACAGGCCTGACAAACCGTAGCTCGCCAGTACTCATAAGGTTGATCTGCCTCGTCAGGATGACATCCCGTTCAAACATTCTAAAAATATATTAAGTGTACGGTCCACGAGCAAAAAAAAACGCCAGCATTATGCAGGCCTTGCTGTCCAATAGATGACCTGTTATGACCTCGTAGGAAGCGGTTTGACTGAATGCGAATATGTACGAAGCCTGAGCGACCCCGATACGTTTATGTGGACTATCGAGATCTCTGCAGGTCGTGTGTTGTTCCACCCCGCAGTCGTCCGAGATAGCCTTTCCGCCGGAACGTATCGAGAGCCGTTTGTACACATTTGGTTAACTGCCGAACCAATCAGGCTATTTCGGACCTGATACTGCTAGAAAGTTCAGGTAGACCCTCAGAATGGTTGGCGCAAACCTAAAGTCAAAACCCTGTTCGAAAACCTTTCAGATTTCGAGCTCCGTGTCCGTTAAGTTTTACAGAATCGTTTTCCCCGGAGTATGCGACCATCCTTATTTCGTGAGATCAAGTACATTGTTCCTTTGCAGACATGGCCCGGTCGATGATAGCGCTGTTCATCGTCGCCTTCTTCTTCATCTTCGTGGCGTTTTGGACGGGCATCGTCGGATGCTGGCGCCGCTCAGCGGGCAACGTTGGAACTACAGCTGCTCTCATGCTCTTCGCCTGTGAGTGGTGGAGGAAGTCCTGGCAATGTTCCGAAAGCCTAAGTGTTTATCTTACTTATTTCACCAAAATAATACAAACTCTGCTTACTGTTCTGGTTTTGTATTGTGCTGTGTTATTTATCTAATTAATTTGCATAGGTACATGGAAGAACTGAGACAGACGTAAGACACAGGTGTACACGTTTGGAGAAGAATACCAGCCTCTTTACCAATTTTAAAGAAAACCTACAAATCTTACAAGGAAATGGGTGTTAAGTGTTCTGAAACAGTCTTCAGAACATTTGTAACACTCCTTAGTTATCTGGATGACATTTCGTCCTACTTGAACGACTGGTCCGAGCTAAGCTTGAGGACAGTGACAATCCCCACCGAATATACCTTCAGTCACTTCATGGACCTATGCCGCCATGCAAAAGTAAAAAGGAGCCTCCAATGCGCTGTCAATGACAGATGTGTATGTACCTTTTTTGCTTTGAACGCCAGAATTCACCACAGTTCTTCCCAAACCGGACTACAGATTCTGAGACCATGCTTTGATATGTGGCTTCATGCTAGATTTTAAACCTCACTGACTTGATCCCACCTTAACCACGGTTCCTGTTGCATTCGGCAGGCCTCTTCTCTGCGGGAGGTATGGGACTCTGGCACGGGGTACAGTATTACGAACAGAAGAAGCTCAACGAGGAGCCCTACTATCGCAGCTGGCCCCTGGTGAGTGTTCTGACTGGCTTATATTGGTAAGACTGGCGGTATGATTAGCTAGTAGCTGTAAACCTGAATATGATCGTGCTTATGAATTGTACATAGTCTCCGAATAATGCCTCATTGTTTCGTAGCATTAAATTACAAATCTATCAACAGATAACCCGAGAAACGTGAACCAAAACAACTTGTGCTCGACACTGTAGTTCAAACCGAGGATATCACACATCAAGAAGTATAAATGTGAGACTCGCGATGTGGCAGCAGAGGCTGCAGCTACCCACGCGTCCGGCGGGCCGAAAATAAACGCCAACGCGAGTGAGATTCCCTTCCCACACATCTTTCTACGTTAATCATCGTTTAACTGTCCCGTCATCTCATGACTGTGCTGTTTCACTGCGTTGTCATGGTTACGCCCCTGTTCTGCTTCGTTGCCCTGGTAACGGAGTCTCTGATTGGCTCCTGGTGGCACCAGTCGCGCGCTCTCGTGGATACAGTTCTGGAGACGTCTGCTAGCGGTGATATCAGGAGCGATTAGAAACTCTACCGCGTTCACTCTTACCAAGCTCTCAGCATTGCGTGGGAGCAGAGGCAGAACAGCGTGACAGCTTCAGGTAGCTTTCACGGGCCGCCAGAGCGAGCTTGACCCTGGCCGCTGGCCGTCGCCGCCGCTCACACAAGCATGGATTTAATCTTTATGAGGCCATCATTCAATCCATTAACACACAAGTCATGTATACTTGGTGTTTATTCCACATGCGTGGCCCCATGCTTTGCTAGAGGGAAAAGTCTATTGTCAGCACAAGGTTAAAAATTCAATGGCACCTCACTTCTTGTCGGTGGAAACGCTTATGATCAGGTTTATGAGAGTTCCAAAAACAGATGCTGAGTCTGTCACCACCTATTATTATCGGCCACCAACTATTATAATGGCTATTTCGGCAGGCACCCTCCACTCGATCGTTTCTGAACTATCTGATCTCCAAAAACCAAAAGTGAAACAGAAAAATTAGGAAGACAATTGAACTTCCCTACTATTTTCTACTCTTTGTACTATGTTTGAAAATTATCCATTCAGGTACGTCACTGACGTCCAAAATGAGTGAGAAACTTAGACTGATTTAGGGAAATCCCTTATAATTGGGGAACCAGCACACCTAGAACAAATACAGGGAACCAAACTGATTGACTCTACCTAATAGGTTGACTGATATGCGACGCGACCTTTTAAGTCACAGTGTGACCTGATATGGTCAGGATCAAACAACGGTTTTTTTAACGTCATGTTCCATATCATTCAAATCGGTGCGTTAAGGCCGCTACCGAGATATCAAACCAATTTATTTTTCTTAATTCGTTTCAAGTTATAAATAAAAACGCATTCAGAGGGCTTGATCTCTGGCGACATCATTCACCTGATCTGGCCTAGAAATGATCGGTAACCTACCGATTTGTGTTTACAAGAGTTTGCGAATGATGCCCAGAAACTGTTCTAGCTTTGCTAGGAATTGGGCTACACCTGCTCTGCTCAACCACGGGTGACCAGAGCAAAACGCACTTTTCATAGGTTCAATGACGATGTCATAATTTGTGAAACTGGCCTGGCATCTATTTGCGACCCAAGGCTACCATACTGGTCATTTTACAGACACGCATAACGACGTGTCTCTGCTTTAAACCGGCTTGAAATTATAGGCAAAATACCGGGAGTCATTTCTAATCCCCCTCCCCTACCATCTTACCTGCCTGCTTAGACCCGTACAAAATGGAGCTATCTTCGATAAAATTGCGATCCTGCCATGGAATTGAAATAGCTAGACCCTTGTGGCTGATGGCCCAACCTGTAGTTGTCCTCTGTGGCAGTGCATCAAGGGCTGGGAGAGGCCGGCGCACAGGCGGGAGCCCAGACCCCAAGGTCTCTCGTCGGCAGGAGCCCCCAGTGTTGTCTCTATTGCTGAGTCCCTGAACCGGTGGACTCCTTTCAAAAGCTCCGGCGGGTACCTGTGACTCAGCACCAGTACGAAAGATGACAACAGTCTTGAAGGAATTTACTTACGATTTCTAATATGAATTTGGATTTACTTTGCCATGTAAAAAATTAGCACTTCATAAAGGCATTTTGTAACACAAAGTGCTAGAAACATCACCCATTCGACTTTTGGAAAATTGTTAGACTTGTGCGTAGGACAAAAAGCTTGATGACTGCCCAATGCAGACCAAGCACACTTGCTGATCAACGTTGATTCAAAACAAAGTGTAGGTACATATGATCTGACGACAGAAGCCCGCCGGATATCAGAAAAGACAAGACTACCCCTTTCTCTTAGGTTTTAGTTTGCATATCAATGCAATATCAATGGCTCTGGTGTACCTATTCTCTTTGTTTGATGATGTCATTTCTTTGCTGATATATCTTTGATGATGTCTTCTCTTTGCTTTAGTGATCCTTCCTGATTGCAGTTCCTGAATTCAGTTGTGTTCTTGCTCTAGTCTTTACTTTATTTTGACGTGACATCGTGACGCGACTTCACGACTCTTGAAAATCTTATTATCTTGGTTTTTCTTCTAAGAATGGCATCCTGCAAGAGGGGGCGGTTGTACCTAATGAATGACCACATGTTCTTCATGCAGCTATCCTTTGCTTTGGCAGGATAATACATGTCTCCCAGGGTTTGAGTACATTGTTATTATAACCAGCCAAATCGAAACGCGTTCCTCTTTTCCAGACATAAATATGCATAATACAGTTGATACTTGATAGCTCTCCAAGTCAAGGGCGTCGTCAGGTGTTGTTTAGTGTGAGGGAGGGGGAGAGGGGTGACAAGCACAATGGTGAAAACATCTGTCCACTCAGTCAGTCAAACAGAGACGGCAGTGTTATGCTTTCATTGTAATCAACGTACTTCCAGTCCAATATTTTTAAAGGTACGTTCAAGGGCTTTCATTCAAGCCTGAGGGACGTCACACAGGCGTGAAGAGATTTTTCCACCTGGTTTATTGAAAATATTCCAAATTTCGTGATGTTCGCTTACAAATGCGAGAGAAAACAAGGAATTCAATGTTTTTTAAATGCAAAAATAAATTCATTCAGGTTTTGAGCATGGTCGTCTTTTTAGAATATTCTGAATAGTATTGATACAACCTTGATACAGCCTTAGAGGGCGGGCGTGTGACATAACACCACTGGGGCCTTTTGGAGAGGAGTTGCTTCCAGCCGCAGCTTTATCTGGTCTGCACCGTTTTCCGAGCCGGGCCGACATTGACATAGTGCATCACCACCTCTCCGCTGCCCATGCTGTGCCTTCCGTCTTCTGTCTGTTATATGCGGCCTGCACCGCCTTCCTATTGCAACCTACGACCGGTGCCGCCCCACAGCTGGCCAAGAACCACACGCACGCCGCCCACGACTGGAGCTTCTATCTGGCCTGGGTCGGCGTCGGATGCTGCTTCGTCAGCTTTCTCTTCTTTATGATCGCCTCAATTATCCTCAAACGGTCGACGCACAAGGCCAAGCGTTCGGCCCAGCATGTTATGTCAGGTAGGTCGACTACTGACTCAGTCACTGTGACGTTCTGGGAGGTGGTGACACAGCAGACAGAGTTACGCTGGTGGTGGGAGGTAGACTCGCTGGTGACTGGGACCGGCGTGGTTTCGGGTACACGGGGTCGGTACCAATGCATGCTTCAGGTGGTTGGACTATCACACACCGGTTTCAACGGTGGTTGCTTTCTAGACAATAACCCCCGACAATTGTTCGCCAGGCTATACCTGCTCAAAACTAACCTTACTGTCCTTACCCCCATCGGAAAACAGCGAGGCCCCTCCCACCAGCCACACTAACCCGACGCGGATTGGCTTTCAGCTGCTGCAGCGTCACAGCGTGGCCGTGTTTGATTGGTCGTACTTCATCGCCTGGGTGGGCGTCGGCTGGGTATTGATCTCCGGAATCATGTTCATTGGCGCCTCCATTTGTCTCAAACGCGAGACCTACAACGAACGGCGCCAAAACATGCCCTACCTCATGCCAGGTAGGTAGCAGCGCCAAAACATGCCCTATCACATGCCAGGTAGGTAGCAGCGCCAAAACATGCCCTACCTCATGCCAGGTAGGTGACAAAGCAATGGAAAATCAGATGGCACGGAATACTAGGATGACGTCTCTGGTAAGAAAGTAAGTGGGCGATTGTTTTCTTTTCGCAAGAATAGATTGTTTCCAAAAAAGGAAAAACTCGCCAGAAGCTGTAGTTTTGTTTTCGAGGACTTCATTTTGACACAAATTTGAAAGTAGTTTCAGTCTTGAGAAAACCACCAGCAGATTAAGAAAAACTCCAACATCTGAGCCCGGTTCGGTCCGAAACTCTAGCACTCTGAAGTTCCCTAGTGTCCCTTACATGCCTTCGTTAATGCAATGGAGCGATGTGTTTCTAGGCCACTTCAGCCTTTGGATGGCTGACCGAGCCGGGCCCTGGATCCTTCACTGGTACGAAAGCTTCACGACAGGTCATATAAAAAATCCAAATCACACTAGTCTACTGTGCTTAGGTCAGTTGATCCACAACAATGAGAAACGTGTTAAATCTCAAGCTGCCAGCTGCCTTATTCCTTAACTTAGAATCACCCATTCATAAGTATACTGGCTAATTGAGCTTTATGACTCGTGTTTATTTTTTCTTACAACTGCCTTTGCGTTAATGAGAGGAACCATTTACTCTAATTAAGAGAAATATGTAAAATTTCCAGATAGAGAATCCTTACCGGTCACGCACGAGCTAAGCAGTGTTGTGTTTTCTATTCGGGTGATGCTGGTGATTTTTAGTAATGTATATTTACACAGCTACGCATTGTCTTAAGAACCACGGCACCGGGCAAGCTCCGGAACTACCTGGCACGTTAAGCGGTAAGTAGGCTTGCCACTGTTGAGCACACGAGCATGCCTGGGGTGTGGAGCTGGCAGCAGATGGGCAGCCCCGACAGAGGTCGCCGGGCCGCCGGGCAGGACCAAACCCGCTCACCTCAGCCGAGGGTACGTCACCCAGCCATCGGCCTGCGTCATTGTAAGGCTGGACTCCATATGGCAAAGTGCATGTAGTATTTTGCACTACACAATATATTCAGGAACTGTTTCCTCTGCACCTAGTTCTGAACAGCTCTCGCATTTAAACCCTGCGCTTGTACAATCCGCGCCAATGACAGAGATGTACTGACTAATCCTTGAACTAACGTGCCCCGGCCTCTAATCGTGAGGTGTTATGTAGAACGGTAATGCAAGATTATTACTCTCCTTAAGTTTTTTTTAATTTTGAATTAGTGTATTTATTATAGGTACAAGCTAATGTTTTTAGATTGTTTTTTTGGAGAATGTGTTCAAAGGCATGTTTCCTTCGTGGAACAGTCGCTGGAGGTATCTAGTCAACCCAGCCAGAATTAATATTACCAAATGTAAAATAATAAAATAAATAAAATAATATCCGTATAATAATAGTAAAATAATATCCGTTTGTACAGTTTGTGTTTTTACCCGAGTGGCACGGTCATTACCCACGGCCATATTGTTACTAGCCTTGCCATTCGCAGAGTCACCAGCACCTGAGCTGCTCCTTTGGTTGACAGTGTACCCCACCAAGTCGTCCAGCGGCGGCTACGGGCCCGGACCAGGCTACGGCTACAGCACCTACAACTACCCCGGACCCTACTACGGCTCCCAGTACGGCGGCTACAACTACTAGTGACATCTATCCGTCCATTCACACAACTAAAGGCTCCCTTACGGGCCGCTGTCATGAGTCTTTGATAGACCATGGTAAAATGTTCTAGACGTTTCATAGACACTCGTTGGAACGGGGAAACTCGGTCAAAGTCTGCTTCAGTCACAGAAAAGAATGATTTCATTTCGATGTGGCGCTCCTGGAACAGGCTCACTTCTCAGATGAGTGTGCAAGTTCTTTCATTTCACACATCACTTCCTATCGATGAGCTGAAAAAGCGACATCAAAATTATATAAGTTACTGGAGGATTTCCTTTTCAAGGAATATAATCTTAAGCATGAAAGCTCACAGCTATCCATCATCAGTTTTTTCTTCCCTGTTGTTCAGAATAATCCGCATTTAAGTAGCGGAGGCCGCTTCTGAGTAAGGGCTGACCCGATGGGACCGGCAGTGGTCGGCAGTGTTCCCCAGTGCAGTGTCCTCTCCGCCTTATACTCAGCTGGTGTTGTATGCCCTGGTACGTTCCGTTCCGTTCCGTTCTCGGACGTGCAGCGACAGCGGCCCTGAGCCGACGATGTGCGTGCGGCGGCGAGTCACTGCCGAGCTCGGCGTTTGACGGCAGTGTATATAGTTTTGCCCTTCAGGAGCAGCTCCAGTGTACGTTTGCGTTTGTGCAGATATTGTTAAGTGCGCCGACGAGCCATGTCGTCACTGCTGTGTGTGGTCCCCAGGCCGCACGTCGGCAACATGTATAATACGGAGTGGAGGTGCGATGCTGGCGGAGAAAACTATCGGTGGTAGTTCGAATTGTTTTCATTTGGCTTATCAATAGCTTATTGATTATCATACGGTTTTAGATTTTCATTTTACCTATCCTCAGACTACAAAGTTTTTGTCTATGACGTTTCTTATATAAACCTAAAGACAAACTTAAACTGCGCTGTGCACGGTATACAAAATCAGTCCTGATTGCAGGCTTTGAGGCCACTCCGATAAGATAGCATTGTCTTCTGTAGTTGTAATTCGCCAGCTTGCTCTGCGCTGGCTCCGTGAAACTCCGGTGCACGTGCACCGGGACGCAGGTCGCCACATCGAACACAGCCGCGGGGCTGATCCGTGTAATATCCATTGTTTGCTATGCCGTTGGCCTCCCCGTCGGTGCACGCGTTCCAGCGGTGCTCAGCTCTGGGCCTGCCAGCCGCTGCTATATCGCGACTGGACCGGTTCCAGAGGGGTGTCGGAGACGAGCGTGTGCGCCGACCGGAGGGGGCAGCCCCATTCAGTTTACCGTCCAGTATACCTGTGTTGTTTAGGAGTGCAAGACGAGTAAGTGGTTCGGTGGCTTTAATGTGTTCTGATATCTGTCAGAAGGTTAAAACAACGCTTATTTGGATGACAATTTGCTGCCCTATTTGTATTAAAATCGTTTTAAGAACACACAAGGGGCCTCAATAGATTGCAAAGTTTGCAGTATTTTTGGATAAGACTCTTGCCGCCCGTTTGAGGACGGCATAGCCTAGAATAATTGTTTCCGATGATACATGACTGTCTGCGACTATCTGAAGCTGGAGAAAGTGTTTGATTTCATGTGGGACGCTGCTAATCGATTCGCTGAAGAGAATGAGCTCAAATATCAGGAAGTGTCTCCTGAACTGATTTACCGAAGTGCGCCTGTCCACTTGTAAGTTTGTTAGTTTTCATAGTTGTTGGCTGGGCGGTCGCGTTTTTGAATGTAAGTTAATAAGACAGTGAGACCAGCGTAAGTGGAGAGGTGGTGCCGTGGGTCCTGGGGCCTTGTGGACTGGGGGAGGCGGGGGCGGCAGGCTGCCCTGCGGCTGTCACCTGTCAGAGCCGTGCCCTCCGTCCAGGCACTGGACGCCCGTGAACACGCCCCAGCCACAGCACCATGTTCTGGCCTGATAATATAGACGACAAAACATACGGAGCGTTTGGATAGGGCCGCCACTAAAGCGGACAAATGCGACGGTGCCTCCCATCACATGTCACTCTCATAGGTGCACCGTGTACTTTTCATTTCTTTCAAGTCAACCACATTCGATTATTTTTCAAATGTATTATTTAACGGGTGGGGGGAGCGCGGTGCCTCGGTGCCCCCTAGTTCCGCCGCCGATGCAAGATATATAATTTTACCCGGTCACTTTATTTTCACGGATGGTAATTACTTGGATGTTATCAGCTGCTGATATCAATTACGTCATCATACAAGCGAATTCACTACACGAAAACATTAACACGTTTTTCATCCCGTTCTGAACGGTCGCCTACTTGGATGTAACGCAGCGCAGTTTGACCGTTTCTGAAGCTGAAGATTCGCATTCTTCAGCATTGTCTGGATATACGTTTCACATACATTTTGAGACTATGTCAATTATCGATAAGCATACACAAAATTGCGTCGCCTGCCCCACCCTGGGACCACTTAGAAACTATGGCAGGATGTTCCGTCTACCTGCCCTGCAAGTTTCAGCTGCGTCACGCTGCGGCAGTGGTAATGGCGACATATTATACAGGGGCATGTCGCGCGCGCTGTCGGTCAGGGGCGGCGGCCGTCGGCGAGATAAGCCTGGAGGCTTGAAGGGAGGTGGGCCGGGGCACGGTGAAAGTTCAGTGCATTGGTTACAATGAGTTAAATGAGCACTTTTCATTGACATTGCTTGTCGACTGAACTTTTTAAACTACTGTCGTTGACGTCTTCACTCAATAATTGTGAAAAAGTGCAACGGTTACAGTATGGTAAACCAAGCTTTCAATTGAGGTCTCTGTACACTAGCATACTCAGTAACCATTGGTAGAATCGCAGCTAGTATTTGCACAGGTCATTTTCAGACCTCACGATGGGGTGAGAACAGAGATACATAAATTAACCCTTCCTCGTTTGCGAAGTTCACTTCAAATAACATCAGGGAATAGTCTCACGGCACGCACACGCACTTGTTGCATGCTCTTTTATCGTCACTTGAGTTTCGAACTGGAGGCTGCAAACATGGAGGTGAGAATAAGTGTAGAAATGCTGGTAAACCTGCTTACAGTTGATACAGCATTTGGACTTGAGAATTTCATTGAAAAGGCGAACGAGCAGCTCACTGATATTTACCCAGTAAGTATCAGTACACACAGGGTGACATAAAACGTGAGGCAGGCTCGTTGGAAAAATAGTTCTGTGCGTTCGACGCAACGCCAATTCCGTAAAAAATACAGTTCGGTCATGGACCAAGCCAAGGTTTCGTTTTTTATTTAGTACGATTCTGATACCATTATGCTGGTGTATCAACAAACATATCACCGTTGAATGTGATTAATTTCGTCTTCATGGTTGCATGCAGTAGCGCACCCAAGGGAAGGGGGTGGTTATATACAATATAACCGGAAATATAGCAGCCTTTGGGTGGGATGAGGGTTTTACCTTGAAAAACTTTGACCTTGACCTGCGACCTTGGCCCAGAGTAGGCCCTAACTATAGCAATAGCATAACATACGTCATACTGAGTAATGTGACTGAGTAATGCCCGACAGGAATGCTGCGGTCAATGACTTTGACATGAGACCTTTGACCTTGACCCTGACCTTGTGGGTTAATATTGACATATAACCTGATTATATGACGTTATGACATAATCACTCGGTCTACAGTGCAGGCGAACTGGTACGACCGCCCAAGAGCGACGGTCTCAAAATATAGGTCTGACTGTGAAGGCCTATAAGTAAAAAATGTTTACCAATTTCCAAAATTTCTTTATTAATCGACGGCCGCATAAATTCTCTCAAATGTGGCAGAGTAGCGTTTTCCGGCGGCGAACAGATCTCAGGTTGCTTTGGAAAAATAGGTGGGGGCACTTTAGGGCCCCTCCACTGCGTGTGTTAAGCGAGGGTTAAATAACATCTTCAATGTCAAGAATATCGCGCGTATACACTTTAAGTGACTGGAAGTTAACTAGAACATCCATGCAAAGCCCCCTTATTATCATATATACATATAGTGTTTTTTGCTGCTGACCTAGGGTCAAATACCTGCCAGTCATGCCCGCTGTGGTCAGGTCTTGACATTCATATGTTGTCCACATGATCTGTGGGAGCAGAGCTTTCGATTGATACCAAAATTATTGATCTGAGATTCACACTTCCTGAAATATTGAATAATGTCCCCACTTTCGGCTCCGTTAGAACACTGTGGGGCGGGGCTGATGTGAGCCAGTGTCAACACCTCATCTTCCGTGTGACACTGGCTCTGGGTGTGTATTTGTCTTTCACAACTTCACAACATAGTGGCGCCTACAGCCCTCCCACGGGCGGAAAACCCAGGATACTTCTCGGTGAATTTAGTCGATACACGTGATGTTGATGCATTCCCTATCCGGCTGTCGCCCTCTTCTTGATTCTTGTCTGTAATATTGTTGCCCACCCGGGAGGATGACTGATGCAGATGCCACACAATTTGAAACACTGATGCCCAAGTCATTGAGGGACTTAGACTTAATGAGCCTATCTTCGCATTGAGAGACGCGCCTTGACGTCATGAGCATTGCGAGTTTTCGAGGGCGGCTTCGGTATCCCCTGAGCACCAGAGCCTTCCGGACTTCTGGTGCCCGTGATTCACCTAGAAGTCTACGAAGTCTACGAAGTCGCTACCTATGACATCCTTACCTGGCACTTAGAGGTGATCCACAGCGGACATTGCCTATAGCGAATGGTGACCGTCGTTGATATGAAGCAGCACATGTTCTGTACTTGTGCGTCCAGCCCTTGTTTGCGGTGACACCTTTAGCTGGATGACGTTCCATTTTGTGCGAGGGTACTCGCCGGCTTTGGCCCAACCGACTGACATGCGGAATACCGGCAAGTCATAAACGCATGGACAATCTTGCCAGTCAGCTTTCATCTTTTATTGTTATCTTACATTGATGCTTTCATAGTCACAGTCTGTGAGACCCTTACCTGAAATGCTGCACGGTGGCCATTACTCGTGGTGAATGGAGGGCCGTCGTTGATGGGCGATGTCACAATGTCACAACCTATGACCCTTACCTGGCACTGAGAAAGGATACACAGCGGACGTTGCCTGTGGTGAATGTTGGACGTCGTGGATATTGGACAACGCACCTTTCTGCACTTGACCTCATGCGCGTCCCAGCCCTTATTTGCGGTGGCACCTTTACCTGGGTGACGTCCCATATTGTGTGAGAGCACTCGCTGGCTTGGGCCGACCGACTGCCATGCCGGATACCGGACATTCATAAACGCATGGATAATCTAGCCAGTCAGTTATTCTCTATACTGATAATCTGCCCAGGGTACCTAACCGGCAGTTTCAATAATATTCGGAATTGGATGTCGGAGCAGCGATGAGGGAGTCTGTATACTCGGCTAGAGAAATGATAAGCTATAACACTATAAAGGTGGCGTTTAAACGCTGGAGTGTCGGGTTCCTGCAGCCCTCTCTTGTGCGGAGAACTTTGGGCGTTCTCGTTGAGATTGTTCAATGCACGTTGGTGTTTGGCACTGCTTGTCGGCTTCCGCCCTTTTCTCTGTAATGATAGGGTACACATCCCTGGATGATGACTACTACAAGCGTTTCACATTGAAATATCCGGTACCCTAAACCATTGCAGGACCTAGCCTGAGGAGCTTTTTTGTGCCTTTTGGAGGCGTGAGTCTCGGCTCCATGAGCATGGCGAGCTCAAGAGATGTTCCTGTGGCGCATGGTGTTGCAGCATTCTCGATACTCATCGTGCATTGATGCTCTCATGGTCATGGTCTGTGAGACCCTTGCCTGAGGTACTACACAGCGGCCATTGTTCGTGGGGAGTGGAGATCTGTCGTGGATAGGAGGCGGTGTCACAATGCCACAACCTATTACCCTTACCTGGCACTGAGAAATGATGTTCAGGGAACACTACCTGTAGTGATTAGTGGTCGGCGTAAATATGAGGCAGTGCATCTTCCTGTACTAAATATCATGCGTGTCCCACCCCTTTCATTTGCGGTGACAGCCTTACTTGGGTGATTTCTGATGTTGTGCGAGTGCATTTGCTGCCTGGGGTCACCGACTGACATAGGGAATACCGGCAAGTCATAAGCGCGTGGATAATCTAGACCGTCAGCTGTCCTTTTCCTCGCGTTGATAGGAGGCAATGAACCTTCCCTGCTTCACTTCACGTGCTTCCCAGCTCGTATATTTACGATGACATCGTCATCTAGGTGACCCTCGCGTTGGGTGTCGTCGTGTGTCATTGGATGTCGTCATGTCGACATTAGATGTTAACCTTGAGCGCGTGAAAACTGGTCCTGTCGGAGAAATTATAGGTAAATTAGGTCTGTATCTGTTTGTCGATTGCATATTATGATGGCTCCTCAACGGGATGGTGGTGCGCATATGTATCTGTATATGGACATGCGTGTTTTCTTGGAAAAAATTTAAAAAAACATATCTCTCCGTCAAACTATCCGTCAATCCAAATTTAAGCTGTATCACACCTCCCTTCTGTCCATCCATAAACTAGTCCAGTAATTTCATACAATGTTAAACCAGAAGTGGCTACAGCTGGTGGCTATTTCCTTCCAGTTTGGATAAGCTCGTTGGGTACCTTCAGCGACTCACACCTCCAGAACACTGATGACCTCATGATGAAAATTAACGACGTCGACTTCGCAGATAAGTTTTTGAGCCAGTTTTGATGTTGAGTCATTATTTACGAACCTTTCAGTAGAAGGGTGCAATGAAACCTATCGAAACCGCAAGAAAGAACATGAATCCTGACCAGCTGCCCTTACCAAAAGAAAGGCTCTTTAAAATGGCTAACAATGTGCATGAATTTCGGTGGTTTCACATTCAACTCGGATGAGTACTTTCGACACAGTGGCCTTGCGATGGGTTCACCGCTAAGCCCTGTAGCTGCATGCCTATACATGGAATGGCTTGAAAAACATCATTACCTAGGGATAATGGGGTCAAAACGTGATCTGGGCTCGATATGTCGATGACGCATTAGTTGTGGGTAGTCCCCAATGGTGTGAACTTAGAAAATGAACTCAGTTGGTCCTAAAGTTCAGCTAACCATTGAAAAAGAACATCAGAGAGCCCTAGCTTTCCGTGACACAGAGATTGTTAGGAATAACGAAGTTAACTTCAAAGTATATCGAAAGCCAAGGAACGGATTGCTAATGTACATTATTACTCAGGTCATAGGGGATGTTCCAGGCCTCCCTTGCGAAAATCCAAGAGCTTTTGGTGTCAGGTGCTTTTAAAAAATTACCCAAGACAAATGACGCAAGACATTGAAACACGTGAGTTATAATTGTTATAACAAGGAACAAGGCAATAATAGCGCATTCGTTACATTTCTGTATGTCATTTATCTTGGGTATTTTTCAGGGCCAAAAGGCATTTCCTGAAGAAAGTATGGCACCAAAAGTTCTCGGATTTTCGCAAGAGGGGCTGGAACATCCCCATAGTGACAAGGTGAAGCGGGGAGTATTAAAATAATTTTTCTTAAGGCCTTCCGCATTTGCAGTGAAGAATACTTGCAAGAAGAGATAGAACATATTATGACATCGTTCAAGAAGCTAAAGTATCCGAGAGGATTTCTGACAAATATGGAGAAGAAAGCTCTAGATATAAGAAAACGATCCGCGAAAGCCAACAAAAAGGATCAGATACGAGTTGTGAGGATACCTTACGCTCCAAACCAGCCGAAATTATTGCAAACAAACCTGATGGAACGGGTTGCAAAGTAACATTTTGTTCCGGTAAAAAAGTAGGTAGTAGCTTACTGAAAAAGAAAGTTCAGACGACCCAGAACCAAAAAGTGTAGTGTACCAGGTGCCGCGCGGATCGTGTACCAAATCGTACATAACTGAAACAGGAAGGGGTCTAAAAGCAAGATTAAAAGAACATAGAAGCGACCTTCGAAACAACTCAGAATTCAGTGCATTTCTCATACATTCCGTGAAAACAAATCATTTACCAAACTGGGATAGAGCTCAAATTATAGCAGTTTGTAAAAACAAAAGATAATAGGAAAGCCAGAGAAGCAGCACATATATATATATATATATATATATATATATATATATATATATATATATATATATATAATATATATAAAAATGATACTTTTAACCTTAGGTCGGGTTTTTTATAAATTTTGTTCAAGTTGTTCCTTGTACGGTTCCTGGAGTCGGAGTCTCACTAAAGTCATCAAGGGACTTGTCACGGAGACCCCGACCCCACCACCCGAACGAGCAACTCCCTCAATGAAGGGTTTATTTAGACGCCAAAGTTTAACGTCCCACAAAGCACAGGGACGGCCGCCTCCGCTCAGGTCACCCTCTCACCAGTCAGTTGCCAGCCAACCTACGTCGGGTAAACGATTGAGCGCCGGAGCGTCTCAGGGGAACCGATCCCAAGCCTGGACATGCACTGCCACTGCATGCTTCTGAGCAGCGGGCCGGAGCCCAACGCTCTACCAACTGAGCTACCGGGGCGGTTTCATGAAAAGGGCAAAATCTGCTGCTGTATTAGGAGTTCGCTAAGCAGAGAGAGAGAGAGAGAGAGAGAGAGAGAGAGAGAGAGAGAGAGAGAGAGAGAGAGAGAGAGAGAGAGAGAGAGAGAGAGAGAGAGAGAGAGAGAGAGAGAGAGACAGAGACAGAGACAGAGACAGAGACAGAGACAGAGACAGAGACAGAGACAGAGACAGAGACAGAGACAGAGACAGAGACAGAGACAGAGACAGAGACAGAGACAGAGACAGAGACAGAGACAGAGACAGAGACAGAGACAGAGACAGAGACAGAGACAGAGACAGAGACAGAGACAGAGACAGAGACAGAGACAGAGACAGAGACAGAGACAGAGACAGAGACAGAGACAGAGACAGAGACAGAGACAGAGACAGAGACAGAGACAGAGACAGAGACAGAGACAGAGACAGAGACAGAGACAGAGACAGAGACAGAGACAGAGACAGAGACAGAGACAGAGACAGAGACAGAGACAGAGACAGAGACAGAGACAGAGACAGAGACAGAGACAGAGACAGAGACAGAGACAGAGACAGAGACAGAGACAGAGACAGAGACAGAGACAGAGACAGAGACAGAGACAGAGACAGAGACAGAGACAGAGAGAGAGAGAGAGAGAGAGAGAGAGAGAGAGAGAGAGAGAGAGAGAGAGAGAGAGAGAGAGAGAGAGAGAGAGAGAGAGAGAGAGAGAGAGAGAGAGAGAGAGAGAGACAGAGACAGAGAGAGAGACAGAGACAGAGAGACAGGGAGAGAGAGATAATACTGGTATAAGATAACAATATTTGTCAAGAGTAGGGATGCGTGCGTGAGCCTGGGGGAGCTTCATTTGCAGTAATATTGTTGACGGCCTGAATTCCGTGTGGCATACAGGCACACGCTCTGTGGAGCGTCACCAGAAGTGACTTCATTATTACTCTTTAATGTTTTGGAGGTAATGCGCTGGGTCCGTTTTCATATTCTCAATGTGTTTGGAACATTCAGTTCGGACATCTGGGCGTGGGAGAACAGCAGTACGTACAAGCTTCGAAAGAAACTTTCAACTTTCGTACATTGGAAATAATTCTCGTAACCATGTGGTCATATGATGGGGCAAATCTCAGCTCTGCTGCAGCCCTGATTGATACCGATGAAGAGCAACGTGTTTCTGGACGTCAGTGCCGTTTTTTCCTTTCATGGTACTGTTCAATACCGGCTGTCTTCAGGCTAGACTTCGAATATATTGACTATTAATCACCTTAGAAATCTCCACCCGCTTATCAATTTCCTCCGACTCAAAGTTTAAACCATGCATTTGCCTAGTCGGCTTACTGTGCTGTAAAGCCTTGTGTTTAGACAATATCAGTTTACTCAGTCTTTTTCATAAGCGGTCTCGGATTCGAAGTGTATTCGAAATAATTTATTTTGCAATCTGATGCGATGTTTTCAAGTACAAGGACAAAGCCTGATGCCTGATGCGACGGCGTCATCAGGCAAAGCACTGGACCATGCTCGCGATCTCCGAACAAGATTGCCGAGAATGTGAAATTATTGGCTCCAGTCGACTGTGCCGGTGTCTACTGATACGGCCACTCGCTGGGTTTGCAAGGTTTACATACATCTGGGTTTGTTTGAGTAATTCAAGCTTAAAACAAAAAGGTTAAGTTGTTCAATGCATTCCTAAATCCTAGTCTTACAATGAAATAGCGCTGACAGCAGCCAGAGGGTGATCGTATCCCATCAATCAGTGGTTTTTGTTTTTTAATGCCTAAAACCGTTTACTATTTTTTTAAACTTGATATTCATACTCTCTTTGACGTAACATGTCAATTATTCTGTGCATTGAAAATGCGCAATGTGATGAGAGATTCACCGATGCTTCCGAGGCTTTCTGTAAAGTAAACGTATGTACGCAACATTTGATTCCCCTTGCTCACCGAGGTCCTGAAAAAGTGACTGAAGAACTGCCGAAGAGGGTTCAAGCCAAGTCTTATTCGTTCGATGTGTACACTTATGGTTGATTTGCAATTTCATGTGCATAATATTTTTACATAAAATAAACAAACATATTTTGACCAGGCGTACATGCACCCCTCTATCATACGAAAGAGAAAGGGATATTTTTGGGCATTTCAAAATATCGTTTTTCCCATACCGACCTTGAGCTTAAGTGCCGCCCAGGTATTTGGTGTTTGATGGTCTTTGGCTGAAGGGGGATTCTCGGACAGATCGACCAAGGCTTGACACCACCATGTCTAGAAAAAATATGAAACTTTGTCTCCGGGGTAGTTTTGGGCCAGGAACACGCCTGTGAGAATCTTAACCAATCAGACCAACGGTGACCGAGTTATAGCCCGAGGCATTTTCGGGAGGTCATCTTGTAGACTCATCTTTGATGCTTCATAACTCAAAAACGCTTTGCCTGTTGAACAAGTTTTGTATATCATTGAACTCGTTTTGAACCATCAATTATTTGAAAAAAAGAAAATTTTAAATTTTTAACAATTTTGACTAAATTCGTTCGACCTTTTCTTTTGTGACCTAGCTGGACCTTTTGGGAGTTGAAATTGACCTTTAAGACACCTAAAACATTTTGCTTCATAAATTATATTTTTAATAACAAAAATGCGTACTTGCTCTACATTCCCAATCTTTAGCACCTAAGGTATGTATGCAGACGGTTTTTTTACCACTGCAGTAGTACAGCCTTATGTTTAACATCGCAACTAAAACGGTTGCTTTTGGAATCGCTTGCTTGCAATGATATTGCATTGTTTTTACGAATTTTTTTTCGTGCAAGTGTCAGAGTTTGAGAATTAACACAGCTCACACGAGGGGCCGGGCAACCGGCCTCCTCAGGTTTCCACAGGTAGTAAAAAAATGCCATCGCGCAGCGCCACCGTACTTCATGTATGTACACACATACATGACTGATCATCAACCATACTCCCCACATGCGGAAACAAACTGACCTCTTCCCAGCTCTTTTTGTAAAATTTCACTACAGCGCATAATGCAGCAGTCGGCGGCGCAGGGCGGTGGTGGACAATATGGTAGTGAGGTGTTCGACGACGGAGGAATAATTGAATACAGCCGGTGACATAGCCTGGGGGCAATGGTGACAATGACACTGTGGCACCATTCGTGGCACCAACCAATGCTAAGAGATGGGCGAAGGCTTGAACTTTTCGATCGCGGGGTTTAATATGGGGGCATTCCAGGACAAAACGACCAAAAATATTTCAATTTGACACCACCATGTCTAGAAAAAATCTGAAACTTTGTCTCCGGGGTAGTTTTGGGCCAGAAACACGCCTGTGAAAATCTTAGCCCCCTCCGACCAACGGTGACCGAGTTATAGCCCGAGGCATTTTCGGGAGGTCACGTTGTAGACTCATCTTTGATGCTTCATAACTCAACAACGCATCACCTGATTAACAAGTTTTGTATATCATTGAACTCGTCTTGAATTATAGTTTATTTTGAAAAAAGAAAATGTTAAAATTTGAAAATTTTTGACTTTTAATTTGTTTGACCTTTTCCTTTTTGACTTAGCTTGACCTTTTCCCAGTTGAAATTGCCCTTTTAGACACCTCAAAAATGTTTCTTCATAAAATATCTTTCGATAGCAAAAATAAAAAAATGCGTTCTTGCTATAAGTTCCGAATATTTAGCACCTAAGGTAGGTATGTACACGGTTTTTGACCATTGCGGTAGTACAGCCTTATGTTTAACGCCGCAAATATAGCGTTTGCTTTTGTAATCGGTCGCTGGAAATCATACTCCATTGTCTTTACGAAATTTTAATCGTACAAGTATCCGAATTTATGACAATTAACACGCGCCCACCCGAGGGGGTGGGCAACCGGCCTCCTCAGGTCTCTACAGGTAGTAAAAAAATACCTTCGCGCAGCGCCACCGTACTCCATCTACCTCTAACACAACATTTTGAAACTTCTGGAAAAATAATTTAAGTCAACTGGGAGGTGGTAGGTACCGTAAATGCTGAAGGCCAGCAGGCAACTCAGTGGTGAGGGGGTGACCTGAGGTAGACGGTCGTCGTTATGCCTTGTGGGACTTTCATTTTTGTTTCCTTGATTAACACTTTATCGTGGGAGTTGCTCGTTTGGGTGGTGGGGTCAGGGTCTCCGTAAAAAGTCCCTTGATTACTCTAGTCAGACACCTAATCCTAAAACCGCCTCCTTGCCGCCCCGGTAGCTCAGTTGTTATAGCGTTGGGCTCCGGCCCGCGGCTCAGAAGCATGCAGTGGCAATGCATGTCCAGGCTTGGGATCGGTTCCGCTGAGACGCTCCGGCGCTCAATAGCTTACCCGACGTACAGGTCGGCTGGCAACTGACTGGTGAGAGGGTGACCTGAGCGGGGCAGCCGTCCCTGTGCTGTGTGGGACGTTAAACGTTGGCTTCTAAAATCAACCCTTCATTGTGGGAGTTGCTCGTTCGGATGGTGGGGTCGGGGTCTCCGTGACAAGTCCATTGATGACTTTAGTGAGACCCCGACTCCAACAATCGAACTGAGAACAACTTGTACAAAATGTATAAAAAACTGAACTGGCAACAAATTGGGCAATATTTATAAACAGAAAAACTGCAGCCATTAAAAGTGATAAAAAAGGGATTCCTAGTTTCGAGGGAGACGAGGGCAAATGAACTTATTAATAATGAACCTTTCAGCCTTAAACGAAAATTTACAAAGATGTCGCGACCTTATCAATAATTGAAACAAGTATAACTTATCCTATGAGCACCACTAACTCACACAATTACATCGTTCCCGGAGATGGAAAATAGTATCGATGCAAGCTGATCCAGTGCAGCACAGCATATGTTTGAGAGGATTCATGCAATGTAAACAAACGTGTCTGAAAGGCTTTCATTCCCAAAAAGTAATTTGAATCTGCTCATATATTCGACAAAATGTCCTGAAATTGTAACGCATTCGACTTGGTCGCTTGAACAGGTTGCCTCATGATATTTTTACAAGGTGATCATTTCATAGCTGACACGGATCCGAGAATCCCAGATAAATAATGACACAGTGCACTGGGAGTGATGCCGCTAAATAGCCAGTTTTAATCATTACCGAATATGTTACATACAATCGTTTGGTCGTGTCGCCTTTGAGGTTGCTCAAGGTCACAGTATTTCTTACGGGAACTAAGTGGAAACCTAAATTTTGTGGCATAATAGGTGACAGAGAAGAGCCGTAGAAAGAAAAGTTCAGCACCATTCGAACACTCTTGTTAAGCCCAAACGGATTATGTATCTTATAATATTGCCTAGTCAAATGTCAAAATTAACCTGCTTTGACCTAGAGCCAGGCTTAGGTCTGTATGGTAAAAAGAATATTAATCAAACTGCAGTGGCAAGTCAGACACGACAATGTAAAAATACAACCTCCATCGCAATTCTCGACAATTCTCAATTCTCGCAAGTTATCAAAATCTACCAATCGCCCCATGCATTTATAATGGAAAGATCATGACCTTTGCCCTGCTCCCGGTTATCGATATAGAAATCCTGCTACGAAAAATTATCTTGCTAGGCGATCTTACTATGTAATGCGATTCTAACCACGATAGGCTAAATTTGATATGATTTATGCACCTCCCAAAGTTTGAGGTTAGGTCTCTTGACCTGGGTTGGTGGTCTGACCTGGTATGACCCAGACCTAAAATTTTGCCCGAAGCTGCAAAAATTTAGAGTTAGAGGTACGTGAAGTACGGTGGCGCTGCGCGAAGGTGTTTTTTTTACTACCTGTGGAAACCTGAGGAGGCCGGTTGCCCACCCACTCGGGTGGGCGCGTGTTAATTGTCATAAATTCGGATACTTGTACGATTAAAATTTCGTAAAGACAATGAAGTATGATTTCCAGCGACCGATTACAAAAGCAATCGCTATATTTGCGGCGTTAAACATAAGGCTGTACTACCGCAATGGTCAAAAACCGTGTACATACCTACCTTAGGTGCTAAATATTCGGAACTTATAGCAAGAACGCATTTTTTTATTTTTGCTATCGAAAGATATTTTATGAAGAAACATTTTTGAGGTGCCTAAAAGGGCAATTTCAACTAGGAAAAGGTCAAGCTAGGTCAAAAAGGAAAAGGTCAAACAAATTAAAAGTAAAAAAATTTCAAATTTTAACATTTTCTTTTTCACAATAAACTATAATTCAAGACGAGTTTAATGATATACAAAACTTGTTAATCAGGTGATGCGTTGTTGAGTTATGAAGCATCAAAGATGAGTCTACAACGTGACCTCCCGAAAGTGCCTCGGGCTATAACTCGGTCACCGTTGGTCGGAGGGGGCTGAGATTCTCACAGGCGTGTTTCTGGCCCAAAACTACCCCAGAGACAAAGTTTCAGATTTTTTCTAGACATGGTGGTGTCAAGCCTTGGTCGATCTGTCCTGGAATGCCCCATGGTTCAAATAATTCACCACATTCACCGAATACGAGTTAGTCGATCGAAGCTTGTAGCACAGACGGTAAATATCAGCCAATCCAAATGTTGCAGTTCATAAGAGCTAGAGGCATTGGCGGCTCCAGGACCAGCTTTTGGAGGTGGCCAAGCCCAACGTTTTAGGGCGGGCTAAATCGAGAAAAAATCGCGAGACTCGTCTTGATGTCTTAAAGAAAAAACGGCCGGAATTTAGCGCTAGGAGGGGATCGGTGGGGGGGGCGGCAGCGGGTACTTTTAACGCCTTGGTAGGGTCACAGCCCCTTTGCACCCCTTGGATCCGCCAGTGGCTAGGGGTGCCATTTTTGCGAATCGACTTGCGACTTTTGTCACCCGGTGAAACTCCAGCTGTCACCATTTACAATGGCAAAATAGCAACTTTTTCGACCCCTGCATGAATCAAACTCCTCTCCTCTCCAACGACACCTCTTTTGCACCACTCGAATACTCATCCACTTAATTACAACATATACAGATTTATCGTGCAATTGTACGTTTTCCACTGCGACCTGATTTCCTTGTTAGAATATCTTACGTGCTTACTAAAACTATTCCCTCCCAGGGGGCACCCGGATTTGAACCGGGGACCTCTCGATCTGCAGTCGAATGCTCTACCACTGAGCTATACCCCCTCACCACTATCTGCAGCTGTGGAAATGACTCAGACGCGCCACGTCCGTCCAAAGCCGGCTTGGGGTGGCGCTCGACACTGGTCTCTCAGACCCTGCTCCACCGAGCTACGAGGTCTCTCAGACCGTGCTCCACCGAGCTCCGAGGTCTCTCAGACCGTGCTCCACCGAGCTCCGAGGTCTCTCAGACCCTGCTCCACCGAGCTCCGAGGTCTCTCAGACCCTGCTCCACCGAGCTCCGAGGTCTCTCAGACCCTGCTCCACCGAGCTCCGAGGTCTCTCAGACCATGCTCCACCGAGCTACGAGGTAAAAAAAGAGGCAAAACAATGTTTCGCCCATCCCAGACGCCCATCCCCAAATAAAGTCAAATTTTCGCCCATCCCCAAATAAAACCACTCTACAGAAATGGCCCCCATTTAAATACAGAGTAGCCAAAACCCTGGAAAGCCTAAATCTTGCACTCCCAGAAACAATGGGCAAACCCCCACTCTCCTGCTTCTGGACTCGAAAAGAGCCCAGAGTTGAATTTCTTTTCACTTCCTGTAAAGCGGACTTCACAGAGGAGGAAGTCTCCCAGAAATTCTTAGAGTTCCGGTCTCATAATGCAGACAAGACTTTCATCTTCACAGACGGCTCTAAAATAGGCGAAAAAGTAGGCCTCGGCATCTGGGGGCAAAATATTTGCCTACAGAAAAGACTTCCGGACAACTGCTCCATCTTTACAGACGAGGCTGTTGCCATCCTAGATACACTAGCCATAATCCGAACCCAAAATATCAACTCAGCCGTCATCTGTTCAGACTATAAATCTGTCCTGCAGGATATCAGTAACGTAGTCAACCCCAGCCATCACGTCATAGCAGATATTCAGAAAGGTATCGATGATACCCCTGATGTCTCTTTTCTTTGGATCCCTGGCCACTGCAAAATTCAAGGGAATGGAAAGGCCGATGAGCAGGCAAAAAAGTCCCTAGAACACAGATAAATCGCACCCTTAATGTGGTCTGGAGATGATAGCGAAGCTCTGCTCCAGGACCATATCCGGAAGCAAATCCAAAATGATTGGACCACTAACCACAGCGCCCACTTATTCTATATCAAGCCTAACATCGGCTACTGGCCCAGTTCCAACCAAAAGAGTCGTCGGCGCGAGGTTATTCTAACCAGACTCAGGAATGGACACACAAAATTAAATTCCTATTGGAGCGCGGGTACCTGTGGTACCTGCGACGCAATGGAGAATCCCTATCACATTCTCATCAATTGTCCCCAGCACAATACCCATCGGCAACCCATGCTAGATTACTGCCGAACCCAGAACATCCCCGTAGACTTAAAGACTCTGCTCGGTAATGAACATCCCGAGTTACTTGAAAATCTCTTTACATTCTTAAAGGACTCTGGGCTAGAGAAGTTTTTTATAAAATCACCCCTCCAATGGATACGATGGTGGGTGTATATTGTACCCTAGGATGTCCCAAAATACCACTTTTTCGTCCGTGCAAGCTTGCCGGTTGACACCGCATTCTCCTTTGAGTTAATAATGAGCATGCAAAATTTGGATTCGATCTTTTGAGGTTTGGTCCCCCCACCCCCCCCAAAACTGGTGAAAATCGAGACTCGTTGAATTGGCTCGAAAACGGGTTCATTTGAAAGCTTATGACAGCAGAAAACATATTTCCCTTATATAAATTGATGTAAAACCACTTTTTCATCGTTTTAGAGAGCTAAGAGTTTCCGAATTGTGGTATCACTGGCCAGAGGCGGATCTAATAAACTTTTTTTGGGGGTAACATGAGCAATATGGGAAAACAGTGTCTTTTTTTTAAGAAAATGGACCAAAATTGGCCAAAGCGAATAGTTTTATCACTTTTAAGGGGATGGCTGGATTGGTTTTCCTTGCATCCGGCATTGGTATGGACATGACAAATTATATATTGTACTTCGCCTGATTTCGGGAAACAAAGCCATTTGCGGCATCACTACGGATATAAGTGCATGGTATCATTGTGACCGTTAGAATGAATATTCCGTGTTTTCGTTCCTTTACAAGAGTTGTCGTGTCATGACTAATTTACATTTAATGTTGAAGCAGTCTACCTGAAGCAAATTGTACGATGCTTTCAGCATACTCGAAGAAAAGATCCAATGATGAAGAAAGGACAAGTTAGCGACGGAAAAAAGCATGCGGGCCGACCTCTGAAGTACTCGAGGGATCAATTGAAACTATGAGCTGACTTTGTTGGTAAATCTCTTCAGCTGCCTGCCAATCAGCTGCCGACTAAGCGCAAAATCCTCCATAGGTGCCGAGCCCTCCGCATAAAAGAGCCTAGTGCAACGAAGCACTAACTAGCTGGACAGATCGCTTTAGAGGTCCAGGCGATATAAGTCACCGTTCGAGTGCCCTGCAATGCTGTTTACAGCAGCTGTCAAAATGTGTCATGCATACGCTAGCCGTGTGGTTCAAGTAACACTGAAATCTGAATCGAGAAACACTTTTATTTCAGCGCCAGCTCTATTCATTTCATCGCCAGCTCATGGCAGTCGGTTATTATTTTCGTGGTAACAGTGACACGTTCTTAAGGAACCTGCATATGATCATGAGGGCTAACAACAGTCCTTCGCAAGAGGACTTTTCTTCATTAATCAACACCAGGTGCCTAATCCTAGAATTAGATAAAATATTTTCTGCTCACGCTGTTCTTTGTTGTTGTTTTTCTGGCGATACTCATCGACAAGCTCTCCATGGCCCCCACCGAGCACCTTCAAGTTAAGCAGATTGCAGAGCTAATCGCCCTCTTTCATGACCCATACTTCTTGCAGGCCCTACTGACTGCGGGAACTCCACGGCTTGACCTCAGGCTGTTCCAGGACATGAAGACCTATTCAGGGCAGCTACCAACCGCTGCGAAAGCCACACAGTGCTCTATCATGCGTCAACCGTGGCATCTCACGGGGGAAAACGCCGTCCTCTGGTTGTTTGGTGAGGGTGTGTCAACAGATGAAAATGCAGAGGTAGCAGCTGCACTCCCTGACAGTCACACAGTCAGGAACATTGGCACAGGGAAACCCGATGTTGTCACGAGCAGATAAGCTGAGGTTCTGTGACTCCGTCCGACCGCACTCCTGGCTGGCATTCAGGTGGATGAACGTCAGCAATTAGTGCTTATCACCCAGGAATCGGCGAGTGATGCAGACTTCATCAGTATGAACGCTTTAATGGGAAATCTAGCAGTCACAAACGACAGCGCAGAACGATCGGTAAAATACATCATGGACTACAGCGACGTTGCCCGTGAAGGTGACATGAGGGCTCGGAACTGACAGTAGCCTGCGCACACCGTCTCCAAGCGCCGAATCTCGGAAAAGAGCTGGATGACGTGCACGTGTAAAAATATGAACATAGAACTGGAAGTAGTAGTCTAACAACATTTTTTCTGAGAACAATTTTCCTTCCCCATTCAAGGGCTTCCGAATAAACACATTACAGCCATTGGCTTGATGATATGGTGTGTCGTTTTGACTGCACCGATCAGTTGCAAAAAATTAAACAATATTTGTGCAATGAACGCCCACTTTCTATGCCATTCACAGTCCCAGGGAAAACCAATCTAGCTATGCCCTTGAAGGCGGTTAAATTGTACTGACTGTGGCTGATTCTGGTCCATTTTCTTGAAAAAGAATAATTTTCCCCATATTTCCCGGGATACCCCCAAAAAGTTCATTAGATCCTCCTCTGGCCAGTGATCTCGCAATTCGAAACCTCTTAGCTATATAAAAGCATCAAGAAGTGGTTTTACATCAATTTGTATGAGAAAAATAGGTTTTTTCGTCATAAGCTTTCAAATGAACCCATTTTCAAGCCAATACAACGGTTTTCAATTTTTATCAGTATAAGGGGGGCAGGGGGATCAAACTTCAAAGCATCGATTCAAAATTGTTATGCTCATTATTAACTTAAAGGAGAAAGCGGTGTCAACCTGCAAGCTTGCTCAGACGAAAGTGGTATTTTTGGTACACCTTAATTACTCATGACACGACAATTCTGTAAAGGAACAAAAACATGTTATGTTTCTTCTAACGGTCACAACGGTGTAAACGAGTACTTCAGAGGTCAGCCCGCATGTCTTTTTTCCGTCGCTGACTTGTCTCTTCTTCATCATTGGATATTTTCTTCGAGTATGCTGAAGGCATCGTACAATTTGGTTCAGGAAGACCGCTTCAACATTAAATCCAAATAACTCATGACACGACAACTCTGTAAAGGAACGAAAACATGGAATATTCATTCTAACGGTCACAATGATACCATGCACTTATATCGGTAGTGATGCCGCAAATGGCTTTTTTCCCGAAATCAGGCGCAGTACAATTAATAATTTGTCATGTCCATACCAGTAGCAGATGCAAGGAAAACCAATCCAGCCATCACCTTAAAAGGCATAAAACTCTATTCGCTTTGGCCAATTTTGGTCTGTTTTCTTGAAAAAGACACTGTTTTCCCATTTCGCCCATGTTACCCCAAAAAATTATTAGATCCGCCTCTGGCCAGTGATACCATAATTCGGAACTTCTTAGCTCTCTAAAACGATGAAGAAGTGGTTTTACAAATATTTTTATGTGGGAAATATATTTTCCTCTAGCATAAGCTTTCGAATGAAACCATTTTCGAGCCAATTCAACGCTTATTTTCACCAGTTTTGGGGGGCGGGGGACCAAACCTGAAAGGATCGAAACCAAATTTTGCATGCTCATTATTAACTCAAAGGAGAATGTGGTGTCAACCGGCAAGATTGCACAGACGAAAAAGTGGTATTTTGGGACACCCTATTGTACCCCCAATCTGTTACTTACCTATTTTATAACCAAGCACTCATGTCATAGACGAAGCCCTGCAAAATTTAAGCAATAGTTGCTTAACCCTAAAATAGTATAGGTTATCGTAGGCTAATACTAGGTTATCTTAGGCTAGCTTTGAAACCACCGTAGGCTAAAGTAGGTTCCATCTCTTAACTGTAGTGATACCTTTCACTGCGGCTCTAAAACTAACCACACTCATACTCTTACTAACAATCTATCTGTCCTCTCACACTTCGCTTTTCCTCTGCTCGGCGGCTGCCCAGCCGGAGGGGAGCTGCAACCTCACCTCCGGGTTGCAGGGTAAATTCGCGGCACCCTGGCCAGGTGTTTAGCGCAGTTTCTAAAGTATGAAAATTATTGATTTAACGGGGGATTTCGAGTAACGTAGACAAAACGGACATCAGTAGCTGACACACAAAATTCTAAATTCCAAATTCTAAATTTAAGGTCTTCAACCATAGCGATAAAAGTCATCCCTTCGCACTCTGCGGGTCCAAACTTTTAAAAACAACTCCCTTGGCTTGGCTTATGCCATTGCCACGACGCCCATTGCAAGCTGAAGCATGTTGCAACCCATTACTTGAAAAAACTCCCATTGCTTTAATGCACTAACGTAGATCGCCCTCACGCAAATTTCTAAAATTCTCCCACACACATCTCTAGAGGCGGGCAAAGGTGCTATGCACAGAACGCCTTATAAAAAAAAACATTAAGTAAGTCTCAGACCGTGCTCCACCGAGCTCCGAGGTCTCTCAGACCGTGTTCCACCGAGCTCCGATGTCTCTCAGACCGTGCTCCACCGAGCTCCGAGGTCTCCCAGACCGTGCTCCACCGAGCTCCGAGGTCTCTCAGACGTCAAGACTCAGATAGCCAAGTTGTAAAGCAAGTCGGAGAACCCGGTAATCAATATATCATTTGACTTGGAACTCGAGATTTCCGAGAAATACGCTAAAATCTACCTGAAATGTACCCTACATGTACCCTTAGCAGCAGGCCACAGTTGTCATGGCTGTTGGTGTGACGACATTGCTGACGTCAGGGTGAGTATCAGCCAATCGAAGCCCGTGAAGCCTATTGAATATGGTAGTTGTTGCCAGATCATGACATCATCCACAGGCAGATACCTCTTCTTTTTCCCTAGAGAAGCATTTTGAAAATCAAAATATTGAGCTTATTGTACATTTTTCAGAGAAATCGTGGACGCTTCCATGCCTTTCGGCTAAAAGTTCCCCTAATTACACTAAATTCCAGGATTCGACCAAGGTGCCATATTCCCTTTAAAACCCTCTCTGTAGCAATAGCCCTGTAGGAGGGGTTCGGGTGGCTACCAAATGGACAGCTCCCTCCTCTTAACAATTTTTTATTCATAGACAACATACTTTGACCATTGATTAAACCCTCGCCCCACTGGGGGTGTTTCAACACCTCAGCTCGGGTTGTTCCGGCGGCACGAAAAACACGGCGGCGTGAAGCGCCGTCGTACTTAGCACACCTTATCCTTGATCAATTTTGCAACTTTCAATAAAATCTTAAATTTAGGTCATCTCAGGTCAGGTCACCAGTGCAGGTCAAGTGACCTCACCTCCAAAAATGCTTAAGGTGGCATAAGTAACAAATGGATTAATCTATCAGATTTCAACTTACACCACGTAATGAGCCCACCGAGTGCTACAACATATATTCCGGGATGTTCACATCGATGACCTAAGACCACGTACGGAATATGACCTCTCCATCGGAAGCACATGGGAAAAAACCGAAATTGGGCTGTATTTGTGTAGCTGCAGCTGAGAATACCTTCATATTCCCCAAATCATAGTGTCCTGAACCCCTTTCCAGGTTCATATTACAATTTTTGACCTGTGCCCTCTGAGAGGTCATCTGGAGCTACTATTTCAGACTTAGGTCAAGAACTTTGCAAAAAATGATGATACGGCTTTTATTTTGATATAATTTTGTTTGGATGACTATTGCAAGTTGATTGATACGCATATTAAGCGTGCTAGGTTAAAGTGACTTTGACCTGACCTGAGGTCAGGTCATTTTTGTTTTGACCTAGTATGATCATTTTATACATCATTCGATTCGCTGTGACGAGAGGAAGCGAATGTTGCCTAAAATGATTCTAACTCAACTCTGTCAGACGATAGAGCCCAAAAATATAAGCTCAAAATACCACTTTCTTTGACCAGCCATGACCTCAATATTGACCTGAGCCAAAAAGTGACTATATAGTTTCTTCATGAGATTGTATAAGCTATCCACCAGCTTTCGCGTTTTTTGCTATCTCACATAGGAGCCGAATTCGAAAGGGGTGTTTCGCCGCCCCCACCAGGGCGAAGGTGGCTCGGAGGCCCACTGGTGTTATCTTGAGATAGAAAGCGCCCGAGAGGTGCTGAAAGACAATCTTTATAATAATAATAATAATAAACTCACTGTGATAAAACGTCCCACAGAGCGTGGTGTGAAGCAGTTGGAAAATTTTGCGGACCGTTCAAAGGATAAAGATATGCGACAGGATCTTATTCTAGCTGTGTAAGAGCTCATACATAGTTCCCAGAATAGGGCAAAGTACGCTCTACCCCAACCACATTCGGCACAAATTGTATGCCCATTCCTTCTCGGGGTCTGAGGCCCCGACACAGGCCAAGGAAACCTGGGAAGGCCGAGGGGTCAGACAATAGCTAAATGAAACTGAACCACTCAGGCAAAATTAGGGCCTTGAGTTCTTTTCTCGAAGCTTGGGTAAGACTTAATTCAAACTTAGAACTTTTTTAAATTTCGCCCAATTGACCCCACAATGTGGTATGTTGGATCTTTGCATTCAACCACTTCCCAACAGCTTCGTATCGAGCACCAATAACAAAATGAGTGTTCAATTCAGAAAAAAGAACTTTCAGAGCCGGAATTGGCAGTTTTTTCATAGATGGGATTTAACACCCATATTGACGGTGGTCTGAACCACCTTCGCATTGAGAGGAGGCGGGTACCAACCCCCCCCCCCACCTAAGATCTCGAAAACCACGTCAGATAGCGAACACGGTAAACGGTGTAGGATATCGCATTCGATTCTCGATGGAAAATATTTGAACTATTTATTTTTCAGGTCACATTTAAGGTCACTAGAGGTCAAGACATGCCACCATAGAGATAACATGCAGGCGAAGGTTTTCAGTCATTACATCTGAACTAGTAAAAATAGAGCAAAACACAAACTAGACCATCGAAATTCTCGCAGTAAGCCGAATCCAATGATATATAGCTTGACCTTTCTAGGTCAAATGAGGTCAAATCGAGAATTTGACCTGACCTAAGTTCAAGTCAAGGTCAAATTAGGTCCAAATTCATATCAATACAACGGAAAAGATGAGGAAAAGCTAATGCCGTTAAAATAAATGCTCTAAAATTATCAATTTCCAAGTTATTCAGTTTAAACTAGTTTTCTATGTATTTCCAATGCAGAGGCCCCGGCTCGTACCTGGCCTTAGGTCATCGATATAAGAAATAACGGAGTAAATTTTGCAGAGCTTGGTAGGCTCATTATGTGATACGAGTTTCAATCAGATAGGTTCACCCCGTTCTGACTTCTGCTATCTTCTTAAACTTTTTTTGAAGTCAGGCCACTTGAATTACACTGGTGACCTGACCTAAGATGACCCAACCTGAATGTTTTCCAAAAGTTGTAGAAATAAATCGACAAAAGGTATACCAAGTGTGGAGGCGCTAGGCACCACTGTTATTCTGTCTCCAGAAAACGTGCGTGGGGCAGATATCCGCACCCCTCTTGGGCTGAGAGATAGGACCCAGCTCGGAAGCAGGTGCCCGGGATAATTTTGAGGGGTCCGGTCGCAGACTCAAAGGTTCCAAATGAACTACAAGGGGCCCGTAATCATATACTACAAGGAGCCCAGACTCGGATAGCCACAATGGGCTCGGTTGAACCGCAGGGGGCCCGAGCCCCGAGATAACTGTTGGCGCCCCGTCCGTCGTGGGGCTCGTGGAACCTCCGAGGCAGGGGCCGGAAAACAACTCAGGGGGGCAATATCTGGCAGCGGTTGGACCAAGGGAGGGGGTGATCGTCCCATCGCCCCCCTTGGATCCGCCCTGTGAACAGCCCCAATGTACAACCAATAACTTGGAGGCACGTCTGTGGGCTATGGACTAACTAACGGACTAACTAGCTAGTTAGTCCACAGGACTAACTAACTAGCCCACAGGACTAACTAGCTAGTCCATAGCCCACAGGACTAACTAGCTAGTTAGTCCTGTGGGCTATGGACTAACTAACGGAGGCAGGACAGTCTAACGCGCCGCGTTGATAACACTGGTCAACAAAATTTAACTTTTGTCGTGGATCCAATATAAAACAGTCCGTTTCTCGGGTAATTTGTGGCGTTGAACACGAATCTGGCAGCAGAAATGCCGTATCAGATCAGAATTTTGAGATCCAGTTTGTCTGTGTATCATCTTTGTGCAAGCCTTCTTGGCATCAGTGACATTGACAGTGCAAAACCCAAGAGGTCTAGGAAAATTAAAGTTTAGGTGTTTGTGGAGGCTAGGGTATTCTACCTTAAACCCGATTTTCATAGACCTAGGTAAAACTCAAGGTAAAACGAGGCCATTAGGTCAAATTCTGTATGTGCAGGGTAGCCATTGGGAAATGCCGTGAATGTGCGATGAGAAGCCAGATATGGAGAGGAAGTGGCCTAAAGTAACATAGGAAAGGTCGGAGGCAATATTCTCTGAAACTTTTAGGCCAAGGTCGTTCAAGGCCATTGACCTTTGACGTCAAAATATTACATTTTGTCTATAACGTGTACTGCAACTAGCACTATGGCAACCGTCGGGCGGAAAATAAGGTTTGACCTTGACCCATGACCTTTGTCTTGAACCTGCGACTTTGAGCTCAAGATTGAGTGACCTAGCGTATGACGTCATAACATGATATACGTCATATTAGGCGGCATCATCCGAACAAACGCACTAGGGTCAATGACCTTGAAATGGTGGTATGACCTTGACCTGTGACTTTTTTCTTAGACTCGACCTTCAAGGGAGGTGACTCTGACATAAAATCATCATCATATAATGTTGCGACGGCACCTCTCGGTCTACAATACTGGCCAGCTTGTGCGATCGAGCGCAAAACTTGTTCAATGTACAATGTTCATTTTTTTATAAATTTTGTCCAACTTGTTCCCAGTTCGACTGTTGGAGTCGGAGTCTCACTAAAGTCATCAAGGGACTTGTCACGGAGACCCCGACCCCACCACCCGAACGAGCAACTCCCACAATGAGGGGTTAATTTAGAAGCCAAAGTTTAACGTCCCACAAAGCACAGGGACGGCCGCCCCGCTCAGGTCACCCTCTCACCAGTCAGTTGCCAGCCGGCCTGTACGTCGGGTAAACTATTGAGCGCCGGAGCGTCTCAGGGGAACCGATCCCAAGCCTGGACATGCACTGCCACTGCATGCTTCTGAGCAGCGGACCGGGGCCCAACGCTCTACCAACTGAGCTACCGGGCGCCCGCACCCCCGCCCGGATCTTGATTGCGGCCTCATGCACTTGAATGCGAGGTAGTCTTACGTTGCAATAAATTCACATGTATATTGATAAGCTGCATTATCTGGGTGCAGATAATCCGGATTCTCGACACCCTTGATCTAGATTTTTCCACAAAAGGCTAGGCTGATGATAGTGTGTGGAAAGTGTAGGGGCTATACAACAGGTATGCTCTGGAGAAGAAACCAGGTCCGATGGCAAAAAAACGGTTACTAAATTTGAAATCAGCGGTATCGAAATAGGCAGAAACAGGTGTTCACGTGCCGGATCCATTTTGACTGTTGACCAGTGTAATGACTCAGGTTCAGATATTTATACCGTGAGCTTCTGCCTCCTGGCCTCCCACACATTCCTTCTGAGCCCCCAGTCCTCCTGAACTCCCAGCTGACTCCGAGCACATGTAGCCAGTCGGTGGCCGCTCCACCGCCTGCGCGCTCCCACTGACCCCAGCTTCGTTAACACAACACACGAGCGAGGAGTACAAGGGTATTGCCGACGAAATGGCCACTGCCTTCGCCGAGCCGTCGGGATACTACAGCAGGTAGTAGAACTGCATTTCCAATATAGTCATTGAATAACCAAAATCTCAGCGCTTCATAATTTTATAAGTCAATCCATCCACTAATCGATTTCCCAACACATAACACCACGTGATTTTGATTCCTTTTCGGTACCTCCCACGGCAGATATAAGTGCTACAAAGAAATCACTAGAAGGCCAAAAATTCATATCGAAACATATATTGTTATCCTACTTGGGTATCCACAATTTTCCACCTATATTGATGAAAGTAGCTATTAATCGCACAACAATTAGCTTGGCGTATTTTTCTCTAAACTCTAAGAAAAAAGGTGCTTAAAACAGAGCGGTATCAACTGCTGATCACATGGCGAGTTTACAAGTTGCCAAGTCCCTCCCTGCTTTGCAGCTGACGGCCCCGGCCTAACTGCGGTCACAGCGGGGTCGCGATCCTGCCCTTACACAGTCATTTCCCCGGAAAAGGTGAAGTCTGGAACCCATGAAATATCCGACAGGTTTCCGGTATGCACTGTCTTCTCAAAACCTGAGCTTGAATCCATCAGCCGGGAAACTGTGGTCAGCGTTCCCCAGAACGGCCACCTTCTCAACAAGGCAAATATTGATCCATATTTGGAAATGCTTGTTCCATAAATGGAAACGTACGTTCCCAAGGATGAGAACGCCCGGAACGAAGTTTTCAAAAAACACAACGGGAATCTAGAAAAGATAAGGGGAACCTTTCTACCTGGTCACTTTCAACTCATCTTAAAATTTCAGGGGTTCTACTTTGAACTAGGAAATATGTATTTGAATGCAACCTCAAATATTAGTCTACACTGCGAGATCCAGTTCCAATGGTAAGGAACGATGACAAGATTGCTCTGAGACTGTGTAAGCAGACTGACATCATTTTTGTAGATAATTTTCGGGGAAAGTTGATGAAAAATAATAGAGTAAAAACAAAATTTCAAAATTGCAGGCTGCAAAAACATGTTTATTGGCGTCACACACTTGCTGTCCGCCATGTGCCTGACGAATGAAGAAATATAGGAAAACCGCTCCTTTTGTCTGTTTAGGAAGTAAGCAGTGCTTTAAAGTGACATTTTCTACATCTACTAAGCTGTTTTATATTGATTTGAATCAGAAAGTTTTTAGTTCTTGCAGTTTTCGTCCCCCAAATTGCAGTTTTCGTCCCCCAAATTGTTCTAATTATTCTGTAGTGTTTTGATGATTTATGGTGGGCCACTGCATCAACTCGATATTTACTGGGGTGCTTCATTCACAGGCAGATCCAGGCGGGCAAAGGGGGGCACGTTCCCCCATTGACCCTCAGCGCCCCTACTCCATCGACCCTCGGCGCCCCCCCGATTTACCCTTGGCGCCCCCTGAAATGGTCACGGCGCCCCCTGAAGTGTTTCTTCCCACCGCTCCCCCCAGGATGCGAAAATCGGCGCCCAACGCCAGGATTTTGCGCCCACCTGATAGGTGTTGCCTAGGGCCTCAGGCTCCCCCTCAAGATATCAGAGTGCATGTAGTAAAAACATACGCGAAGACTGATCGAAGGCAATGGCGGGAGAGGCTTGAGCCCCTAGCCTCCCCTCCCCCAATGAAGTCCTGGATTCACCACCGCACTATGATGTGAGAATCGGTGACTCTGCGATAGCTTGGCACCTCCTGCTCGGATGACGCCCCTTTTCGTCGTTGCCCCCCTGGGAAAATTTGGATCCACCTATGCCCCTTCCACTCCTTTGAGCCTGCTTCTTGCAGGGACAGGCCTTTTTCCTTGGGCCGCCATCATAGGCAGATCCAGGATTGCCGCTGGAGGGGGCACCTTCCCGCGAGGGTGCCATCCGGACCAGACAAAACCAACAGGTGGGCGCAAGGTCATATCGGTGGGCGCCAATTTTCGCACCCTGGGGGGCGGGGGGGTGGGAAGTGACATTTCAGGGGGCGCCATCGACCTTTCAGGGGGCGCTGTGACCATTTCAGCGGGCGCTGAGGGTCGATCGGGGAGGGCACGTCATGGGCAGATCCACGATTGCCGATCGGGAGGCGCCATCCGGACCGGGGGAGCGCCATTTTTTGACCGGAAAAAGCCCATCAGGTGGGCGCAAAATCCTATCGGTGGGCCCCGATTCGCGCATCCTGGGGGGGGGTGGGAAGCGACATTACACAGGGGGGCACCGTGACCATTTCAGGGGGCGCCGAGGGTCGATCGGGGGGACACGTGCCCCCCTTTGCCCCCTGGATCCGCCTATCAGTGGGGGAAACTGTGGTCAGCGTTCCCAAGAATAGCTACGTTCCCAATAATCGGAATATTGACCCATATTTGGGAACGTTTGTTCCATAAATGGAAACGCACGTTCCCAAGGATGGGAACGCCCATAACGATGTTTTCAGAAAACACAACAGGAGCTTTGAAAAGATAAGGGGAATCTTTCTACCTGGTCAATTTTAACTCTTCTTAAAATTTGAGGGGGAGTTCTACTTTGAATTAGAAAATCTGTCTTTGAACGCTCCCTCAAATATTCGTCTAAACTGCGCGATCCAGCCCCAACGGTAAAGAACGATGAAAAGATTGCTCTGAAACTGTGCAGCCAGACAGGTTTTATTTTTTAGATAATTTTCGGGGAAAGTCAATGAAAAATAGTAGTATAAAAACAAAATTCAAAAATTGTATACTGCAAAGACATTTTTTCTTGGCGTCACACAGTTGCTGCCCACCATGTGTTGACGAATGAGGAAATAGAGGAAAACCGTGTCTTTTGTCTGTTTAGGAAGTAAGTAGTGCTTAAAAGTGTCATTTTCGCATTTTCTAAGCTTTTTTAAATTGATTGGTATCAGAAAGCTTTTACATCCTGTAGTTTTTGTCCCCAAGATTGTTTGAATTATTCCGTACTGTTTTGATGAATTATGGTGCGCCGATGCATCAACTCGATATTTTCTACTGGGGTGCTTCATTCAAAGGCAGATCCAGGCGGGGAAAGAGGGGCACGTTCTCCCCGATCGACCCTCGGCCCCCATCGACCCTCGGCGAACCCCCCCTCTGATCGACCCTCCAACCCCCGCCCGATTGACCCTTGGCGCCCCTTGAAATGGTCACGGCACCCCCTGAAAGGTCAATGGCGCCCCCTGATATGTCGCTTCCCACCGTGCCCCCCCCAGGATGCAAAAATCCGATAAGATTTTGCGCCCACCTAATAGGTGTTGCCTAGGGTCTCAAGCTCCCTCCTCAAGATATCAGAGCGCATGCAGTAAAAACATACGCGGAGACTGATCGAAGGCAATGGCGGGAGATGCTTGAGCCCCTAGACCCCCCCCAGAAGTCCTGGATGTGAGAATTGGTCACTCTGTGATAGAATTTGGCACCCCCTGCTCGGTTGACGCCCCTTTCGAAAAAAACTTGGATCGGCCTATGCCTCCTTCTACTCCTTTGAGCCTGCTTCTTGCAGGGGTGGGCCTTTATCCTTGGGCCGCTATCATAGGCGGATCCAGGATTGCCGATCGGGGGGACACCTTCCTGGGGGCGCCATTCTTTACCGGAGAACCTTATCGGATGGGCTCAAAATCCTATCGGTGGGAGCCGATTTTCGCATCCTGGGGGGGGGGTGGGAAGAGACATTTCAGGGGGCGCCGTGACCATTTCAGGGGGCACCGAGGGTCGATCGGGAAGGAGGGGCACGAACTCCCTTTGCCCCCTGGATCCGCCTATGGGGCACGTGCCCACTTTGCCCCCACCCTGGATCCGCCTATGGCCGCCGGCCATTCATATTTAGTCCGGAAAACTGACATATTGAAATAATTCGGTGGATATACGCCTTTATTCTTTTCAAGCTGTCTGAAATTCCAGTTTAAGTATCTACCATGGAAAATGCGTTTCTAAATATGGGTAATTGTTCCCATTGTTGGGGACGTAGCCATTCTTGGGAACGCTGGCCAGTTTCCCCACTGATAGTGTCACATTCCCTTCAAATCACCAGAATAAACCGCACTGCTTAAAGGTAGACCACCGTGACAATTCAGGTTCGTTGCCTCGCGATGCAAAATAGTCAAAACTGCATTATTACATGACGAAATTACCTGACATGAAAATCATCCAGTAGTAGATCCACAAACGGAAAATGGATTAGCTTCGGGGAAGCGACCACAATTTCAAGTTTTTTTCCAGCCTAGGTAACGAAGGAGACACACCCACATTGGAACAGGCTGGTAGAAGGAAAATGTCAAGTTAGGAAATTAGCTCACAATTTCTTACAAGAAAATAAAAGAACTGACCAAAAGGAAACGGAAAATACTTACCGGCAGTTGGCCAGGCTGAACTTGAAGCGGGAGAGTTTTCATCCACAAAACACCACTCAATCACTCCAATTATTCACGTCACTGCTCTAAACCTGGGTCACACCATACATCACATATTCCACACCGTTCCGAAGCCACACCGCACCTTACCACCCTCACGCATTTATTACACTGAGGCATCTCGTGGGAAACTGAACCGGCAGTAAATCCGTTCAAACATCTGACCAATCAGCGCGCAGCTCTGTCGTTTCTCCTACGGCGGCTGCCGCTTGGGGGCATATGTAGCGAGGACGCCGATTGGCTGAGAGCCGCGGGTTGAACCTTGACCCCCGGCAGCGTTTGTGGCGGTGACATGAGAGCGCTGTTGCCGAGGGCAGGCCTGGGAAGCGCCGCGCGGATTGAGGTGTCAGACGAGCTGACAGTGGCGGATCTAGCCGGTAGGTTTGGGGAGGGGGCAATCCGTAGTCTGAAAGCAAAAAAATGTTTCACGGTCAGATGTTCCCGCAATTTAACCATGGAAGAGAGATACCTGGAATAAAGACCTCAATGCAAACCCTCCCCGTTTTTTGGTGCCAATCAAGAACTTGAAAAATCTTTCGTTAAGTAAAGCTGGGTTGGACTAATATTAAGTCTATGGCGGATGTGGTGGCAGATGACTGATGAGTTGTAGCTAATAAACGAGGCTGCACAGGAAAACGACCTTGCATTTCGGAAAGCCAAATTCATTGTGTCCGCTAAAATACATAAAATACCTGTATATGTGACTTTAAGTGGGTAAGCTGTGAGTGCTGGAACTATAAGCTGTATGAGGGTTAATCCTGTTGCTCATAAATACTGAATAGATACAAAATACATATGCAAATACATTTTAAGCATGAAATATTTATAAAACCCGAGGAAAGACCAAAAAGACGGTATGCCAAACTGCAGCTTACCC
Source organism: Lepas anatifera (assembly GCA_034440635.1). Lineage (NCBI taxonomy): Eukaryota > Metazoa > Arthropoda > Thecostraca > Lepadidae > Lepas > Lepas anatifera. The sequence goes on from JAOTON010002159.1 coordinate 786,704, forward strand.
TTTTATTATTTCATCTTTTAAGCGCGACACGCATATCGCCTCCATAGCACAGTTAATTAATCGCCGGCCTGATGGCCGGTAGCTCATGGGATCGAATTCTGAGGCACGTACTTTTAATCTTTACATTGGTAAATGGCGCAGTAGGCAGCAGGCTGGTCTAGTAATCCAAGTGTCGCGGATTCGAATCCCAGTTCACGCTCATTTAGATTTCATATATGATGGCTAATATACTAATATTTTGCTTTATGTTGGCAAATAATACCTAGGTAGAAGCTAGTTCCTCCTGCTTGAAACAAACCACGCTCAAATGCCTGCTTGTTGTTGTTGCTCTTCCTGCCGTCTATATTTTAATGTTCTTGTTTATTTAAACAATTCTTTGTAATAAACCCCACAAATGCATCCCAGAAAGCCACGAAGATTCCATTCCAGGTGTCTTTATTCCATGATTTAACTACAGAGTACAGTAGCGCAACCAAGGGGGGGGCAGGGGGGCATGGCTCCCCCCGAAATTTTTGGGGCACACTTCGAGGTTAAAATAAAAATGTAGGTATAAAAAATACATGGTGCAATAACAGAAAGAATCAGAAGGGCACATACCTTAATCGACAATAGGGGCTCACAGGATTTGGGCACACATTGGACCAGTGGCGTAGCTAAGGGGGCCCTAGGGGTCCACGGACCTCCTTGGGCCTATATTAAGCACTGCAAAGGATTCCCAGATCAGGGGGCCCACCTCGATCAGGGGCCCACCTAGGTGGGGGGGGCACACCTTGAACAATATTAGAGGCACGCATGTCACCACCGCGATTCTTGATCTTCGAAAACACCCTAATGCATGCCTGAATTTATTCTTGTGACCAACCCATGACAGATCCAACCAGCGCAGGTACAAGGGATGGTGACTCTGGGTGGAAATAAGGAGCTAGCAGCAGTGCATGCAGAAGCGGTTACTGAAATAAACAGCACACATTGGTCAGATGAGGCAATGACACCCACAGACAGAGCAAACAGAACCCTCCATTGTTGCAGCCTCGCTCAGACGACACTTAGCCAAAACCAATGCCTGAATGCTGATGCAATATACATGCTACATGCCCAATGCATTATACAAGTAAAGCCAAGCTGACACGACCAAAAAAAACCACCAGAAACGGTCTCGACCTCACCGTAGCGAAGGTGGTGGACTTGAGCGCGCAACTTCATGCATTTAGCACGCCATGTCCTTTCATGCATCCAAAATATGATAAGCCAAAATTGCACAGCTTGACAAAACAGAAATGAACGGTTGCTCATCCTAACTTTGCATCTGTGGAAAGGAGACAAAGATCAGTGGTGATATGCCAAACAGACTCAACAACGCAGGATTTGGGCACACATTGGACCAGAGTGGCATAGCCAAGTGGGGTCCTAGCAGTCCGCGGACCCCCTTGGGCCGATCTTAAGCACTGCAAACGATTCTCGAATCAGTGGGGCCCACCCAGTGGCGGATCTAGCCGGTTGGTTTGGGAGGGGCAAACCAAAGTTGAAAAGCAAAAAAACGTCACGCAGTGAAAAATTGTGCTACAATATGCCTTTGCCGTAGGGTTTTGGGAACTGGAGACGAAAAGCCAAAAATAAATAAAAATAAAATAAAAAAACGCCACGGGGTGAAAAATAGGGCTCAAGATACTTTTTTCCTACCCAAGCCCCAATATTTACACTGAACTTCACTAATTCTGTTTGAAATTGAGAGTTGAAGCACCAAAATCTTGCTTACAAGCTAAAAAGGAGTCGGGGAAAAAGGAGGTCGATCGCTTTGGGGGGGCAAAAACATAGTTTTGCCCCGAGCTTTTCCGTTTGGGGAGTGAATTGCCTTTTTGCCCCCCACCCTGGATCCGCCACTGGGCTCACCTTGATCAGAGGGGCCACCTCGGGGGGGGCACACCTTGACTGATGTTGGGGCACACAGGATTTGGGCACACATTGGACCAGTAGCGTAGCCAAGGGGGTCCTGGGGATTCGTGAACTCCCTTAAAGGACTCTCGGATCAGGGGCCCCGAGTCAGACTTAGGGCCCTCCCCCGAGGTTCGTTCTCAGGAGCACCGAGTCAGTCTCAGGGCCCCCCACCCTGAGAGTTGGTCTCAGAGGGTGCGGGGGGGGCGAAAGTAGGTCTCAGCCCGCCCCCCCAAAAGTCAGTTTCATGGCGCCCCTGAGAGTTGTTCTCAGTGGGCCGCCGAAAATCGGCCTTAGAGGCCCTCCGGGAGTTGGTCTCAGGGCCCCTCGAGAGACGGTCTCAGGGCTGCTCGAAAGTCGCTTTCAGGGGAGCCCCATGAGAGTCAGTCTCAGGGAACCCCAAGAGTCGGTCTCAAGGGACTTCCGAGAGTTGGTCTCAGGGGGCCCCCGAGAGTCGTTTACAGGGGGCCGCGAGAATCGGCCTCAGGGCTCCCCCGAGAGCCGTTCTCGGGGGGCCCTGTTAATCGATCTCAGGGGCCCCCGAGAACTAATGAATAATAACTTGGTATTATTGATTATTATTATTAATGAATAATATCCTAACTATTAGTTATATAACAACTGTTATAATAACTTGGGAGACCCAAGTTATTATAAGGTGCCCATTAGTGTTGGTATAAGAGGACTTCCCCTGAGGCCCCGAAAGCTAATATAGGGACCCGGGAATTAGTATTATGGGTGCCGCCAAGTGTTGCCCTTTGGGGTCCTCACGGTGTCAAGGACGTCTCTCTCAGGAGCCAAGAGCTATTTTCAGAGGGCCCCCGAAAGCTAATTTGGGGACCCGAGCGTCATTATCATGGGTGCCGCAGAGTGTTGGTCTCAGGGGGCCTCCGAGAGGTAATCTTGGGAACTCTCAAAAGTTAGGCTCAGGTTGTGTCCCCCTAGTTTTGGTCTATGGGACCCCCGACAGTCAATCCCGGGGAGCGGCCCAAAATTAGTATTAGAGGACCCCCAGAAGACAGGTTCAGGGGCATCTGAGAGCTAAGCTTGGAGCTCTGAGAGTAATTCACAGAGGTGCTCCCGAGTTTTGGTTTAACGGGACCGAGAGTATATGTCAAGGGGCCCCGGGTTGGCCTCAGGCCCCTGAGGGCTAATCTGGGGTCTCCGAGCGTTAGTCCCAGGAGTGCCAAACACTCAGTCTCAGGAGGGCTTCACCCGAGTGTCAGTCTCAGGGGGCAGGGTTAGTCTCTGAGGGCTGTCTGGAGTCGTTCCCAGCCCCCTCTATTCTCAGGGGTATTCTCAGGGAGCCCCTCAGTTTTTGTCTATGGCACATATAGCCTTAGCAGTTGACGTGCCCTAAAAAACTCAAGCATCATCGTCACAATTTTGGTGCCCGGAATCCATCTCAGGGGTCTCCTGAGAGCTAATCGGAGGAGCCAAAAATGAGCCTTAGTGCCACAAAGTGTTGGTCTCAGGGGATCCCAGAACTAGCCCCAGGGGACCCCAAAGAACTAATATCGGAAGCCCGAGTTATTTTCAGGGACCTTTCAGTTTTGGTGTAAGGGGGGCCCGACAGCCATTCTCAGAGACCCGGCAATTAGTCTCAGGGGTGGGGGCGCGGTAGTGGAGTGATCAGCGCAGCTGGCTTCCACGGAGCCGACCCGGGTTCAAGGCCCGGCGGTTTCCCTGAACAAGGAGCTAGCTTGCTCCCGAGAAACCCTTCCAACAGGAAAGTAGTTGGCGACACTGTGTAACCCTGGCAGTTGGTGCGTCGGTAAGCCCCAAAAATAATTATATTAGTCTCAGGGGTGTTGTTCTAGGAGGCCTCCGGAAGTTACTCTCAAGGGCCCCCTGGTGTTGCCCTCAGGTGTCCCCGAGAGCTAGTCTCAGCGAGCATCCCTGAGCATCAACCCCTTCCTCTCCCCGCTCAGAGTTAACCTCAGGGCCTTCCAAGAGTAAGTTTCAGGGCCCCCAGAGGCAGCCGCAGGGTACCCCAAATGCTAGTTTTGGTGGACCGAAGTACTGATTTGCGAAACAAGTGTTCGTTTCGGGGGTGGCCAAGAACTGGTTTCGGCGCCATGTCAAGTGCTAGGGACAAGGCTAGAGATCTCTTCTCGACCCAGGGGGGGTGGGCTTGCGTGGCTTAGTGCTGGGACAGCAATACAAGCACTATACAAAGCCTATCAGATATCCATATTCGAAGGGAGTCCTGACTCCCAACCCCCGGGATCTCCATCCATGGCTAGGGAGGGGTAAGTGAGCGGTTTCATCAGTAGAACCGTCCAAGGAATGGTATTATAAAGCATCTGGGCACTCTCCCATATCCCTGTATTTTGCCTAATTTTTAGTTTCGTTTCTTTGGAAATTTCCTGAAAGAGTTCTTGAATTCGGTGCTAGCAAAGTATCGGTAATCATTTCCCGTAGAAGAGACTAATTTCTTTGTGCTCAAAACGATTGACCTTCAATATATTCAAGATCAAAGCTTGTAAGGCTGATCAGTCTGATAAGCAGAGTGAATTGAGGTAAAGTCAGGTTTAACATCATTTCCGCAGCAACATGACATTTGCCAGAATGTGCCAGCAAGCTAGCTGTTTTTATAGTCACATTTTCATATACCTAAGTGCCAGCTTTAATATTTGGAGACCTAGATTTACTGACTCTTGGTCTAATCGAGGAAAATAAAACTATAAACAAAATAAGAACAAACACTTAACAAGGCACCTCAAAATTTGGTTTGTGGAAATGTAAGGGTAAAAGACGATACGAAAAACATAAGAAATGACTACCGGTTACTAAGGGGGTCCCTAAACGGTTGTCTTGTCGGACCCCCCCATTTTTCCGACACCCCTTGGCCGGATCCTGGTTATGCCACTGCATTGTATATTTGGTTGTACATTTGGTCACACACAAAAACCTATTCGGGCACACGCAGAACATAAGACACACGTTAACTGGTATTTGGGAACGGGTAGGCTCAGGATTCGGAGGACACGTTTTAAAAGTCCCCAGAGTTGCCCTCATAGGAACCCAAAAAGTTAGTCTCAGGGCCCCCAAATTCTTTCTAGTTGGTCTCAGGGTCCCAAGAGTTGTTCTCATGGGCCCCAGAGTTGGTCTCGTAGGGCCCTCAAGAGTTAGCATGGGGGACCCCAGAGTCAATCTCGCGGTCCTCAGAGTCGTTCTCGGGGGCCCAAGAGTTGTTCAGGGGGGAGGGAGGCAAGAGCTAGTCTCGGTGCCCCAGAATTGGTCTCAAAGGGTATCCCCAGAGTTAATCTTGGGCCCCCACGTCGGTCTCAATCCGGTCTCGGGGACCCCGAGTTGTTCTGGGGGCCCAAGAGTTGGTATGGAAGGACACTCAATTATTTGTCTCGGGGGCCCCAGAGTTAGTCTCGGGAGACCCACAAGTGTTGGTCTCAGAGCCCAAAGTTTTGGTCTCGATCTCTCAAAAGCTGCCTAAGAAGGCCCTCAGAAGCGGTGTTGGATCCCCAGTTGTTTTTGAGGCCCCTAAGTGGTGGTCTCAGGAGCGTCACGATTTGTTCTTGGGGGATCAATAATTGGTCTTGGGGCCCCTGAGCTAGTCTTGAAGGGCTTCTGCGGTGGTCTTGAGGGCCCTCAGGAGTTTCTCTCGAGCCCGTCTAAATTTGTCTCTGGAGGCCCCTAAGAGTTAGTCTCAAGGGCCCAAAGTTGTAGTCTCAGACCTCAAGAAGTTAGTCTCATGCGGTCCCTAGAGTCAGTGTCAGGGCTCCAGAAGCTGTTTTGGGGGTCCCAAGAGTTTATCTCGGGATTTGTTGCTCAAGATTTTGTCTCGTGCCTCCAGAACCTGGCTTCGGAGGGCCCCCAGAGTTGGTTTCGGAAGGCCCACAAGAGTTGGTCTCAGTGGCCAAATTTTTGGTAAGGGGCCCCACAAGCTAGTCTTAGATATCCCCCAAGAGTCTGCCCTAAAGCTGGTTTCGGAGCCTCAAGAGTTGGTCTTCAGGGCCTCAGTGCTGGTGTCGGGGGCCCAAGAGTAGGTCTTGAGAGCTCGCAGGGTTGATCTCCATGATCTCCAAGAATTAGTCTCGGAAGCATCCCAGAGTTTGTCTCTGGGTCTGAAATAAATGATAAAAAGATACCAGGTGTATTTACCAAAAAAATTGCAACAAGCCAGTTGGGTAAAGGCATCCAGGAAAAGCAAATTGATTCTGTCGGAATAATGCCACTTGTTCGCACGTTTGTCAACGACTAAGTAATACCAGCAGCCCGATTTCTGCTTTCTTTCCTGTCCTGTCTTTTTTGTCCTGCAATGTTTTCTCTTGCCTGGCTAGGCGATTGTTTTGCTATAATCGCCCCAGACCAAGTCTGGGAGCTTGTCTTAATGCGCTCCTCTACATAATATCGTATCCCTACAACAATTGAAGCATGATCTTAAATAGGTCATATATTTGATCCGTAATAGGCAATAGGGAAAAATATCCCTACCGGACATAATTTCCTGAGTGGACAGCTAATTGTTTGGTCACTCATAAAAAGTGACATTGTTTTAAATTAGAAAATATTTATTGGGTTTGTTTAAATTTAATCGCTATTTACTCATCACTAAAAATATTGGGATGTCTTGGGTGTCATTTTAAAGAAAACATGTGATGGATTCTCTTTCAATTGATGACCTTATCATGACTGTGTGCCTTTGATTTTTTCATCTTGAACTGTAGGTGATCAAATATTCGAGTGCAATGCGTGCAAAATAATAAAAATGCCATCTTTCAGCAAACGAATAATTTTCATTTCATTTGTGTAGATGCATTATTGTGCACATGGGTCGTGCACTGGTATTATGGTGCAGCCTTGTTATACGTTTGATATCATTGGCATCATTCATACTCTTTTCTGTTGGTTGTCTGCAGGTCGTTGAGAATACGACAATCCAATGATTAGCCATGCCACGCTCACAAGCGCGAAGTTGACACAACTCAGAATTTTAATTTCATCTTTGGTCATGCGGAAGAGGCATGGCATGATTGCTCATTGAAATCTGACTCGATTGAAGATTCTCCAAAAGAAAATTGTCCGTATCATTGACTCTGCAGACCGAATAGCTCCATCCAGCCCCATCTTCAAAAAGTATTGCATTCTGAAAATTCACGACCTAGTCATACTGTTCCAACTAATGGTTCTCCATAGCTTTCTGGTCCACTCACTTCCAAGGCCACTTGCAGAAAGATTTGCCCTTTCTGATCATGAAAGAAACAGGGTCGTCAGACAGCTCAGGCATTTTGAAGTTCCCTTCACTTCATTGGTGTGCAGAACATTTTCCTTATTCAACTCTGCTCCCAGGATTTGGAATGAAAATATCGCCAGTAGTATCAGAGATATCTCAGATGTCCCTAGTAGTAAGTTCATCTTTAAGAAAGTAGTAAAAAAATATTTATAGATCTTTACTGAGGCTCCTACTCTAATTTGTTCGTGTTCTATTCCTCAGTGATATTGCTTGTATTTAGTGCTCCTTTACGCCTTATTTACCGTTGCATGTTTTACACGTCCCTTTCTCTTTCGTTTCACACGGAGCCGACGGTCTCCCGTTTCCGTTGGCTCACCCTCCAATACACGAGCACTGCAGGGCCCTTAAGGTCTCGTGAGGTGGGATCGAACGTTGTGTGCGGTTTTTCTCCCCATGGGACTGTGACTGTGCGTCCGTGCGTGCGTGTGTGACTGTGTGTTTCGCACCCCATCGTTGTTGTTCGCAGATGAGCCCCAAAAATCAATAAATGTTCGCAGACCTGTTTTCCTCTTAGGTTATGTATGTGTGTGGGTGTGTGTGTGTGTGTGTGTGTGTGTGTGTGTGTGTGTGTGTGTGTGTGTGTGTGTGTGTGGACTTGTGCGTGTGTGCGCGCGTGCGTGCGTGCGTGTGTCTGTGGTGTGTTTCGTATCCCATCGTAGTTATTCGTAGATAAGCCCTAAAAATCAATAGCTGTTCGTAGACTTGTTTCCCTCTCCGGTTATGTTGTCTCTCATCCAAATAAGTGCATCAGTCTTCTAATGTCTCATCCCAGTACATATAAGAGTAAAGGTATATTCGCCGCCAAAGAAAGCTGTAATCATTATTTCCATCAGCACCAAATTCAAAACTTTCACCTGTCAACCGAGGGCGAAGACGGACACATAGATTGTCTTCCCGTCCCCTGCTGGCTACACTACAGACCTACCCGGTGCTCACTCTATTCTTTCCTATATTATGCAACTCGTCCGCACCTGTGTGCATGCCCTTGTAAATGTCTGAATGTCCGAAATGTCCGGAAATACACGTGTATGGATTCAAATGTGACATAATTTCCCAACGAAAGTATGGAAAAGCAGTTAATCTCAGTGCAACATTGTATGTACAGTCCCCCGCAATTGAAATTGCCATTACTAGGCTCGACCGGTTTAGGATGAATGTCTCGCAACCTATGGTGTCTATAGCTTTACAAACGTGTTCTTCATGTGTATTTTTGCAAGAGCTTTCCAGTGGTTACCATTATTTCCTAATCTGACATCTGCGTGAGAAAATATTACACAATTACTGATTTTGCTTCATTCTGACGGGGTAAGCTTCGGCTGACTTGCCACCGCCTCTGATAATCCCCGACTCTTCGCTCGACTGGCACGCATACCTGGGTCACGTGCTTACTACGTGTTTACAACGACAGGTGCAAGGTCACACGTAGTAAATAGTGTGTGACGCGCAGGGGGCACAGTGTTTTGAACCGAGGTGATCAGTACTGTCTCGCAGGTGTCTAGCCCCAGGCGGTCCGTTGAGTGACCGAGGCGCCTGGGCACGAGAGTCCAAGACTGGGTATGTCTGAGGTATGGCTTCAATCAATGTTTCCAGCCTCATAAGGCTCACATGATCACAGCTGAAATATTTATTCGGATGGATTAGAGTTCATGGAGCTTAAAACGGCACCCTGTGGCCGGATTTTTGTAATGTAACACCCGCCCCGGTGGGTCTCCGAGCCACCTCCCCTGTTGGGAAGGGGTTTAAACACCTCCCCTCGAATCCGGCTCCTATGCAGGATAGAGAAAAAACGCGAACACTGGTGGATAGCTCATTAGAATTTATCTCGAAACTACATTAGTCACTTTTTGTCTCAGGTCAATATTGAGGTCATGACAGATAAAAAATGTGATAGGGTGTAGAAGAGTTTCTAGGCCCTATCGTCTGACTGATTTCAGTTAGTACAAACTGTAAGGCGCCATTCGCCTCCTGTTTTTACGGAAAATCGAACCATGTATATTATGACTATACTACATGAAAACATAAAACTAACGTGACCTAAGGTTAGGTCAAGGTCTTCATCTGATCTAGCATAATCAATATGCAAATGAATCAACTTGCAATAACAATCCAAACGTAATGATATCAAAATAAAAAACTTTTTCATCATTTCCTGCGAAATTATTGACCTAAGTCTACCTGTTTAAACCTCGTCCCGGTGGAAGGTGTTTAAACACCCCCACGGGTTTTTCCGGCGGCACGAGAAAAACAACGGCGGGAAGCGCCGCCGTACTTGGCACCCTTTATCCTTGATTGATTCCGCAACTTTCCCCAAAATTTTAAGGTTGGGTCATCTCAGGTCAGGTCACCAGTGCAGGTGACCTCACCTCCAAAAATTTTTAAGCAGCATAAGTAAGAAATGGGTTACTTTATCGAATTAAAACTTATTCCATATAATGGGCCCACCGAGTGCTACAACATATATTCCTGCATTTTTCATATCGATGACCTAAGGTCAATTACGGACCATGACCTCGCCATTTTAAATACATGGGAAAACAGAAATTGGGCTGTATTTGTGTTGTCAACAGCTGAGAATACCTCCATATTCCCAAAATCGTAGTATCCTGGGACCCTTTCCAGGCTCATGTTGCAATTTTTGACCTGTGACCTCTGAGAGGTCATCTGGGGCTGTTTAAGCAGTTTTCAGACTTATATCAATAACTTTGCATGAAATGATACAGCTTTTATTTTGATATCATTGCGTTCAAATTGCTATTGCGAGTCGATTGATATGCATATTGACTATACTAGGTTAAAAAGTGACCCTGAGCTGAGGTCAGGTCATTTTTGGGTTTTGACGTAGTATGGTTCGTTCGATTTTCCGATTTGATTCATCATTCGATTTTCCGTGACAAGAGGAAGCGAATGGTGTCTAAGAAATGATTCTCACTCAACTCTGGCAGACGCTAGATCCCAAAAACTCTACTCAAAATCCCACTTTCTTTGACCTGTCATGACCTCAAAATTGATCTGAGCCAAAAAGCGACTAATATAGTTTATTCATGAATTTGTATGAAATATCCACCAGCGTTCGCTTTTCTCGCTATCCCACATAAAGGCCGAGTTCGAGGGGGTGTTCAAACACCTCCCTCCCACCAGGGCGAAGGTGGCTCGGAGGGCGCGGAGGGCGCTCACTGGGGCGCAGGTTAGGTAATTCAAGATGACCTCTCAGAGATCACAGGTCCAAACTTGCAGCATGAGCCTGGAGAGGGGCTTAAGCTACTACGATTTGGAGAATGCGAAGGTATTCTACTACATATCAACAGAAATAAAGCAATTCCCCTCAATTTTCGTTTTCCCATGCATTTCCAATGGAGAGGTCATGATCTGTATCTGATCCAAGGTCATCGATCTGTAAAATCCCGGAATATATTTTGCACTATTTGATGGGGCCATTATGTGATATGCGTGTTAAGAAGACAGATTCACACCGTTCTTACTCACGAAATCTTAAACTTTTTGGAGTTGAGGTAACTTGACCTGCACTGTTGACCTGACCTGAGATGGCACAACCGTAAAATTCTAGAAAAGGTTGAAGAACTAATTACGGATAGGGTGCACCAAGTACGGCGGCGCTCCGCGCCGGCATTTTTGCGCCCAGTCGGAAAGACCTGAGGGAGGGTGTTCAGACGCCCCCCTCTCCGGGGCAAGGGTGAAGACTACTCCAATAAATTTTTGATCTGGCTGAATCCAGTCAGGTGCAAGGGATGATAATGGGAAAAGCCCAGTATGTAAACCAGACACCACCTGGCCTCTTTTCACAACCATTGCGACGTGGGGCGTCAGTCCAACTCCCTTCCCCCTGTTAACTCAGGAGTCAAAGGTGATACGAAAAATAGAAATGGCACTGGAACCTCCTTGCCGTCTTGTTCTAAAGATATAAACACAAATAAGCTCGAGACTATGGCCTTTAGTGATCCCTGGTAGCGTCATTATTGACGTGGTATCAAAATAACTAGACGATATCTGGGTAATTTTTATTTCTAAGAGCTTTTGAATGAGGAGGAAACTGGACCTAGGCCTGCTATAGGAGCCACGTTTTTCCCTTGCTTTGTCGTTCTTATCTAAGAAAAACAAAAATTGACCCACATGGGCGTGGAAATGACGTTAAAACTCGTTCACCTGACCTAAACTGTTATCAATTTACAGCCATAAGTTGTCAGGTTGATAACCTTAAATTGGTGTAAGATGAATAGTCTCTCATTCAGATCGGCTCCGAATAACTCGCCAAAAAAATGAGGATGGGGCCCGAGAAGAGCACCAAGGCGATTAACATTATGTATATGGGCATATGTTTTCCTTTATATTTCCCTCTCAGCTTATCAATGGAATGGCCTTGGGATTTGGGTCAGTTTGAATTCAAATTGTTTGTCAGGTTGAACCTATATGTCTGTTCCATGGGTGTCTGTTCCTGTTGTGACTTATGCTGATAGTATTGTCACCATTGTGCTGCAAAATAAATAAATAAATATATCTATATTATATGTTAATCAGGACTTATGGTCCACAAAATGATAAAAATGAAAACGATTAACATATTTTGCTACAATTCATGAACGCTAGGTTGCTAAAACTATTTATGAAGAACAAGAAGGGAGCATGAAAATGTGCCGTTTGGCTAATGGGTCTCAATCACAAAAAAATAGTTGATAAATGCATGAGGTAGGGAGTTGAAACCTGCTACTACATTACAAATGACATACTGAATCCTCATATTTATTTGGAATGTTTCGAAACTAAGATCAGATATTCTGTCTGAATCTTATTCCACTGTTTTCTTGTTGCTCATGTGTCCAGGGTGAAATACACACATTCAGGTCTAGCTTGTTTTGCATTTTTTTCAGAGACAAAGGAAGAAAATGGGTTAAAAGCAGCTTTGGGTTTTTACACACACTGAATGTTGAGGCTATATGGTGTCGCCAGTTCTCATGTTGTTGGGAGTGGACACAAAGAGAACATTACATGAATCGAAAAAGAGCTATTGTTTTCTTTATTAGGCTCTTCGGTTTCCTGCCTTCCCCTTGCTTACCTGGTTATGTGATCATAACGACATTCATCAAAGGTCGCATTAGCCCTTGCCAAACGGGAAAGGCCTTCAAGTACTTCGAGCTACTGTTTGCCAGTTGGGAAAAATTCCAAGGGCTGGGGACCATTGGTAGGGACTGCCAACCAACAATGGTCATCAGCTTACATTCAAACATACCCTGATTTGCATAAATCAGTATTCAGATAAAGGGATGTCTTCGACTTCAATTCAATGTCGTGGAGTGGTCAGCGTAGCTGGATTCCACCCAGCCGACCCGGTTTCAAGGCCCGGCGGTTTCCCTGAACAAGGAGCAAGCTGGCTCCCGGGATATCTTTTCAACAGTAAATGAGTTGGCGACGCCATAGGACACTGGCAGTTGGTGCATCGATAAGCCCCAAAAATTATACATTACGTACAATATCGTATAAAGTTAGTGATAAATGCTTATGTGCCTCTTCTCCGGGCGGCCAAAACCAATGCAGATACGTTAAGTTGAGATGACAGCTGAGGGTGCACGATAGCTAGGGGCCTCTCTGAGCCAGCTAGGCTTTTGAAAGATTGCACCGATGATACCTCCACAGAATTTGAGCTTAAAACGCCCTTTAGTCCAAGCGGCTCAATATTAGGCTGCGGGTGTTCTCAAAAGGCTTATCCCTTGCCCCGGTGGCGGGTACGAGCCACCTTCGCCCCGGTGCGGGGGGGCTAAAAAAGACCCCCACGATCTCAAAAACTAAGAGAGCTAGAAAAAAGCGCAAAACGGCAATCGAAAGCTCTTCGAAAATGATATCGAAAATATTTCGGTCATTTTTCTTGTCAGGTCAATATCAAGGTCACCAGAGGTCAAAATAGGTCAAAATCGCTAATATGAGGTGTACTAAGATAACCTCCTATATCTCAGAAACTATGATAGCTAGAAACATTTTTCTAACACCATTCGAAAGCTCTTGAGATGCACTTTCATTACGGTGGCATTCATTTTCGTGTCAGGTCAAAGCCTAGGGAGTTACAGGTCACTAGATATTGGGCACATTCTTGAGAATGTCCATAGCCACCCATGCATAAAGGCGTTTACTTTTTCGCTAATAGCTTCCAAACCAAACAAGATACAGCCATAGTTTATGCACCATTGCAATCCTCTCGTCAATACGAATCGAATGATATATGATATTGCCATGCCAGGTCAAATTTAAGAATCTGACCTGACCCAGGTCAACGGTCCGACCCAACTTGACCTGGTATAGTCATGATTTATATCATTTGACTTCCAGTGACTATAAAAACCTTTTGGTGACAAAATAAAAGCTCTATCTCAGATTATTCAAAATTTATAGAGAAAAACACCAAAAATTGCTTATTTGACCTAAGGTGACCTTTTAAAGGTCACAAGTCAAAAATTTTAGCATCAGCTTCAGAAATGGGCTAAGAGCAAGTCGCAACAGAATTTTGAAGTTGGTTCCATCCATACTTACTGAGAAAAGCTCATTTCGTGATTTTCCCCATGTATTGTCAATGGGGAGGTCATGCTCTGCAAATGACCTTAGGTCACCAATATCAAAAATCCCGGAACAAATGTTGTAGCTCCTGGTGGGTCCAAGATGTGGTAAGAGTTTCAACTTGATCGATTAACTATTCTTTTAGTTATGCCGTCCTAAGTATTTTTTGAGGTGAGGTCACTTCACCTGGCCTGGTGACCTGACCTGATATGACCTTGAGCCAAAATTTTCAGGAAAGATGTAAAAATGATGAAGGAACAGCTAGACCAAGTTTGGTGGCGCTGCGCGCCGCCGTTTTTTGGTCACTTCGGAAAAACCCGAGGGGGGTCTAAAAAGACCCCCACCCGGGCGAAGGTTATCGAGGCTAAATACTTAAACTCAATGAAATCCCAAAACAATGTACTGATAATAATCTCTCGGGCTGAACCCGAATCAGTCCAGCTTAACACGCATTGTCCGCTTGAGTCCCGTGTGAAAGTTTCAGGATAAGCATCCACTATTTACTCCCTGCAAACATTTCTCGAAATTCAGAATATCGGAGCTTCCGCACTATCTCTCATTGTTCAGTTGTTTATTACTGACTTTTGTGGAAGGTCCTAAACCATTCAAAGGAGGTGTAGCATTCTGAAACACTTCAATTTTGGGAAACGAGTATTTATGTGTCCTAGACAATCAAGCTTTTTTGTTAACTGTTAAGCAAATGTTTTTTTCAGTTCACAAAAACACAACTTTTTATGATTTGTGTTATCTACGCTTTTTAAGCTACTACGAAGGGTTAGGTTAATAACTTCATTCCCCCAACAGCTTTAACTGAAGGTCCGCAAATATCCAAGTTTCCAGTCCAATTTTAGTATTGTTGGTAATATACCCTCTCAGGTCAAGGGAGCAGCGTAGGGTTTGGTTACAAGGTCCCCCGGGTAATATTTTGGTTTCGCCCAACCAGAATATGTAAAAATTGTTTATCCTAAAATATTTTCATTTCAGCGACACATCGACAAATTTTACCACCAAGAATAGCTGGAACCAATGTCGCGCTAAATTTCGAAGAGTAGTAGCCCTCGAGTTGGTGGATTTCATCAATGAAATATTCACTTTTCACTGCCCTCCTAACCTCGGTGGTCGCACGTGGCAACGAGACCCCTCAAACAGCACCCAGTTCTAGTGGAGGACCCAAGGAGTGGGGGGGGGCAATACGTATTTGCTCCCCGAACGAAAAAGCTCGGAGCAAAACCAAAACGTTGTCCTCCTTCCCCAAGCTGTCGAACTTTTCCCCGGCTCCTTTTAAGTTCATAAGCAAGGTGTTGGTGCTTCAACTGAACAAATCATTTTCAAACAGAACCAGTCAACTTCAGTGTGAATATTTGAGCCTGGTCCTCTTGATATTTAAAATCGTATATGGGTGAATGATCCTTGGATATCGAAAGCAAACATTTTGTGGCCACAAATTTCACCCAGTGACGCCTGTTTGTTTTGCTTTTCGACTTATATTTACTCCCCACTCACCGCCTCCCAAACCTGCCGGCTATTTAGATTGTTGCCAAAGCTTTCAATGCGTGATGTCTTTTCTTGGGTTTCGATTTTGTTTGTCCCACCAAAACTACCGGCGAGATCCATCACTTACCAATTTTACCGCTAATGATACACACAACAACGATCACTATTGCCGCTGAAGCTGCTTCATAGGCTTCTACTCCTTTGTAATACTGCTAAAAAATATTCAATATTTTCAGCATAAAATATGACAATATCCTTCAGAAAAGTGAGGGTGCTGCCAAAGGGTCGCAAGAAGCCTAGCGCTAATGCCCTGGCTCATCTCCCCCGGGTTCATCTCCTTGGATTCATGTCCCGGCAGATTCTCTGTATAGGTATGCTGATCAGATGCACCAAATCCCTCCATACAGGGTGAGAGTTGGTAACGCAATGCCTATAACTTTGGGAGCTGGAGTGTCGTCTAACCATAAAATTTTTATTAGAGACTATCGCAAACGCTATGCCAAGCTTGAACCGTGTGATGTCAGTCTAGAGGCCAGTTCATGGAAACTCCATCCTCCCCAGTTAAAACAATGGTTGCCGTTCGTTGAGAGGAGACGGCTGCGTGATTTGAGTCAAGCGAGGGCAGAGTTGTATTTCTCCCGAGAAATGGGCTCTACAAAGGTTCTCAAGCTGGAAATTAAAAAAATAATCTGCAGACGGGATTAAGTCCATTTAGTTAGAAACAATTGTCCGATAATAAATAATCGTCGCCTACGACGGAACAGTGATAGAGCCAGTTAATCGTCACCCTTGACAAGAAAATGTCCCTTAAAAGCAAAACCTCGTCAGGTTCAGGCTTCTTGTGACCTTCGCAAGATACTGCGCACACAATGCCCGATTTTCCCATCGTTTCTTAAATCGGGATGTTTAATGAAAATTGGGGGCCTGCCCCCACCATAGGGGATTCAGGATCGCCGATGGAGGTCCCCTTGCCGGGGGTGGGACGCCATCCGTACAAATTGGGTGCCACTTTTGGCCGGCAAAAGCTTTCAGGTGGGTGCCAAATCCTATGGCGGGGCGCAGATGTTCGCATCCTGGGGGAGTGACATTTCAGGAAGCACCATCGACTTTTCAGAAGAATGCTGTGATCATTTTAGGGGCGCTGAGGGTTAATGAGGGAGACCTGCATTCCTTTCCCACTGGATCCACCTATGGCTCCAGCTGTCCCCTCTTCTGACAAGTATCTGAAAATATGATTTGAATGGAACCTCCAAACAAAGTTGTATCAATTGCGTTTCAGCTGTTTTACCAGAATCCTCTCTAAATAAACAGACAGGTGAGGGGAGCCCCGGCAGCCAGTGACAGCTTACATGTTTCGCAACCCAAGCACAAGGACGGATCCAGGGAGAAAATTCGTTTGCTTCTCAGCAGCAAAATATATTCCGATGGTTTGTCCCATTTGTGACCATCTTATTGGATATCCCCCCTCAAAAAGTAACTCGTGGTTCTGCCACTGCACCGCCCCAGGTCATTGGCGCCAGTTGTCCAGCACACAGCAACACAGTGGGAGCAATTGCAGTACGAGTGCTCCTCAGACACGACGAGATTTGTGAGGGGGTTCACTGAGTTCGCGCAATGCCAACCGCCCATTCATCTGTGAAGTCACGTGGTCCAGGTATGGGCGACAGGGTCAGGGATTTTCAGAGGCGGTGGCAAGTCAGCCGAAGACTACCCCGTCAGAATGCAGCAAAATCAGTAATTGTGTAATATTTTCTCACGCAGACGTCAGATTAGGAAATAATGGTGACCACTGGAAAGCTCTTGCAAAAATACACATGAGGAACCCGTTTGTAAACCTATAGGCACCATAGGATGCGAGATATCCATCCTAAACCAGTCGAGCCTAGTAATGGCAATTTCAATTGCGGGGGGACTGTACATACGCCCCGACACATAATGAGCCTAGCTTTTATGATACATAGGTTCTTACCTAAAGCAAAACCAGGGCAACGCATACAGGTAAAAACCGACTGCGACCATCTTAAGCTGGATGTAATTCTAGAGAAAAATATGCGTTCTAAAGAGGGATCCAAAATAAATAGGCCTTCAAATATGGAACTGTAAAAAAACTCGCACTAAAACAGGGGGCACACCCCAAAAATGTGAATGTTTTTGCAGACTTAAAAAATGGGGGCACACCTAGGTGGGGGCACACCCTTACACCTTCCCCCAAACGGAATCCTGGTTGCGCCACTGACAGAGTAGGTTTTGGGGTATGCAACCGTAGTTGAAAAGAAAAACAAAGATAAAAAGACGTCACTCAGTGAGACATAAGACAACAAGATACCTGTTTTTTGCTATCAAAGGCACAATGTATATACTGAAGCTGACTGGTTCTGTTTGAAGTTGAGTTGAAGCACCAAAACCTTGCTTAAAAACTAAAAGTGTAAGGGCAAAAAGAAGATCAACAGCTTTGAGGGGAGGGGAACAAAACAATAATTCTACCCCGAGCTTTTCCGTTTGAGAGGCAAATGCCTTGTTTGTCCCTCTCCCCCCTCCCCTGGATCCGTCACTGCAAGCTGGCATAGTCAAAACCAGGGGCAGTTGAAATTCAAGCATGTCCTCCAGCTTTGATAGCGCGGCGAGAGAGCGAGCGAGAGAGCGAGAGAGCGAGAGAGAGAGAGAGAGAGAGAGAGAGAGAGAGAGAAAGAGATGAATAAAGAAGTTGAACTTATATTCGAAAATAACAGCCTTCCAAAACAGCGTCGTTTTCTGAGTCTGAAGGAAGACAGTGGTTTAAGAAACTACAAAGAACACGGGTGGCTTTATTTCTAGTTGATGAATTCTTTGTAGTTCCCCGCACAGTTTAGAAATAACAATTGCAGCGCAAACGATCGGAACTCGGCATCATTTCAAATATTTCGGATCGTCTCACATTTAAATCAGGTTGATCATGTTGTCGTCTCATACTTGTCAGAAGTTCGTCTTATCCCCAAAATCCCGCCCAACATGGCAGGGTGTGAGTTGGCGATGCCTTATACCCTTCGCTCTGTCGGGACAGAGCCCGGAACCTGGGACCTGAGACCCAGCAGACATAGATGTTATCCACTGCGCCACTCACCCCCCCCGCATGCTATGACACTCACAGTGTATCCTAGACCAGCAGCGGCTTGGCCACGGCCACATACTCAGGTCAGCACGGTTTGGAGCGGGCCTGCTCTCCTGGCAAGCTGAGCACCTACGGACAGTCATTTCAAGGTCATCATCAATGCGTGGCCACCAAACACAGCTCTGGGCTAGAGCTGTCATGCGCCTTATGCCGGGATGAGGGCAGTGCAGTTCTGAAAGCACTGCAGGTCGTCCTTTTTCCAGTATAAAGACCCTGTGCGCCCACAGGATACATCCAGCATAAACCGATAATTCCAACCGCTTGTCTAAGAAAAGTTTCAGAGATTCATCAACTAGGTCTTGCCACCCACCTTTCCGGACCGGATTCATCACTCGCGACAGTAAGAGCAGGGGGTCACGGGCCGTCAGCCGTGCTACCTGGCGGTTGTTGAAAACCGGCCTGTCCGTCATCAGCGCAGCACGAAGTCAGCGTCGCTGGACGCGAAGGAGCTCGGAAGTGGAAGTCGGCTGAGGGCATCAGCATTGCCCATGTCTTTGGTGCGGCGAAACCTGATGGAGTACTGGTATGCAGACAGTTTGAGGGCCCTCCTCCGGATACGTGCAGACACCATCTCGGGTATATCTTGATTTTCACCGAAAAGTTTCAACAGTGGCTCATGGTCCGTAACTAGAGTGAAATGGTTTCCAAGCAGATATTGGTTAAACTTTTCCACCGCAAAAACTATAGGCAAAGCGTCTCTTTCCACCTGAGTATACTTGCGCTCGGCAGGCGTAAGGCTGCGGGAAACGAATCCCACGGAACGTTCCGCAGCGTCGTTTCCACTCTTCTGGGTCAAAACAGCTGCGATTCCAACTGAAGATGCGTCGCAGGTGAATACCTGCTCCTGCCGCGCGTCGAAGTCAACTAAGACAGAGTCAGAGGTCAGCACAGACTGGGCCCAACGGAAACTTCCCTGCTGCTCTGGGCCCCAAAACCAGTCAACAGACTTACCCAGCAAATGGTACAACGGCGCCAATTTCACAGATCGTGAGGGCAGATATTTAGCGTAGTATGTCAACAATCCCAGGAAGCTCTTCAACTCACTCACATTTTTCGGAGCCGGGGCAGCTTTAATAGCCTTCAAAATTCCTGATGATGGGGATATCCCGTCCTTGCTTACTCGGTGTCCCAGATATTCCACACTAGGAACTAAAAATTTGCATTTGTCGGGGCGAGCTTTCAGCCCAGCGTCCTCCAACCGGATCATGACCTTTTCCAGCGTTGCCAAATGGCTCACTAACACATCATCCAAAAATATGAATATGCCTTCGATCCCCTGCAGAACTTTCTCTATTTCTCTTTGGAAAATTCCAACTGCTGCATTAACGCCAAAAACCAAGCGCGTTGGCCGCAGAAGCCCCTTGGAAGTATTTATGGTAAAAATCGTTCGGCTGTCCTCATCCAAAACCAGCTGATTGTAGGCTTGTGCGAGATCAATTTTCAAGAAAACTGTTCCCCCGCCAAGGTCAAAAAGGTCTTGAACTTGGGGGAGGGGATAGTTATTCAACCTGACCACCCGGTTCGCTGTGATCTTATAGCTTCCACAGACCCAAATGCTGGAATCACTCTTCAGCACCGGAACGATCGGCGCCGCCTACTTGCTAGTAGTCACCTCCTGAAGTATGCCGCTGGCGTTGTCTCTCTCGAGCTGTTTCTCCACCCTTTCCTTAAAAACATAGGGCAGCGATCTAGCCTCGCAGAATTTAAGCGGAACATTATCATCAATATCGAGGCGAACTTTCACCCCCTTCAGCTCACCAAGTCCTGAGGAAAAAAAACTGAGCATGCTTACTCTTTAGCTTCTCGACATTAGGCTGAGAATTACGAACAGTGTGAACCTGGTGCCAGTCAATTATTATTTTCATCAGCCAGTCCCTGCCGAAGAGATTAGTGCGCTGTCCCTGTGCTACCACAACTGTCAAGTCCGGGTAAGTCACGCCTTCATACGTAACAGACGTCTTGAATTCTCCAAGCAGCGGTATATCATTTTCCGTGTATGACCTAAACCTGCGTCTGCACTTGGTGAGTCTCGGTTTATCTCTCATTTTGCGATAGGTGTCTTCTCCAATAATTGAGATGCTAGAGCCTGTATCCAGTTTCATCAAAACATCTGTGCCTTGAAACAACACGCTACACAGTATAGGCGGTGAGCTTACCCGTTATACAGAGGGTGCTGCCGTGTGGTCCTCAGACGTTGGCTCCTCCTGTAAACTGTGGTTGACCACTCAGTCTTCCTCCTCCTGCGATGACACTGCGTTGGTGCTGTGGCCCGGCCTCCGTGGTCGGGTGGGCAGCTTCCGACCAGTACACATCCTTGCAATGTGTCCATACTTCCCGCAGTTGTGGCACTTATATAACTGAAACCTGCACACATCTGACGGGTGGCTCCCCCTCCACAGCGCCAGCACTGCCGCGCTGAACTCCATCGGCCCTCGTGACCTTGACCCCCGCCCTGCTAAAATGAGCCCAGCTGGCTGGCAGCGTGACCTTGACCTCCCGCCAGGCTTACCGCTGACTGTGGGCGGTTGTCAACACGCACTGACCGGGGCGGCGGGCCCAAATCAGAGCGTCCCACCACACAAACGTCCACCTTGACGTCGGCGCCGCTGGACATCAGCTGAGCATCACGACTCGATGCCTCCAGAGCCAAGCAGATCTGCTGCGCAGAATTTAAATCCAGGCTGGTTTCCGAGAGAAGTCGCCGCTGCATTCTGGCATCACTGATTCCACAAACGAACTGCTCTGTCAGACGTTCATCCAGCCGCTGATCGAAACAGCAATGCTCTGTACACTTCCTCAACGCTGACAAATATTCGGCGACAGACTGGCCCTCCTTCCTGTGACAAAAGCTAAACTTGAAACGCGAACCAGCTTAGACGGATTGGGCTCTTTATGGTTTCTAATAGCGGTTAACAGCTCCGAAAATGTCTTATCTGTAGTCTTAGACGGGGAAATCAAGCTGCAGATGAGAGCATACGTGTCTTTTCCACTTACCGTTAGCAGGAGGGATTTCCTCTTCTTCTCGGTCTCCGCGCCGTAAAAATCTGAAAAAAGTACAAGTAAAAAAATCTGAAGAGTACAAGAAAAGCCATTTTCTTGTCACAAGCCTTATGACAAAGGAATCGAGTTGTTGGACTATTTGTTCGATTAAGTTCGTAATGTTTTGACGTATCGTGATTTTTTAAATCTGGCTTGCCTGCCGTTCCTATAAATCCACTATCATAGGGGAGACCGGGGCTAGTTGTAGCCAGGGGCATGTTGAGCCACTCGCGATAACTCCGCGGTTTCTGAAGAGATTGCGCTGTAATCATAACAACGCTTGCGCGCAACCGCTTTCCGTCTTTCAGCAGGAAACCGTCGTGGTATCTGGTCGGTAGCGGTTTGGAGACAGAAAAACCTGTTTTTCATAACAAAAGTGAATTTTACTTTTGTCAAACATTTTGTAATAACACTGTTGATATAAAAGATAAAGATTAGCCCTACTAAATGAGTTGAATGTAGGTATTTACGCCTTATTTGGGCCAAAAACTATGCCAACTGATCACCTACTTTCTGCGTCAGCTGCCTCCGGAGTTGCGGCGGGGTCTCGGGGTAAGTTGAGCCACGAGGGTGTTGGGGTATGTTGAGCCATGATCTACACACCCCGAAGAAAAAAATGGAATACCTCAATCCCCCCCCAAACGAATGGGGCACGGTGGTGTAGTGGATAGCACGCACACTTCCCATGCGGCTGTCCCGTGTTCATGAGCGGGCGGCTTCCCTGATCAAAGAGCAAGCTGGCTTCCGAGAAACCTTCCAACAGGGATATAGCTGGCGACGCTATTCGGCCCGGGCAGTTGTCTCCTAAAATGTCTGCTATCGGGTCGACTCGTTAGCGAAGGGGGAAAGGCATTTACCACCAGCTTCTGATTTTTCCCGTTTATTTTCAAAACACTTAAGCGATTTAATGTCCCATTACCTGCCCCCTGACCTGCTATTAGGCCGACCAATAATGGTGAAGAGCTTCCAGCGCTGGTCTCGGGCGCTCCTCTTCCTTTAAAGCCCCTCCAACTCTAGGAAACGCAGGAGCCTTGGTCTTTTCCGCAAAACGTTCAAATTGTACCCTCTTTGAGCCGATTTTTCCGTTTTCTGAAATGAACCCTGTTCCGTGGTTCCGCCCCGACTTCCAGTAGGGCCCGGCCACTGGCGAACGCAAAAGCGCCGTTTGGGGAGGCAACTCGGGAAAAATAGTAAAAAGATGTTTTTTTTAAATCAGCCAAAATTTCGCTATTTGGGGGCACATGGCCCCTTGCCCCCCTCCCCTCTGGATCCACTAGTGGGTCCAGCATGCCTGGAACGTCAGGTTGTGCCTCTGGGCCTATACCCGATTCTCAACGGACACCGGCCCAACAGACGGATCGACTTGTGAAGAGCCCTCAGTAGGTTCTTGAAATGTCAGGAAGTCTACTGTACATCTCAGCGCCTGAAAATCCAGCAGGGTCCAGCCTGCCTGGAAGATCAACGAATGCCCCTAGTCCTGGACTGGATCTTCAGCAGAGCCTCCCTGCACCATCGGTAGCAGAGCTGGACCTCCCTGCAAATGGGCCTCAGCCGTATACACAGCAGAATCTTTCTGGACTATTCAATGAGCAGTAGTCTGCTCTGACCCTGACGGTGATACTGATCCTGTCCTGATCCTACTCTACTGTCCTGATACGTTCTCGCCTGCAGCAGTCTGCCCGTTCCCTAAAGAGCTGAGGCCGAGGAAGAGAGCCTTGCGTCAGAGGAAAGCAGCAGTGTTGACGGATATACCAAAAAATAAACAGCTTCTGGGAGAGGAGGCGGAAAAGAAGTAAAAAAGAAAACCAGCAAAGAACAGAGGTACAACAGATGGCAAAGGCAAGGAGCAAAGGCAAGACGGGTGCAATAACAACACAAGGAAGCAAATAAATGTTAGGAGGAAGCTTTACAAAGATGTCGAGGAGTTCAGCGATGAAAATGAGACACTATGCCTGGTGTGCTGTGATACTTTCTCAAACAGGCGCCCGGTTGAGCAATGAGTACAGTACCAGGAGTGCCGTTGATGGGCCCACCGTCTTTGTACGGGTGATTCCCCAACGTTTGTGTGTAAAAACAGCACCAGTGACTGAAAGTGAGAATATTTGGTGTTTGGGTAATAAATATGGAAAATGAGGACATACTCTCGTTAAGCGGCTCAACGTACCCCGGAGCGTGGCTCAACTTACCCCGACACGGGGCGAGTTGAGCCATTTGACTTTGACCTATTCATGATCAAATATCTTACACAGCGACAATATTCAAGCGTTGGCACACGCATCTCTTGAAAGCCAAAAGAATAGGCTTTCCAGCAATGACAGAACGAAGTCTATTCCTTTAGCCATCTCTGAGATATGCGACCAAAACAAAAATCATGTTCCACTAGCCCCGGTCTCCCCCTACTTTGGATGATGTCGTTCTTTACCAGTTGACTGGCAACGTATATCGACGAATTTTGAGACAATATCAAAGGAACAAAGGAAATGTAAGCCGAACGTTGATATCAATGGCAAAGAAATTATGCTGGCCTCAATTAAGTCGAGCTACTTTTGCTCCCCGACAGAACTCCTACAGCACAGATTCGATGGAAATTCGATGGGGCCATTTGTTTCGTGCCGACACCAGGGTGGGGCCAGCTGTTTCGTGCCGACGTCAGGGTGGGGCCAGCTGTATCGTACCGACGTCAGGGTGGGGCCAGCTGTATCGTACCGACGTCAGGGTGGGACCAGCTGTTTCGCAGAGACGTCAGGGTGGGGCCAGCTGTTTCGTGCCGACACCAGGGTGGGGCCAGCTGTTTCGTGCCGACGTCAGGGTGGGGCAGCTGTTTCGCGCCAACGTCAGGGTGGGGCCAGCTGTTTCGCAGAGACGTCAGGGTGGGACCAGCTGTTTCGCAGAGACGTCAGGGTGGGACCAGCTGTTTGGCTGAGACGTCAGGGTGGGACCAGCTGTTTGGTTGAGACGTCAGGGTGGGCCAGCTGTTTCGTAGAGACGTCAGGGTGGGACCAGCTGTTTCGCAGAGACGTCAGGGTGGGACCAGCTGTTTGGTTGAGACGTCAGGGTGGGGCCAGCCGGTCACTGTTCCCGCCCGGCGTCAATCACCTACTTAGTAGCACCTAGCATATTCTCAGAAGGCACGGGGATGGTTGATTTAGTGATTTAGCTGAAAATCCCCTAAGCCACCGGTCCCGGGTTCAAGTATCGGTGAAGCCGTTGAACATGCTCATCTGCTTCCCAAAGTCTTCCCCACAGGATGAGAGTTGGCGACGCCGTATGACCTTGGCAGTTGCTGTACCGTTAAACCCAACAATTATGAGACATACCAGGCGAGTAAATCACCTTAAAACCTACTTTACCTAGGTAGCTCTCAATCAGAGGTATATCTATCGTCATGGGGCTCTGACAGACGGGGCAGACCGGGCAGCTCCACCATTGGCGGTGAACAGGGCATATGTAGACTCCCTTCAACTTCTCAGGCCGTGGACTCAACCAGCACATGCTTATCTGACCATTAGTTTCTCCATCTAACATGTAATCCATAGCCCCATCCAAAACGAGCCCAAATATGCAATTTGCAATTACTTAAAATCATTAGTGACACAATGAGCCTGGTAAATATGCGGACATTTTTATTTCCTTGGTTTATCCCACCCTATTCAAACACTTGAGACTAGATGTCACTTTTAATTACCTTGAAGGAAAGCCAATTGTCAGAAAAATGATGAAGCTTGGTTTAAGATTAAATATTAACCTGAATGAAATCGTAACATGAACGTTAATGCATATCTCATCGGAAAATGTTATAGTTATGTTTACAAATACGATTCAAACTGCCCATAGTTGATAAAAATTTAATTTTCAAGCACAGCATAAGACAGCATAGCTACATAATCTAGAATAATGACTATTTTTACAGATTCGATGACAAGTCTATGGCAAATCGTCCCTTGAAAAGTCAATATCACCTCTCTGTAATATTACTTACCACCCCAACCCCCCAGGGTACGAGTATCGGCGCCCCCGCGATAACTGTAGGCGCGTCGAGAACATTTGGGGGCCCAGGTGTGTTTTGAAGTCGCTTCTTTTCAGTCAGCGCCACGGGTTCAGTGTTCAGATTTTGAACATGGAGGGGAGGTCATGGACCCCTGGCCTCCTGTTTCGACCACTATGGCCCCACGATAGGAATTGGCGCCCACCTGGTACGGTTGACGCCCTCTTCCGACCATTGTACCCCCCCGCCCCCAATTGGAATTCCTAGATACGACCACGGACAGATCCAAGATTTCGCTAGGAGGGAGGATGAAGCCTCGGGGGGGGCAGCCAATATACCATCCGGGGGCTACTCTTGGTATCATAAGGGGCGCTTTGGTGACACTAATGTTGCCTGTTGTCGATGCCGTTTCAAACAGCGCTGATGAAAAAAAGCTCGTCAGCAAACGGCAGAATATCTCAAAGTGCCTCTGTTTAAACAGATGTGAATGAAACAGGACGTTTCTATCTGGATTTCTTTTGGAAGTCGAATTCGCGCACAGTTGGCCCTTTGAAATTTTGAGAACCAGTTTGTTCACCCCAATTCGCCCTGTCTGCGCCGGGTGGATAGTGATAAATACCCAATTTTCCGCAAGAGGACGATTTTTTTACTCTATGCATTTGTAGGATACGGAAGCAAAATTATGCTGGTGCTTTATGCCGGGTTTTCGATCTTCTTTACACAGATGACGAAGGCATTTCTCATTTTAGTTTGGACACAACCTTTTTTAGTGGCAGAGCGAAAAAAACAACTCGGCAAGACCAGTAAATGTTAAATGAAGTATAAATGATAATGAATGAAATAAATGATAAATTAAAACAATTAAAAGTAAATGAGCAGGGTAGACCAGGGCATAACGGACTTTGAGGAAAAACGGATTTTCGCTATTTCGGTATGTTACTGGCGTTTCTATCTAAATTTTAGAAGATGAACTACTGTTTTGGACAAAGGACGTCAGAATATAGCATGTATATCGTCAGTTAGCGGCATCATTTCGACGCGGGCTGGTTGGAGAGAATTTTCCTGTAAGTATTACGAAATTAACAAGTTTTAAATCCTTGTTTTTTCAAGTGGCAAACTAAGTTCAGTTCTGATGGTGATACGTCTGAATAAGTGGCAGTGTAGGCTTACGGTAAGGATATATTCAAATCTCAAAGCGTGCTATTTTTTCCGACACTTAAAAACTTGAATCGGAGTAGCTATGGGGTAAAACGAAAGGGGCAAAATGGACAAATGGTGTAAAATGTTCTGATGGTCTGATTTACCCCAATCACTTAGGATAATGTGCTATGTAGTTTGTTATTGTGGCAAGGTCAAAGAAAAAGCGAGAAAACAAGGTAGGGGCGGGTCCAGGTTGGGGGGCAGTCTTGTGCCAAAATGAAAGCAGGTAAAAATTTTCACTGAGTTAATAGATGTTGACGCTTTAACGAAAACATGATGTTTTTTCGCCATATTACCCAGGCTGCCAGGGATGTGGATTTATATATCTTTGTCGGTGCTCGGGCAAAGTCCATTGACAGCAGGTCATACTGTCTCCGTTTTGCCCCTTCCTGAAAACCATTATGCCCCAGGGTTGGGGCAAAACGGACAAAAAACATCAGCTTATATATTGTACTGCCATGTTTTTCCAAATTGATTTTTTAAGTTGATACTCTTACATTAGAGACACAATTTATTAGGCTAAGTCAGGGTGTATAGCGCTAAATTTTCGGCCTGCTATTGAGCTTGCTATGTTAGAAAAACACTTAGGGTGTCCGTTTTCCCTGGTCTCCCCTATCAAAACAGTATACAGAGTTATCAGCAGATTTGAAAAAAAAATTCTTGAAAAAAATATGAAGGACATCTTACAACGTGCCCAAACTTTGCTTAGTAGGAAACGTGATTTTACCAGCCTACTCTGTTGCATCGTAGCATATTCTCGTTGCAAAGACACAACAACCACATATCGGGCGGCCACACGACCACATATCGGGCGGCCACACGACCACATATCGGGCGGCCACACGACCACATATCGGGCGGCCACACGACCACATATCGGGCGGCCACACGACCACATATCGGGCGGCCACACGACGGGCGGGCGTGAGTACGCCCTCGGGGATCCTGAGTGGTAACTGAGGAAAAGACGGCACCGCTGGCATCAATGACACGTAGACAGCCAACTCCTGCCCGGCAACTGGGGCCCCGACCGCGCCCAAGTGAACCACTGGCGTCAGCTGGGGCGCCGGCCATGCCCAAGTGAACCACTAGCGTCAGCTGGGGCGCCGGCCGCGCCGTGAACCACTGGCGTCAGCTGGGGCGCCGGCCATGCCCAAGTGAACCACTAGCGTCAGCTGGGGCGCCGGCCGTGCCCAGTGAACCACTAGCGTCAGCTAGAGCCTCGACCGCGCCCAAGTGAACCACTGGCGTCAGCTGGGGCGCCGGCCATGCCCAAGTGAACCACTGGCGTCAGCTGGGTCGCCGGCCGTGCCCAAGTGAACCACTAGCGTCAGCTAGAGCCTCGACCGCGCCCAAGTGAACCACTGGCGTCAGCTGGGGCGCCGGCCATGCCCAAGTGAACCACTAGCGTCAGCTGGGGCGCCGGCCATGCCCAAGTGGGCCACTAGCGTCAGCTGGGGCGCCGGCCATGCCCAAGTGGGCCACTAGCGTCAGCTGAGCTAAGTGGCATGTCATTGGGTTCCGTGCACTAAATCCGTATATTGAGCCATGGAAATATTTATCTTATCGGACAATGTATTTTCAAGCGATGTCGATGCGTTTCGCTGAGGCTGCTACTTACGGCTGAATGAAACGAATTGCAGGGCCATGCCCATA
This sequence comes from Lepas anatifera, assembly GCA_034440635.1. Taxonomy (NCBI): domain Eukaryota; kingdom Metazoa; phylum Arthropoda; class Thecostraca; family Lepadidae; genus Lepas; species Lepas anatifera. The sequence goes on from JAOTON010002159.1 coordinate 814,970, forward strand.
ATTATCTGAGGCGGTGGAATCTCCGGCGTCTTTGTAGTGAACAGTGTCTCAACTGAGGTGTGCAGGGTCAAGTCAGACATAGGCGGATCCAGAGTTATCTGTCGCAAAAGGGAGGCGGCACATTTTTGAAAGAGGGTGCTGTGGGGGATACAATGGAGGAGGGGAGGGAGGCTCAAGTTCAGCCCCGAAATGTCAGAGTGCCTATAGCATAGGCGGACCCAAGGACAGGGAAAAGAGGCACTAGCCTCCGGACTGAACCTCGGCGCCCCCTGAAAGGTCGATGGCACAACCCTAAATTGTTGCTTCCCAGAGCTCTGCCCCCAGGATGTTAGCATCGGCGGTCGCCACGATGGAATTTGGCGCTCCCCTGATATGTTTTGGCGCTCCCTGATATGGAATTTGGCGCTCCCCTGATATGTTTTGGCGCCGCCTGTTCCGGATAGCGCTTCCCCTGATATGTTTTGGCGCCGCCTGTTCCGGATAGCGCTCCCCTGATATGTTTTGGCGCCGCCTGTTCCGGATAGCGCTTCCCTGATATGTTTTGGCGCCGCCTGTTCCGGATAGCGCTTCCCTGATATGTTTTTCGCCGCCTGTTCCGGATAGCGCTCCCCTGATATGTTTTGGCGCCGCCTGTTCCGGATAGCGCTTCCCTGATATGTTTTGGCGCCGCCTGTTCCGGATAGCGCTCCCCTGATATGTTTTTTCGCCGCCTGTTCCGGATAGCGCTCCCCTGATATGTTTTGGCGCCGCCTGTTCCGGATAGCGCTTCCCTACCGACCGTGTGGCCCACCCATTCCAAGACCCTGCACCTGCCTATCTCCAAGTAAAGCATTTGCAGAGCCGAAGGCTGTTCTGGGTAATGGCTCGTCGCCACGAAATCTTTATTAGAGGACAGATTTTGGACTGGCGGCCACTGGTGGAGGGGAAGGGGGCAATTTTTGAGAATTGTGAGACGGACTGCACTGGTGTTGTGCGCGCGCGCGCGCTCCTACACCCGGACAGGGCAGCGGCGTCCTGCGCGGCAGCCGCGCCGTGGTGTAGCTGGCGCCGGGCTGCCCCTGCCACCTTCCCTTTGCCCTCACACGCATATGTGTTTGGGGATTAACAGCGTGGCAAACGCAGGCATAAGAGATCGGGCAGGGCATGCGCACATACAGAGCAAGCAAGCACTCAATGTGAGCGCTTTATCTGTCTACCTAAAATGTTGGCTTGACACCAAGGCTTTCAAATGAGTATTATTCTTTCACCATGGGAATTATTTGAAAGATATTGATATTTTCCTAAACATATTGAAAAAAATCACCAAGTTCTTGTAGTCTCATATGAATTTTGAGGGATTTATATTTAAAAAGTTATTTAGGTATTTATTTTCATCCTCGAATATTGTAGCAGCTAAATTTCCTGCGCATTCATAGAAGCGCTGATAGAAGAGCTGATAGTTAGAAAGACCGGTTAGGAGTGATGATGGGTGATATGGTGGTCGGTGCTTGGGTCGCTTACTTTTGCAGCTCTGCTTAGCAAATGTCATGTGCTGAAAAGCGTTTCTAGAAATAAATGTTTGAAAAAAATTCCTGCGCATTTCCTCCATTCACTGGGTCATTTTATATTGATGGGCCCTTCCCTGTTTGTGCCCGTACTATTGCTGGTAACCGACGACGAAAGAGGTAAAGGACAAATCTACTTCCGGAAGATAAGAGCATTGGCGGACGCAGGAGGGGGCATTCCGGCCATGGGCCCCCAAATCGCTGGAGGGGGCCAAACTATCTTTGGCCCCCCAAACGCCGGGAATTTTAAAAAAGGTGTTTACACTAGGTCTGTAGAGCAAACAAAAAAATCTTCGCTCCCACCCCCCCGAGAGCGATAATGCACTTGGAGAGGTAGCTTATACTAGGTCTGTCGTGCACTGAAAAATGGTGTTTACACTAGGTCTGTAGAGCAAAAAAATATTCGCCCCCACCCCCCCAGGAGGAGAGGCTGACATGGGTTTGGCCCCCAAAACTCGGGTCTGCGTCCGCCCCTGCATAAGAGGAGCAGACGGTAAGGCTTTTGGAGCCTTAAAGCAGGTTCTGAATCATAGAGGCGAAATTGAGTAATTCAAGGACTTCAAAGGGTGTCGGGCGATTTATGAAGTGTTGTATTTTTCCAGACGCTGCTAGGTCAGTGTTGAACTAAAACGAGCCAGAGTTTTATGCCTGCAATATTGCTCTCTTGGTTTCTGAATTTGTGCTTATTAAGTGGTGCAGTTAATATTCATGCAACCAGCATCTCAATTTCATGTTTTTGGCAATACCATTGCCTCTTAATACAAGAGCAGACCCTCAGACTGTACCAGTCATGTCAGGGCGTTAGCCAGCAACCACCGAACAGAAAGGCGCTGCTTCTCTGTGTTAGACAGAAGGTACCTAATGTATAGTTGCGAATAATTTGTAATAATAACCTACGAATAATTTGTAACTTTAATGTATAGTAATAATAATCTGTGTGAGAACACTTGTCACCACAGATAAAGGTCCCCATGATGCCGGGGTGTTTTCTGGTCTCAAATATGTGTTGGCCTCAATTTGCTGAGTGATAAAAAATTTGTGCCGCTCTCTTGTAGATCTTTTGATTTGTTGTATCCTATGCACTTCCAATGGATCTCTAATTGAATTTGGAAAGCTCAATAAGTATTCTTACGGGTATATTGCTAATGTTTTACGATGTATTTGTATTTCCTTGCAAGCTAGGGATAAGGTCAGGCACAAAATATCAATAACCTATAACCTGTGAAAATTATGTTTATTCACACTTCCCTCCTTTTTAAACACTTGTTTTGGTATTTACCTCACAACACCATCATTATGGGTGCCCAGAAGATCATTGGGGGTGCAAGGGAACCCACAAAAATATAAATCCACGCCTCTGCCCTCAACTCATTAAGGTACTATCTCAATATGCAGATTTGTAAGCAATATAGAACCTAATGTATATATATATATATATATATATATATATATTTATATATATATATATTTATATATAAGAGTTTGTTTTATTGGGATGTACATACAATGCTCAGAAATGGTAGAAGGAATAAACTTGCTAGAAGTGACATTTATTGGACCGGTTTCGTATCATAACAGAAACATCATCAGCAATAAGTAAATAGTAGACAGGACCAAGTTCAAGGAGGCATAAATGCCAAATGCATACATAAATATACAACAGTACATAAACACACGGATTACAGTTCAAATACAAAAACACCACACAGAAGCGGCTGCACATTTTTTTAAGTGTTTCCTTTTTCAACTATTCTATAAGGCTTAAGGTAAAGGCCGGGCTAGTATTGTTTAGAATTGGTTTATTTCATGTATACAAAATGATTATAAAATTCTGAGGTCAATGTTAGATGAGCTTCTATTTATCATCGTGAATTGATCTAAGGTTATGGGTGTATCACTAGAGTCGTTAAAAAATATGTTTTTACTTTCCAGACTTGAGCCCACTTTTTTCCCAATATATATTTAATTCTGATTTCAAAGAGCCACATTCCAAGCATCTACGACAACGGGAAATATCGCCTCAAAACGGTTAAAGATGTCATGTTTCAGGCTAAATTGGCCGTCCGGCGTTGCAGTCTCCCCTTGTTAAATTGCGATGAAAAGGGTGCATAACCTACCAGTAAAGACAGCGTGGCATGTGCGTGCGTATAAGAGCGGTAGATGGGATTTAATATGCAGACATGTACTTGTCAGATGTATTTTCAGCGCAATAAAAATCCTTGTTATTCGACAAAAGACCTGAAATTAAATGGTTCAGCACCCTAGTACTCTAAATCCCGACAGAAAAGGAATGCCTTCCGGAGGCGAACCTTTCTCTGGTAACATTCGTTGGAGAATATCGTTGGGGCCGGTGCTTCTTCCTATTCTCCAGCAAACTATTTAAGAGCTCTGATACAGCTAGAAAAAGGCCCTGCTGCATATTTTTACCCTTTGGATGGCTCAAGAAATATTCCACCAGCTTCACACCACGTTCTGTGGGACCGTTCACGACAGTAAGTTCTGAAGTACTTTGAAACAGGGGAAGCTATACCAGTCACCAGTTTCTCAACGGAGCCATTTCATGTCAGAATCTTTGAGAGTCAGGCGCTCGAATACCAGCCAGCTTTCAGGAATGAGAAATTGGCAGAGGCTTGGTACCGAGCCGAGCTCTTCATAGCCTCTGTCGGAAACTTTAGCCTACCCAATTGAAAGGTGGATGGTTTTGCTGTTTAGGCCAGGTACTGTGTCACTGCCTTTTTACCTCCAGCATTGTGATTCTTATTTGCCAGGCAGATTATAACTTTCTGGTCACAAATAACAGTTGCGTGCCAGCTCTGTTTTCCTGGAGAAGATAATCACGAATTGCGCAAGCTGGTTTACGTGTGGCTGTCAAGAGAGGGTATCTCCCACAAATGTCTGTTTAGAAGACCGGGAGCCCACCAGCGAGCCATATTCATAGAATATATGACATTTATGGCATGAAGTGCGTGCTGCTACTGAGTCAGATTCCGTTCATCATTCCCGAAGATACTTAACCCTTGCCCCGGTGGCGGGTACGAGCCACCTTCGCCCTGGTGGGGGGCTAAAAGACCCCCACGATCTCAAAAACTAAGAGAGCTAGAAAAAAGCGCAAAACGGCAATCGAAAGCTCTTCAAAAATGATATCGAAAATACTTCGGTCATTTTTCTTGTCAGGTCAATATCAAGGTCACCAGAGGTCAAAATAGGTCAAAATCGCTAATATGAGGTGTACTAAGAAAACCTCCTATATCTCAGAAACTATGATAGCTAGAAACATTTTTCTAACACCATTCGAAAGCTCTTGAGATGCGCTTTCTTTATAGTGGCATTCATTTTCGTGTCAGGTCAAAGCCTAGGGAGCTAAAGGTCACTGAGTATTGGGCATATTCTTGGGAATGTCCATAGCCACCCATGCATAAGGGCGTTTACTTTTTCGCTAATAGCTTCCAAACCAAACAAGATACAGCCATAGTTTATTGCCCATTGCAATCCTCTTGTCAATACGAATCGAATGATATATGATATTGCTATGTCAGGTCAAATTTAAGAATTTGACCTGACCCAGGTCAACGGTCTGACCCAACTTGACCTGGTATAGTCATGATGTATATCATTTGACTTCTAGTGACTATACAAACACTTTGGTGACAAAATAAAAGCTCTATCTTAGTTTATTCAAAATTTATAGAGAAAAACACCAAAAAATGCCTATTTGACCTAAGGTGACCTTTTAAAGGTCACAAGTCAAAAATTTTGCCATCAGCTTCAGAAATGGGCTAAGAGCAAGTCGCAACCGATGTTTGAAGTTGCTTCAATCCATACTTACTGAGAAAAGCTCATTTCGTGATTTTCCCCATGTATTGACAATGGGGAGGTCATGCTCTGCACATGACCTTAGGTCACCAATATCAAAAATCCCGGAACAAATGTTGTAGCTCCTGGTGGGCCCAATATTTGGTATGAGTTTCAACTTGATCGATTAACTTTCCTTTAGTTATGCGGTCCTAAGTATTTTTTAGGTGAGGTCACTTCACCTGGCCTGGTGACCTGATATGACCTTGAGCCAAAATTTTCAGGAAAGATGTAAAAATGATGGAGGAACAGCTAGACCAAGTTTGGCGGCGCTACGCGCCGCCGTTTTTTGGTCCCTTCGGAAAAACCCGAGGGGGGTCTAAAAAGACCCCCACCCGGGCGAAGGTTAAAGACTGAATATTATAATTTTTGGAGTTCAACAAAGCATCAACTGCTCAGGTCATATGGCATCAGATGCGAGAGGGAAAGAATTAGCTTGGGCTAGAGCAGGGTGCCAGATTCTGCCTCTGGGTGGGCTCGAACCCACGACACCCAGCACATGCAGAATGCCAATGGCCGAACCGAGCGCAAACGCTAACCGACTGATCCACTCAGACCCCGAAATAGTTAGCGGCTTTCCTTGTAAGTGGTTCCAAACCATGCATTTGGGTTCCTCCGTCGCGGATAGTCAGCTTTAGAGCCTTCTATGAGCCTCAAAGCTATCCATGAAATGCAGTGCAGTGCTTTCATTAAGTTAATATAGAAATCGCGCTGAATGTGCTGAAGTCAATTTGCCATCAGCTGTGGTATCTGTGCACAGAAAGTTATATTCTGTCCCGCTGGTGAGAACCACCATCTTGGAGGTAAGGAGCAAGTCGTAGAACAATTGGCCAAAACAGCAATCAATTCACATTTGACTAGGGCAGGCTTAAGTTTCCGATGGAGGCTATGAAAAGCACGGTAAATGCTCGGTACTAAGCCTCAGCCAGCTTGTCACTCCTGACAGCTGGCTGGTATTCGATTGCCTGAACCTGAAATGTTCTGACCAGAAATGGCTCCGTTAAGAAGATGGTGACTGTTATAGCTTCTCCTGTTTCAAGGTATTCCAGAACTTAATGCGGTGAACGATCCACAGCTGGTGGAAGATTTCGTGAGCCATCCAAAGGGTAAAAATATGCAGCAGGGTCTTCTTCCTAGCAGAAGCAGAGCTCTTAAATAGTTCGCAAGTGAATAGGGAGAAGCACCTGCCCCAACGACGTTCTCCAACGAATGTTACCAGAGAAAGGTTCGCCTCCGGAAGGAATTCCTGTTCTGTCGGGATTTAGAGTACTAGGGTGCTGAACCATTTAATTTCAGGTCTTTTGTCGAATAACATGGATTTTTATTGCGCTGCAAATACATCTGACAAGTACATGTCTGCATATTAAATCCCATCTACCGCTCTTATACGCACGCACATGCCACGCTGTCTTTACTGGTAGGTTATGCACCCTTTTCATCGCAATTTAACAAGGGGAGACTGCAACGCCGGGCGGCCAATCGCGCCTGAAACATGAAATCTTTAACTGTTTTGAGGTGATCTTTCCCGTCGTCGTAGATGCTTGGAATGTGGCTCATTGAAATCAGAATTGAATATACAATGGGAAACAAGTGGATTCGAGTCTGAAAAGTAAAAACATGTTTTTTGAACGACCCTAGTGTATCTCACTCAAAAGAGTGGTCTCTGATTTCCGAAGAATGCGGATTTGTTAAAAAAAAATTAGTTCTTTCTGAAATTCCCTGGTGCTGCCTAATTCTGGAGATCAAACTACGCTGAGTAGACCCAACGTACGACGCTTGGCAAGAAGCGCAACTGTATTTGTACACTACCCCAGAGAGGCAATCTTTTGGTATCAAATCTTTAAACCGAAAAAATGAACCAATAGCGAAACTGTTTTTAACACTATCTTTGGGTCCCGAAAGGGGTAAACTTTGTTAAAATGGAAGTCAATTCCTTTTGCATGTTCAATGACTGCTTACCGCAATAGGGGAGGACAAAAAATTTCACGAGTTTTGGAACACTTAACTTTTGAGGAGGGTTGGAGTACCGTTTGTCAAGGAAACTCTTTATGGCCGTATTTACCATGTGAAGTGGGAAGCCATTACTGGAGAAAAAAAACTTTTTAGAAAGTTAAGTTCGCAATCAAAGCTCTTGAAGCTAGAGCTGAGCGTGAAGGCACGGAAGATGGCAGACTTAATGACGGACCTTTTTTATCACCGAGGGAATACAACTAAAAAAACTGGTTCCCAACCCAGTAAAACTCGGCTTTCTAAAGACAGAGGTCTCGAGATTCGTACCTTTTCTTTCAATTCGGATGTCAAGAAAGGGGATACACCCATCTTTTTCAACTTCTTTAGTGAACTTCATTTTCGGATGTTGACTATTGAAATAGTCTAGAAATTCATTAGCATGGGTCTCTTTCTCAAATATAACAAACGTATCGTCTACATATCTCCGATAATATTTTGGACGGAATTCCGAGGGACAGTTTTACAGCCAACGTGTTTCATGATGACACAAGAATACATTTGCAAAGGACGGACCTAGGGGTAGGGGAGGATTAGGCAATTGCGCCCCTGAGATAAATGCGCCCTCCCCTGTACTGAGCAGGCTATTAGGTTTAAGTACCAACTGTTGCTTAAGAAGTGTGCCCACCTCTACAAAAACGTTCTTTCCGGTGTCATCACACACATGGTAAGGATTTGCTGCGCGCGAAATCGTATCTCCCTCAAAATACTGATTTCTTATCCAAAATAGCATTCCTTAAAGCCTAAAAATAAGAATTAGGTTTGGTCTAGGATAGGGGGACGGCATTCCCAGCCCCTATGTTTATTTAACTCTTATTTGAAGGTTTTACACGACGGATTTACCTTAAGTGTCGCGCTTGAGACCATTTCGGGTGTAAAAGCCGCATATTTTCAATGCGCCATAGGTAAATGCGCCCGTGGGCGCAATTACCCTAAGGTGGGCGCATTTTAACATCACATGCATATCTGAAGAAGTAATGTTGCTGCATCCGATGAATCTCCGTGAAAAATCCTCATCACCAGCTGAGAAATAAGATTTCTCCTCGTAATTACACACAGGCGGATCCAGGGGGGTAACGGGGTGCACGTGCCCCCTTCCCGATCGATCCTCGGCGCCCCCTGAAAGATCGATGACACCCCTGAAATGTCGCTTCCCCCAGGATGTGAAAATCAGCGCCCACCGATAGGATTTGGCGCCCACCTAATAGATTTTGCCGGTCAAAAGTGGCGCCCCTGGTCCGGATGGCGCCCCCGATCGGCAATCCTGGATCCGCGTATGTAATTACAGAATTCCATGTGGACTCTCTCCTGTGGCATGAAAATGGGCGCCAAATGACCTCCGTTGTCGGCGTGCACTGAACCCCCAAATATGACGATGTGGCATGAAAAGCTTGACAACTTTCTTCCCTGAGTAAAACTGTTGTCCTTATTTTTCCAGCATCCCAAGCTTCGTAATCAATTTGATGCATAAAAATTCCAGCCCCCTTGGCAAGTTGGTGACAGAGATTGGTGACCTTCAGATCGCGGAGGGATTCGGAGCAGGGCTCACCGGCATTTTCCTGTTCGGGACAACTGTGTAACAGAACATTCCTTTTAACGTTGCTTACGTTTTTAAACATTCTTTGACAAAGTATGTAAGAAAGGTAAAGTCGCAGGGATATTGTGGAAGACTGATCAGGAATTTTTTAGCACCAGTGAGCAGGGTCGGATCCAGCCTGAAGGTGTGGGGGCAACGGAACCCAAAATTGTGAAAGACATTGTTTTTAAGAAATTTGGGAGGCAAAGGGGGCAACGGAGGGTTTGGGGGTGGAGAGGGGGTAATTGCCCGATTCCCCTGGATCCGCCATTGCCAGCGAGAATGATAAAACATGAACAAGGTTAATTCATCAAACAAATTGTATGAAAATGACTACTTTACGGGCTTATAATAATTGTTGGGGTTTAACGACGCACCAGCTGCCAGGGTCATACGGCGTCGCCAACTCTCACCCTGTTGGAAGGGATTTTGGGCTACTTTACGGGCTTAAACAGGCGATATGTAAGTAGTTTTTTAACTCGCAGACCTTATTTTTTCAATCCATTGAAAATGCATGCAAATTAGGTGGGCGAATTTGAATCTAATTGCGCCATACACTGGGCGCATTTGTCGAACAAGTTTTGAAAATGCGCTCTTTGCAGCATGCGCTAAATCGAAAATTGCGGGCGTGAATGATAAATTTAGGACATTGTTGGGCCCCAAAAAGCTAGTAAAATGTTTCAGGAAAATAGTGTATAAATACCAACCCTCCGTCATTAAACGTTTCCAAGTAACGAGCAATCTTGCTTAAGGTGGCGCAATATGGGCACTCTCCCCTAGTCCCATCCCTACACCATCCTTTTGCTTGAATAGTTGTCCGTTGAAAAGAAAATAGGAGCTCTTGACAGCCATAGGAGCTCTTGACAGAAATTAAACCAGTTCTAAACAATACTAGCTCGGCCTTTACCTTAAATGTTGTAGAATAGATGAAATAGGAAGAACTTTTTAAAAAAGTGCAGCCGCTTCTGTGTGGTGGTTTTGTATTTGAACTGTAATCCGTATGTTTCATGTACTGTTGTATATTTAGGTATGCCTTCGGAAATTATGCCTCCTTGAACTTGATCCTATCTACTATTTACTTATTGTTGATGATGTTTCTGTTAAGATACGAAACCAGTCCAATAAATGTCACTTCTAGCAAGTTTATTCCTTCTATGATTTTATATATATATATATATATATATATATATATATATATTCATTTTCTCTGACAAAGAGGGTGCTCACGCGCCCAAAGTAATTATCAAATGCCTATTTTGTGCTATCAAAGATGTCTGAATACTGCAAGGACCAGATATGCTGCTTAATTTCCGTCAAAAAGTAGAGAAATATCCCTAAAAAGCCGTAAAAACGTGTTTATCGCTAAAACCCCGTGACCTAGTATGCCTAACTTTCCAGCCCATTAGAAGACGAGCCGATCAGTGCTAAGCCAGGCCTCTGTTGCCGCTCGGTATCCTGAGGCTGGTGTGTATGGGTATAAGTGTAGATCTGCCTGGTTTTCCCAGGGAGCGCAGCTGCGGCCGGGACCTATATATAAGGCCCCGCGGAGACGACCTCGGCATCAGCTGCATTTTCAGCGGCAAAAGCCTGCTCAAGTGAACCGTCCTCATTTGTTAACACGCGCATTGACGGGGGTCTGAGCCACCTTCGCATTGACGGGGGGCGGGTACCCGCCCCCTAAGATCTCGAGAACCACGGTAGGTAGCGAAAAACGGTGAACGGCGTTGGACTGCCCATCCACTTCTCCATCGAAAACATTTGAACCATTTTTTGTCAGGTCACTTTTAAGGTCACGAGAGGTCAAAACATGCCCGTCATAGGGATAACATGTAAAATTCAGTTTTTCGGGCATTACATCTGAACAAGTAAAGATAGAGCAAAACGACTTAAACTATATGAATCCTCTTAGCAAGCCGAATCGAATGATATATAATTTGACCTTGCTAGGTCAAATCAAGGATTTGACCTGACCTGAGGTCAGGTCAGGGTCAAATTATATAAAATGCATATCATTAGAACCGCAAAGCCCAGGCGAGTCTAATGCAGCTAAAATAAATGCTCTATCACCATCCGTTACTGAGTTATTCCGTAAAAACCATTTTTCCATGTATTTCCAATGGAGAGGTCATGCCTCGTACCTGACCTTAGGTCATCGATATCAAAAATACCGGAACATATGTTAGAGAACTCGGTGAGGCCATTATGTGCTATGAGTTTCAATCGGATAAGTTCACCCTGCTCCGACTTATGCTATCTTAAACTTTTTTTGAGGTCGGGTCACTTGACCTGTACTGGTGACCTGACCTGAGATGACCTAACCTTAAAATTTTCACAGAAGTTGTAAAAATGATGAGGGAAAAGGTATACCAAGTATGGGGCGCTACGCGCCGCCGTTTTTCTACTGTCTCCGAAAAACCCGAGGGGGCGGGTACCCCCCCGTCAATGCGCGTGTTAAGTTTTCAACAGTAGCTATCGTCTTGGTTACTACTCTACCTGGTGAGCACTGCTTCACATTTCTTTTATTTATTTTATTTTCATAAATTTTGTCCACGTTTCCCATAGAAAACATGAGCTAATGATTCGGTCTTATTTCTCGAGCATAACTTTGCTTTACAAATGGTAGTCTTATGTGCACTCTTATATTCTTGTTTTATGAGAGAATCTAATGCTTGAAATGTGCCATATGTATCTGTACTCCCAGACTGTTTAGGCATAGGTACAGAAGGACAAAGAAAGACCATGGGCACCGAAAGCGGGGGCACGGGGGGACGCGTCCCCCTGTTGGCCAACCAGGGGGGACGTCCCCACAAATAATTTTTTGTGTCAATGTTCATTAATGCTGTCAGGTACCGAATATGCTCAAAATTCGCCTCCCCGGTCAGCACCAGTCCGGGTCCGTCCCCCCAGCGAAAATTCCGTGGCGGCGCCCCTGAGAAAGACTTATGAAAATTGGGCAGTAAGATACATTTAGTCCTAACGACAATACAATGTCAGCCTTATCTAAGCCAAGACTTATCGTATACTGACTGAGAAGTTCTAAGATCACAAAGATTAGTTCCACTCCTAAATTTCATTCGTAGCAATATCTGGTCGAGCTATAGTGACAAGCAAGTTTTCTTGTACTCAGGGGCGCAACTTTATGTTTTCGAATGGGGGGGCACCCGTCTCGAAAGGGGGCCCGTACATGATGGGGGCCCGTATCTTTTTAATGAAAATGTGACCGAAAAAACGTATTTTCGACCGTTCGTATGTGACAAATACTCTGAAGTTGCACCGACCGCCGAAAGGATCTGATGAATGATGTACCGAGCTTCGAGAGATGCGTACAACCAAACAGTAATCCTCGCCCCCGCAGGTGCGAATAAACGGCGGCGTGAAGTTCCACCCGTGCCCGTAAGTATGTTCAAGTTATATATCATTCGATTCGACGGTACAAGAGGAATCGAATGATGCCAATTTAAAAATGGCCTCTAATCTAACCCATTGCACTTTTCCAAGTTAGTTTTAAATTGGGGTTTTAATTTTTGCGGTTGATAGATGAAGGTAGCTTGCATAGTACCAAAAATAGTAGTGGTATGAACTACTTTAACTGGACGCGTGCGTTCCTAGAGATTAAATGCAAATATGATCGGGGTCATTTCATAACAGTTTGCAAAATTAGCAAGACGATTCTAGATTCATAGGTTACCTAAAAATGAAGAAATATTGGGTAGTTTTGCCAGAGCAGCCTCTCGGTCTTGAATGTTCTTTGTTTTACGCTTTTGCGCACCCGACTTATGTTTATACTGTCCAACCATTTTAACATTCACACCTGGAACGAAATCGCATTATCACGAATAATTTGATACAAATGGAAGGTAGAGATCGAAAATCGAAATTCCTTTATAAGTAGGGAAATCGTACTTACTGGTATTTGTGTTACATGATCAAGACACCTTTTTCTGATCCATTCACCTTGCCAGTTCAATGACATTTTACAACACTGGGTACTGGTCAAGGGGTACTATGAATAGGTGGTTTTGCCTATTCCCCTTAACATTCCTCATATAGGATCAGTACAAAAGGAATGGGGGGCCTAACATTTCTCACGCCCCATCCATCTCTCCCCGAATGTTCCAGGAAGCATGGGATCGGCCGCACGTTGCCCGGGAAAACCACAGGGGCCCGCAAGCATGGCAGGGGGCCGGTTTCGGCAACAGGGAGCACGGATACACCACCTGGGGCACGAAACTGCTTAAAAATAAGTTACTCCTGCAAATACGCGACTAACACAACAGCTTCAGTTTCTGCACGATATTCTTAGACCACAAGGGGCTCGGACAGACCACAGAGGAGCCTGAGCACATCAAAGGGGCCGGGCAGACCACAGGAACCCAGAAAACCATAGGAGCCCGGTAAGCCCACAAGGAGCCCGAGCAGGCCACACACAGCCAGCAATTTGGCTAGGCTCTGCCCGATGTATGCTGGGCTTTGACTAGGCAGAGCCCGAGTACATGGGCTCAGCCCAGGTCCGGCTCCGCTCCGCCTGGGCAGAGCCCATGGTCAAGCAAGACCGGGTTCTACCGCTCGGGCAAGTTTTCATCCCCCCGACCTAATTTCGGGCTCAGCCCGAGTCTATGTGGCTCAGCTATGAGTCTTATGGCTCGGGCAGAGCCCGGCCCAGCCCGCTCTGGGCCCGGTCGGAATTGCTGGCTGGGCAGCGGGCCCGGGCAGACCACCCGGGGCCTGGACAGATGAAAGGACCCGGGCAGACCACAGGGATCCGAGCAGAGCACAGGGGCCGGGCTAACCACAGAGGGGCCCCAGTCTGCAAAGTATGGCAGCAGACCCGACGAGTCCGCACCAGCCTTGTAGATTTTTCGCACCACCAGCAGTCTAAAATTCACACCAAGCACTGGTGATAAATTTCACTGACCCAGAAATTTCGATGTTTTTACCAGTTTCTCCCTTCTCAGAAATCTGTGGGTGTTTGATTTGAGCTCCCTCACACCAGACGGCATAAGTGGGCATTTCTTTGCTCTAAAGTTCGCACCACCTGAAGGGTGTCTGCACCACGAGATCTCGTCGAAAGTGCCATACTTTACAGACTGAGAGGGGCCCGGGCAAACCACAGAGGGCCTGCGCAGATAAAAGGGGCCCCGGACGGACAAAAGGGGGGCCGCAGAGCAGAGCTGCAAAAATCTCAAATCTGTCGGGCACTTTCGAAAAAACCTCCAAATCTGTCGGGTGGTTAGGATAGGACTATTAACCCTCGCCCCACCGGGGGGGGCCATCGATGGCCCCCTAAGGTTTTTCCGGGATAGCAGAGAAAAACGACGGGGCGCAGCACCGCGGTTGAGGGCTCTACCTCTCACTGCATCATTTTCCCATCATCCCTGAAATTTTTACCCCGGGTCACCCAAGGTCAGGTCACCAGACGAGGTCAACCAAGGTCACCTCACTTCACCTTTAGAGCTCTGTAAGAGCTACATTTCTTCGTCGATCAATTTGAAACTTCCTACACTTCATGACCCCTCCAGGGTCTACAAGGTGTATATCCGGGATTTTTCGATTTCGTGCCCTGAGGTCGGGTCACGAGGCGACCTCTCCCATTGGAAAAGCATGGGGAAAACCTGTTTAATGATATAAAAGCCACAAAAATGATTGCAAATACTCAGACTGCTCAGAACAACGTTTTTGGACACCCTTTCACGGATCCCAGGGGTCATATTTGCCCTTTGACTTTTCCAAGGTCATCCAAGGTCACCAGGGGTCAAAAACAGTATTTTGACAATAACTTTTGACCTAATTAAGCTAGAGCGATGAAACAAACACCATCGTGTTTGTCTTGTCACTGGCTTTCATTTGATATACGGCAAGGTCACTTTTTGACCTTTCGTGACCTCAGGTCATATTAGGTCACGAGGTGACCTCTGGAGGTCAAACCACTGGCGGGAGGTCTTTACGTTCCACATAGCGGAAAAAGTACTGGTAATTTGCTATCAAATGTACTTTACCAGGCCTCAATAGCTCTAATGACATAAGAGTTATGCCCAGTTTGCTTAATCATTGCATATTTGAGTGAAAATAGCCGATCTTGAACTAATTTGACCTCTGGAGGTCAAACCATTGACCTGAGCACTAAAACATGCGAAGTAATTTCTTACTGAATTCACGCGAGCTTTCTATTGCACTTTGCAGATTTGCGCTAACGCCCATATTTTCGGAGTTAGAGGGGGGCCATCGATGGCCCCCCGGTGGGGCGAAGGTGGCGCCGGACCCCCGGTGGGGCGCGGGTTAAAATTGTCTAAAACCCATTCAATTGGTAAAATGTTCCTACTCTTTTTCCACATTCTTAATAGAAAATACTAAAATTAGCATAAAAACTTCAAGTTTGGCACCAATGGATATCATTATCCTTATTTTTGTGCTCTGATCCTTATATGTGTGATATCCTTATTTTTCGTGCTCTGAAGCCGCCTATGGAAAATCTAAGTGGAATGACACAAGTCTATTAATTTTCAAAACTCTAGAACTGAGACTGTTCTTCGGGTTTTCAATTATCAGACACGCTCAGGAAATTAAGGTTATCGGCAGAAACCTATAACAAATTGAATACCGAACCACCAATTCCCATTTTCTGGAGTCACCATTGGTAAAGGAAATTTATTATTGGATGCAATTTGAGATTTGTGGACGTACAGCATACAAATAGTGTGTGTCAAGTCAGCTCGACTGCGTCTTGAATAAGACTCAGTCTTGAATTCAGATGATTTAGGTCACAGGTGGAAATATACAATAACATGAAAAGCAGCCCCCTTTTTCAGTCCTCTGCAGCCGCCATTGACAAAAATGCTGCACTAGAATGAGAATAAGTGATATTGTGTTATTATGTTACATAGTCAGCCCAGAATACTTAAAAATATAGTTTGCAATGGAAGAAAGCTGACCTGGTTCCCTACCATGCGGTTACTTATGCCAGCTTCTGCAGATTTTCATGATTTCAGTTTTTGGAGGTGGGAGGGGGTAATTTGGAAGGAACCCCCAAAATTTATATATGGATTTTGCTCTGATGGCCAGACAAACAAGATTGGAGGCGTACTTTTTGATATTCGAAAGTGTTTTTAAGGATCATGGCTACTTGTAGTTGAATACAAACATGTAATATTAGCTTTCCATGACTTTAAATGCATGTTTACATGAAAATCCTAAATTTTGAAGCTGTTGGCTATCTCAAAGTTTTTCATGCATTGCCGTGCTCATTTCCATGAGGGTACGTGGTTTAGGATCTGAAGTTCATGAGGCTAATAAATAACCTTAACTCAGTTAGATAGTAAATGTCAAATAAATATCATGTTTCAAGGAAGTTAAGAGTAAAAGGAATGAGTAAAGGTTGCACTAGGCTGTGTTTTTGTTATATCTTTGTCCCCTTGACATAGATCATAGGCATATTTAGGTAAGTGAATAAAATGAAATAGGAGAAATAGTTTGGTACTTAAAACTCAAATTAATGTGGAAAGGTGAAGAGTTTTGTTTCTTTGGCATCTACAAATCCACTGATGAAGGTATGCAACTTTTGTGGTTAAATCTGGACAAACAGGCATTGGATTTAAAAGGAGATGGAAGGGAAAATCAAATGTTTTAGTCTAATTTGACCAGTCTGCTGGTAAAATTCTTTTCTTATTAATATCATTTAAAATTATTGATCAACAGTGAGCATAACATACTGTGTGGAAATAAATGTAAGCTGCCGAAATTACAACGAACACCACATCACTTACTTCTTTGTTTTCCCACACTGTTCTGATCTGCCCGCTGTTTGATCCATGCTTCAAACGACCTCCTTGGCCAAAACCACTGTTCCTGAACTTGCAGGGCAGCCAGAATGCTTGATTCGCTGATGTCCTTAAAAACGTTTCTCGCCAAAATACCCACATCCCTCAAATCCACATGTAAGCTTGACACGGGACGGTGGAAGGGGCTTCAGCTTAATCGGAGCCATTTATCAGCCCTTCAACTATGGACGATGAAATCCAGGCTCAACCAGTTTACTCAAGATGTATACCAAAGTAATGCAAGAGAAAATGATCAAAACACAACCTTGCAACGCATTGCCTCCACCACACCACGGGATTCTGGGGCCTTGGCCTCCGCCATATCCACAAGGCAACACACCAAACCGCAGGGCTGCTTTTCTTCAAACCGAAGATACCTTTTACACCGGCTTTGCGCAGGGCGCTGTTCAAACAGCGCCCTTGCGGCAGCGTTGAGCGTACTTCCAAACGAAGGAAACGAAGGAAAAACTGTTTTTCCTGTCGCCTTTACCTTTACGGCGGCCTGTCGGGCCAAGCTGTCGCGTGCTATGGAATACAAATCGGGCCCGACAGGCCGGTGAAGGATTTTTCCAGCAGAGGATTTTCTGGGTGACGTTTAAAAGGCCCTCTGTGCATAAGGCCCTCTATTCAAGGTCCCTCGATTCATAAGTCCCTCGATTTTCCACCGGTTCTTGCCGCACACTGGCTTGATATGGGAGAGGTGCAAATTCATGAAAACTTGTTGAGTGAAAGAGGTGACAATTCCAATATTGAGTTTTTTAGAACAAAAATATTTTCTGCTTCCTTTCAAGATTTTTTTCTCACAGATTGTAAGATCTGTCGCGAGACCATACCGTGCCTAAAATCTGTCGGGCACTTATGACCGAGCCCGACTTTTGCAGCTCTGCCGCAGAGGCCACACGGAGGCCCGGACAGACCAAAAGGGTTCCGGGAAAACCACAGGAGTCTCGGGCAGACCACAAGGGGCTCGATCAGATCAAAATGGGCACTAGCAGACAAGGGGTCCGTGCAGACCAAATGGCGCCGGGCAGACCACAGGGGCCGGGGCAGACCACAGGGGCCCGGTCAGACTAAAAGAGGCCAAGGCAGAATACAAGGAGCCCAGTTGCAGTCACAGAGGGTCCGGCTGAACCAAAAAGGTCCCGAGACTGCCAGAAATAGGAGCCCGGATGCAGTCAAAATGGGCCTGAAAATATCGTTAGGGGCCCGTTTGCGGACACAGCGATTATGGGTGGCCCTAAAGGGGACCGCACCCAAGCAAGCATGCCAGGCAAGCATGCCAGGGAGCCCGGCCGCAGCCACAGCAAGCCCAGATAGACCACGGGGCCACGCACTCATGGCAAGGGCCCGTCCGTGGCATTAGAAGACCCGCGCCTCCTGGACCACTGGGAGCCCGGTTGCAGTCACAGGGGGCCCGGGTGGATCACAGGCGCCCGGTTGCGGTGACAGGGGCTCGGGCGGATCACAGAGGGCCCGGTTGCAGTCACAGGGGGCCCGGGTGGATAACAGGGGGCCGGGTGGATTCCAGGGGCCCGGTTGCAGTCACAGGTGGCCCGGTTGGACCACAGGAAATCCGTTTGTAGTCACAGGGGGCCCGGGTGGATCTCAGGGGCCCGGTTACAGTCAAAGAGGGCCCGTGTGGATCACAGGGGACCCAGGATGGATCACATGGGACCCCTGGTGGATCATAGGTGCCCCAGGTGGATTACAGGGGGCCCGATTGCAGTTACAGGGGGCCGGGTGGATCCAAAGGGGGCCCGGTTGCAGTCACAGGGGGCCCGATTGCAGTCACAGGGGGCCCGGGTGTATCACAGGGGGCCCGGTTGCAGTCACAGGGGCCCAGGTTGGATCACAGGTGGCCCGGTTGCAGTCACAGGGAGCCCGGGTGGGTCATAGGGGGCCCGGTTGTAATTACAGGGGGCCCGGGTGGATCATGAATCGTGGCAGGGGCCCGGCTGTGTCCGAAGGGGCCCGCAACATGGGATTGGGGGACTCGTCGGGTCATTGGGGGCTTCTCCGAGCATTTGGGGGGCTCGAGCCCCCGCCCAAATATATGGAAACTTGCGCCCCTGATTGTACTGAAACCAGCTTTTGAATGCAAGTTTTTTGGAAAACAGAATAATAATCGAAATATATATATATATATATATATATATATATATTTTATATATTTATATATATATATATATATATATATATATATATATATATATATATATATATATATATATTTACTTATATATCGATTACTATTATGTCTTCCAAAAACTTGCTTTCAAAAGCTGGTTTCAGTACAAGAAAAATTTGTTTGTCACTATAGCTCGACCAGATATTGCTACGAATGAAATTTAGGAGTGGAACTAATCTTTGTGATGTTGGAACTTCTCAGTAGTATACCATAATTCCCCCACAAAAAAAAAGGGGGGGCAAAAAAATCAAAACAAAATAAAAAAAAAAAATTTAAAAAACAAAAAAAAAAAAATTTTTTATTTTTTTTTCTCTTTTCCTTCCCCGGGGATAGAAAAAATAATTTTTTTTTTTTTTTTTTAAATTATAAAAATTTTGGGGTAAAGGGGGGGGGGGGGGGCCCGGGTTTCAGTATACGATAAGTCTTGGCTTAGATAAGGCTGGCATTGTATTGTCGTTAGGACTAAATGTATCTTACTGCCCAATTTTCATAAGAATTTGAACTTCTGGAAAGACACACACGGTGCAAACAAAAGGAAAGCGGGTCTACCTGCTTTTTAATTCTGACAAAGATTTGAGGGAGACGTTTGCGTTCTGTAAACATCACCTTGTTTTCCTTTCCAGAGCTCTATATTTTGGTTGAGTCTGTGAGGAAATATCAGCTTGCAATAACCTCTGGAAAGGAAAACAAGGTGATGTTTACAGAACACAAACGTCTCCCTCAAATCTTTGTCAGAATTAAAAAGCAGGTAGACCCGCTTTCCTTTTGTTTTCCACCGTGTGTGTCTTTCCAGAAGTTCAAGTTTGGCAACTGCCAAAACATCCACCATGCAAAGAACACAGAACGTCCACATCTCCAGAGAATGGCCGCAGATGTCAGATGCCAGAACTGAGCTCAGACCTGTTGCACAGATATGAAGACAGTGGTAGTCCTGCTCTGTGTGGTCGCCGCTGCCGCGGCGGCGCCCAACAGACTTGGAGGCTGGCCCGGGTCCCATGCCGATGGCCACGCCGGAGCCGACACCCTCTCAGCTCAGGGAATTGGGCAGCACCTCCAGCAGACGGATGCTTACGCTGGGGTGAGTACCATCTCTGTACTTTAAACTAGAGACAGAACACGGCCAAGCCTGTCACATAAGCCGATGTTTTACTTTATTAAATGTTTCTAATAGGCGTCTGCACGTGACAATATTATTGAATCGGTGCCATTCAGCATCATCTAATGTCCCCCGCTTGGCCCGAGCCCCGAACAGACCAACGGCAACATCGCTGGAACATGCCAAAATTGTTGGCAACAAGTTTTGAGGGACATAGTGGAATGCTTCCTTCGGTATCACTTGAAGAGCATTCACTTTTCATTCTGAAACATAAGCAAGGAATGGCATGTAAAAAAATTGGCAAATATAGTATAACTTGACGCAGTGATTATTCTAGTCACTTTTCGGCGTTGAGAGTCTCTTCAAGCTCTTCTTTCCTGTATCGTTTTTCATCTGGGTCGAAATTGATTGAAGTACTGTTCTGTGAGGTCAGGTCTTGTTCCAGTCTCGCTGTATGATTTCATATGGGTGAACATGATAGACTCTGAAACATAGGTATAGGTTCTATTACTGTACATGACCAGCGATAATCGAGACAGCGGACGCATGCATGGAAGGCCGTTTCCCTCTCCACCCAGAATACCTGGCTGCTAAGAGCAGCTTGTTATGAAACTCAAGTGGGACAGATTTACTAAACCTAAACATTTGTGTATATGGTAACTAGCTGACTAAATAATTGGTGCGATACAGCTAAGTCACTGAGCGTCCCCGAGACCCAATAGCATTACTCCATAGCTGACTGGTATTAAGCCAGGAACTGACACCACTGCCTCCTCCCACAGGGCTCAGCGAGCAAAGGAGGGGCCAGTCTAAACCACGGCAACGGCTACCCTGCCCACTCCTAGGGCCTCCGTGAATACTACGACCGCTCCGGCGCCAGCGCCGACAGCAGGGGCATTCCAGGACAAAACGACCAAAAATATTTCAATTTGACACCACCATGTCTAGAAAAAATCTGCAACTTTGTCTCCGGGGTAGTTTTGGGCCAGGAACACGCCTGTGAGAATCTTAGCTCCCTCCGACCAACGGTGACCGAGATATAGCCCGAGGCATTTTCGTGAGGTCACCTTTAGACTCATCTTTGATGCTTCATAACTCCAAAACGCATTGACTGATTAACAAGTTTTGTATATCATTGAACTCGTCTTGAATTATATATAATTGCAAAAAAGTAAATTTCAAAATTTTAACAATTTTGACTCTCAATTCGTTTGACCTTTTTTTTTACCTAGGTTGACCTTTTCGCATTTGAAATTGCCCTTTAAGACACCTCAAAAAGTTTGCTTCCTAAAATATATTTCAATAAAAAAGATTAAAAAATTCGTTCTTGCTATAAATTCCACATTTTTAGCACCTAAGGTAAGCATGCAGACGGTTTTTGACCACTGCGGTAGTACAGCCTGATGTTTAACACCGCAAACAAAGCGATTCGTGTCTGGAAAAGCGCTGTCCTGGCTTAAATCATTCCTTTGCTCGACAAAACAACGGGTTGTCGTAAACGGAAAGTGCTCTCATTGGACGGATGTACGCTCTGGAACACCGGAAGGCAGTCAAATATCTCCTTTGCTCTTTGCATTGTTCATTAACGATCTACCAAACGAAATTCAAACAAATTATTTGCTATTTGCTGACGATGTGAAGCTTTACCACCAAATTCATACTCGCGAAGACTCAGAACTGCTCCAGGCTGATCTAGATAGATTGGCTAAGTGGTCCGAATCCTGGAAGCTAAATCTGAATCCCTCAAAATGTCATTCGTTTAGAATCACTTTAAAAAGGAACCCCATCCCGGCAATCTACAAAATTCGAAACACACCTCTGGAGCACATGGACAAAGTTTGCGACCTCGGCATTTGGTTAGATTCCAAATTGAATTTTTCAGAGCATATAAACATCATCGTCAGCAAAGCAAACAAGATGTTGGATCTGTTAATGCGCTCTCTTCAGACTGGCCGAGGTGGTGGAAGACTTAAGGAAGGACCAATTTTGGCGGCATATTTTGGCAATGTTCGATCAATTCTGAAATATGGATGTGTCATCTGGGGCGGAGCTGCAAAATGTCATTTGGACAGATTAGAAAGGGTTCAACATAAATTTTTGATTTGGCTCGCATCCAACATTCACACATCTCGACCATCTCAGTCCTTGTCATACCATGATCTCTTAAAGCTCTTCAAAATTAGCAGTCTGTCCCAGAGGAGACTCCAGTACGACATTTGCTTCGTACTCAAAATCATAACCGGGAAGGTGGACTCCGCATGTCTGCTCGGGGGCTTCCCACTCCATGTACCTCAGCGGCGAACCAGGGGGATGCAAAGCCACCTTTTACATGTTTCCCTGCCCGTGTGGAGACCGTCAAAAGAGGTTTATTTCGCAGGGCAGCGATTGCTTTTAATGACCATCTTGGACGCTGTCCCGAGGCAGACCCCTACGCTTCGACCTTTAGCAGTTCTAGAGCCAGGGTGAGGAAATATGTTAAAGCTCATCCATTTTAGGCTTCTTATCCTATTCTATGCCGTTTTTCATGTCTTAATGTATTGCAGTGCTTCTGATGTATTTTCATATGCTTCATATTTCTAGCTTCGTGTATATTTTATATCGAGTGTCTTATATCACTGTTGCAGGAATAGGTTGAATTACATTGTTACACGGTTGCATTGTAAATATTCATTGGTGTGCTGTTTTATTGCTCGACTTCAGCTGTATTTGGGTTTCCACATACCTGTTGCTGATAAACCTGAATAAATGAAATGAAATGAAAATATTTTTGGCCTCATTTTGACGTCACCTCCCCGGCCCTTCTCCCCGGGAGCGAAAAAGACGAAGGTGATTTCACGATTTTGACGCCAAACTTTGTTACGAAACATATCTTCGTCAGCCAGACTGCGAGGGCATATGTATATGCATGGATATTTCCGAAAATTTTTTCGACCTGCTTTTGGCGGCACCACCCCGGACCCTCTCGGCGAGAGTGAAAAAAACGAGGGAAGGAAACGTCACGATTTCGACCCTAAGTTTGGTTGTGAAATATAACTACGCCAGCCGTGCCGTGCCAGAGCATATATACATGGACATTGCACAACATTTTTTCGACCTCATTTTAGCGGCACCACCCCGGCCCTTCTCGGCGGCAGAAAAAAGAAACTAGGGGATGTAAGTTCACGATATCGACACCAAAGTTCGTCTCAAAACTTATTTTTGTCAGCCGGACTGTGCCAGAGGATATATGCATGAATATTGATCAACATGTTTCTGACAAGTGGGATATTTTTAAGCAAACATTCTTGCTAGAACTCGATCGTGTTGCACCACTCCGCTCCGTTCCAGCTCGTAAACCGGGTGTTGCCACTCTCACACCATACACGCCGCATCATTCACCAGAGGCAAGTAGCACTGGTGTGGGGGTCCCGTCTCGAGTTCAAAAATCTGAACCATTTGAACAAAGCCGCTATTCGCCGTGACTCGCGCCAATTTTTTTCAGAATGAAATTCTACAAAAGGGTCGCGGTAGGTTTTGGCAGCTTTTGCGACCCGTCTTGGGCAAAAAACAGACGAGCACTCAGCCCTTTGATATGACCCCGGACGCACTCAACGACTATTACGTTTCGGTTGGACCAAACATCGCGGCCTCTATTCCCACTCCACCGACCCCGTTCCAGTGCGACTGCCTCGAGTTACCACGTCCACATTCACCGTCCAGCCAGCCCATCGACATACAGACTCTGCACGCCACACTTCTCAGCATGAAGCCGTCCAACAACACCGGAAGTGATGGTCTGAGCATAGTTATGTTCTCAAAATTCTTTTCTTCTATTGGATTTTTGCTTTTGGACATCATTAACTCGAGTCTTGTCACTGGCCAAATTCCCTCCGAATGGAAACGTGCGCTGATAACCCTCATTCCAAAATTTAAAGCTCCAGCTGGACCGGCTGACACGAGACCAATTACGATATTGCCACCACCGATGAAACTGGTAGAAAAAGTCGTTCAAAATCAATTAGTCAACTACCTCGAAAACAACCAACTATTTTCGGATACTCAGCATGGTTATGGACAAAAATTTTCTACTGAATCCGCCCTAAACGTCATCACCGACCACGTTTTCAGGGCGATGGATTCTGGCGAAATTACAATTCTAATTCTTTTGGATTTATCCAAGATGTTCGATGTCATTCCACACCAAATATTACTCCAACAACTAGACCTCTATGGCATTGATACACTTTGGTTCGAAAACTACCTGAGAGGTCATACCCAACAAGTTCAGCTCAAATCTTCCGTCACTGGTGCAGTAATAAGATCTGGCTAAAAAACAATAGCATGGGAATTTTTCAAGGTGGGAGCCTCTCTTGCGTGCTATGCCCCCTCTTCACCAACAACCTCTCTCTCCACGTCGAAGACGACGTGGTCATCACACAGTTCGCTGATGACACATCAATTTTAATAACTGGTAAGAAGCAACACTTGCAAAATCTTATTCGACGAGCGGAAATTGCACTAGATTCTCTTCTTCAATGGTTCTGTGCCAACGGAATGAAAGTGAACACCGCCAAAACTCAGATGATGATTCTAGGAACAAAAGCAATGCTACGAAATTTTCCCCCAGTTACTCTTAAATTCGGAAACTCGACTATCAACGACTCAAAAGTAGTGAAAAGTCTCGGAGTATTGCTTGATCGTCATCTAAATTTTTAACAACACGTAAACTCGGTCCAAAACAAATGTAACGGCCTTCTAATCGCATTGACTCACGTTCGTCATGTTGTGCCGGCTCAGCTGATGCCCCAAATCGTCCAATCTCTAGTTTTGTCTGTTGTTCGTTACTGTCTGTGCGTTTACGGCTCATGTAACCCTTCTCAGATTCGCAAAATTCAAAAAATCATCAACTTCTGCGCCCGGGTTATCAGCGGACGTCGGAAACACGACCACATTTCCGATGTTGTTGAGCGGCTGAAGTGGCTGGACGCCAACAGCCTCATTCACTATCACACACTTTCCTCACTTCACAAAACCATTGGCACTGGCACTCCACCGTACATAGCTAACACAATAGGCCCACCACGCAACACCATTCACAACCACGCGACACGCCGGTCAGCGGAGCTGTCCCTGCCGCGGATCCGGACTGAAGCCGGGCGGCGTAGGCTGGCATACCGGGGGGCAGCTCTGCTGAACGAGCTGGATATAGGAGAAGACGTGCCTTTCAAGGCAACTCTAAGATGTATGCTGCTGGAGAGGCAGATGAGAGAGCTGCAGTGATCGTATTTGTTTTATGTATGATTTTATGTGTGACTTTACTCTGTATGCATGATTTTTTTCTGTCTTGTATCCCAAGTTTTTATCTTATCTTAAGTGTTGCCTTCTTTTAATGACTGACGTGGAAACACGAAAAGCCACCCCATTTTTTAACTCGTGTGGATTGCTTCTTAATATACTGAACTGAACTGACCTCAAATTACACTCGTGCGGCCCCCGTCCGCCAGTCCGACCCACTGTGCCAGAATCCATCCGAAAATCGCCTTTCTCATTGTTTTCCTCTCCAATCCTATCATAGATTTCTCCTCTGCTATCTTTGTATCCCTGCGTTCAGTCCGGTATCATACCGCACCAAACATTTCCACAGTGCTGTCTCCTGTCTTGTCACACTAATCATCACGAAATATATCTTATCGTGGCGTTTAAGCAGCATTCACCTCATTTTCTTTTCAATTCTGTCAAGCATTTTACATGCTTTGTGCATGTGATGTGTCGTTTCATTCCGAATACATGTATGCCAACGGAAGAATAACGCAACACGAATCGTGCAGGTGAATTTTGCCATTAATTCCGTTAAAAACTACCAAGTGGTAGTTTACCGCCAACCCTGACAATAACTCGCAAGTGAGACTACCTGAATATATGCATTACTTGGTAGCAGCCACGTGCCATGCCTGCTCCTTTAGTATATGCAATCATTAACGTCCAGCAATTTAATCTTCCTTTACTGCAGGCCTCATTGCCTTTAAGTTCCATTGATGCAATCAGTTTTCATATGCTGGTCCATAGGTTGATTTTATAGCTGATGAAAATGTTAATTGATGCTGTATGGTCGGACTCGTATGTTTTAAATAGTTGTTCCGGACTTATATGTTTAGTGTGGAAGGAGTCTATGGTAACACTCATTGCCAGACAACTACGCCATCATTAATTACCCATACGTTTTGGAATTAGTATATTAGTTATGGCAATGAGATACAGAGAACAGAGTGTATTAGTATGAATTAGTATAAAGTTAGCCTACCCGATGATAAAATTTATTCAGGCTCAGTCAAGTAAAAGGATTGAACAAATAACAAAACAGTCTTTAGCCCTTGTTTAACTGAGTCAAATGATTTCGAGAGAAATTTCAATGGAATACCCCCGTTCCTGCTGAAACTGATAAGTGAAAAGTCAGGAAGGCAGTCATCCAACCGATGCAAAATTATTATGCAGGCATACAAAGTTTTTGAACCTCTCAAAGGGGTTAAACTTGAGAATATTATACTTTTGGATTTAGATAGGTTCTCTGTCCGCGAGAAATTGAAACTTATCGACGCCGGTCTCAGGTGTTTACCACAGTCAAATCCTCCAGTTCCGGGTCATTGCCATTGTGAACGCCCCACAGTCCAGCCCAGAAGCCACCTCTACCTGCCCTGCCTCACTTTCGCCCTCCACTCCGTGATTACCCTCCAGTCATCTTGCCGGCACGAACTGTGTAACGGTGCGGTGCGACGAACCGCGGCTCAGTATCGCCTCAGGCTTCGACGCCGCGCCGCGCCGCGTCAGTCGGTCGCGTGTGCTGGAGCGAAGGGGAGGCGCCGGCGACGGCCAGTCGACGGCGGCAGACCAACAGGTGGAGTAGTGTCAAGTCTCTGTGTTGTCGGACAGATTGCTGATCGGATCTTGAACTCTATTGGGCCTTGGAGTCATAAATTTGTCTTATCAGTACGTATCCCGAGAAATTTCCGAGTTTCCGAAATACCTGTGGTCATTGTAATCAATGGCATGCAAATTGAATACCTCTTACATCAATATTTTAATTTAGTACCCGACATTTAGTACCTGATTTTTTATGTAAAATATGTACTAGTCTGGAACAATGTACAATGTGCAATGTGCTATTGTATAACAATAGCACAATATATCAATGTACCAGTGTAATAGTCGGTGTGATTTACTGCGGCTTCTACGCACCGACGCCTCACAAGTGCCTACTGCTGTAATCGGATCACCCGTGCCGCAGTGGTACCAAAAATATCCATTCCTCAGGCTATGCCACTGATGAACAAAATCTGGCCCTGACGCAACCAATGTCTCAGAAGTAATAGCTCACAGCTTGTACGATAAGCCGTGTCTGAAAAGCCAGGGTCTCTCGGCCGATGTCTGAATCGGATTCGGATATTACTCTGCTGCTGCTTGGACTGGGTGGAAGAGGAATATCATATCCTACATCCAAACATCGGGGCAGATCCAGTGTGTGCAGCGGGGGATGGTCGCTTCCTTCTGGTCTGAGCTGAAGCGGAGGGTGCTCCTGCGCAAGAGGAAAAACAGCCGAGTGGGTGTTTCGAGCCGAATGCTCATTCCAATTTGTGGGAAAATGACGCCCACCAAGTGACTAAATTGACAATAGGTTTTATAGTTTGGGTGTAATGGATCTATGGTGCTTGACACAGAACGTTTAAAAACCAATATAGCTCCCAAAACATAAGGAAACGAACTTAAAGAAGTATAGCGCCCGTTTTAGAGATGGCGTCCCTCTTCAGCTGTTAAAGCGCCGCCCCCTGCCGACGGCCGACCCTCAGTCCGGAAACTCTGGACTCGCTCCTGGAAAATAATTCCTTTTTTTAAACCAGCATTCGTCCACTATAAATTTACACATCTTGTAACTTCATCGAAACCTGAGAGTTGTCCCAAGGTGCCCAGGATCCAGACGAAGAAAGCTGGTCAGGGGTTTAGATTCTGGCCTGCTAGGTAAACAGCGAACTTCTGGTGGGAGCGATGTGGTGCTCTGTAGCCCACAGCGCCATGTCAAGTATCGGGTGGATCGGGTCAACCATAGTTGGGGAATTGGAACACACAGCCCTCTAGGAGACGGTCTGCAGTGACGGTGTCGCTCCTCTATGGATCTACTCCACCTCACACGAAAACACCCAGGGGGCAAGCAGGGCATCCCCCGATCAACATTCAGGCGCCCTCTAAAATGTTCTCAGCGCGCCTTGAAAGGTCAGTGGTGACCCCCTAAGATGTCGCCTCCCTATCCCAACCCCAGGATGGAATCTATTATCAGTGAGCCGTGAAGGGATTTGGCGCCGACCTGATCGATTTGGGTGCCCCCTGGTCCGGATAGCGTCCTCGTCCCCCCCCCACATCCCTATTGGAAATCCTGGATCCGCCTACGCACGTATGCATATTTTGAGGCAATTGAAAAATATCGGCAAATGTTCTTACCGTTTTTATCATTCGTGCCAAGACAAGTTTCTCTTGCCAACCTTCTGAACACAGGAGTCTTTTTGCACCTCAGTTTGGAAGCCGGACAAGGTTGGACGTATTTATGGAGCTGTTGTTCAGCGTCGTTTCCGGCTGCGCTGTTGTTCCGACGACACCGACGGCGCGTAATTGCGGGCTGGGTTTGAATTCGTGCCGCTGCACGCAAGCCAGGGCTGTGGGGCTGGTACGCAGGTACCAGCACGCAAGTGCACTTGGTGTTGGACCAATAATTCCAAGAAGATGCGGCGTTATTGCATCGCTTCCCATCAGATTTGTTGATATACTAGATCCCATCCAGCCAAAAATTGTCCACGCAATCTTGGTGCAAGGTAAAACGTATATGTGGTTAAAACGTATGTCGTGTCTCGGTGCATATTTTCGTGTCCCTCGTCCGCAGGGCATTCCACCGCAAAACGACCAAACAACCATCGCCCGATGTCCCGGATTCTGGTCAGTTTTGGTCAGGGGCTGGGATTTGGACATGTTTTCTGCTCGCTGGTAAACAGCTTAAAATTATTGCATCGGCAATGTTACCCATGTGTTCTTTTATGCCAATTTAGAAGGTTGCTTTGAGCTAAACATATTTTTTCCCGAATGCAGTGTAACATTAATGTATAATTGATGCAAACGTATCGAACTTTGTGTCAGGCCAACTATTTCCTATATGTGTACTTGAATACATTTTTGCTCATAAATATGAAGTGAAATTTTTTACGGAGCCCAAAACTATCCAAGAAGTGTTGTGGATAATTCTAATTTTCTTATGAGGAAGCTTGTTTGATTCCAGACGAAGATTGGTCTGCGTTGGAGGATTCAAAACAAAATAATATTCCGGGAAGGCGTTACGGAGGCAGTTCACCTCAACTGAATTTTGGACATTTGCGTAAGTTTACATTAACACGCGCCCCGCTAGGGTCCCTTGCATGACGCGCCCCGCTGGGGGGCGTTTTTCGCCCCCCTCCGTATCTCGTTCCCCACGAAAGCTAAAGGAAAATTACGGGCGGCGTTCGAAAGCTCTTGACAAGACGAAGAGATTTTAAAAGGATAATTTTTTATGTCAAGTCAATATTGAGGTCAGCATAGGTCAAAGAAGGCTCCATAGGCTTACAACGGAGCAGTGTACGTTTCCCTCTCTAGATCTGCCCTCAGGGGAGCTAGAGCAAATCTTTATGCATCATTGGATTCCTCTTATCGCGGCAAATCGACAGATGTATAATATGACCTTACTAGGTCAAATAGTCAAAATTACCTGACCTTGACCTAGGTCAGGGTCACAGAGTGACCTGGTAAGGTCATGTTGCATATAAATTGACTCCCCGTGACAATATAAGCATAATGCAATCAAAATGGGAGCTTTATTTCAATTCAGTGAGAAGTTATTGGCAAAACAATCGCTCTCTGCTCCCGTGACCTGATATGACCTTTGAGAGGTCAGATGATCAAAAAATCAACTTTATGGTCAAGATCGTGGTAAGAATAGACAGTTTGAGGATTTTCAGCTTTATCTATCTAGCATTTACTGAAAACGAGTCCATTATATTTTTCACCATAGACTTATAATGGGGTGACCAAGAAATTGACCCCACCTTAAGTCAACAATATCGAAATTCCAAGATAGCAGATTTGTAGACCCCAATGACCTTATCATATTGTGTAAGTTTCAAACTGATCAGTTTACTAATGTTCCCTGGGCGCTGCTTCAAACTCGTAATTTTAGGTTTTGAGGTCGGGTCACTTGACCCTGAATAGCTCCTTGACCTGACATGACCTTAACTCAAAAATTTGGTCAGATGTGTAAAATTGATCAGGAATAAGGTACTGTATGTTTCGTTGTTCTGCGTCTTTTTTTAGCTATCTGGGGAAAACAAGGAGGAGGAGGGGGCGATTTTCGCCCCCCAGCGGGGCGCGTGTTAATATGCACAAATATATTATAATACCTATGACTACTGTTATCTAGGATTGGTATAATAAAATGTGAAAAGAATTGGTCAGGTGCCGCAATTTTTTGGGGACGTCCCCCTAGAAAGTATATTCGGGATGCGTTTTCCGTCCACCGCCACTTTCGACGCCAATGATACGTAAAATAGGAATGGTCCCTGCCAATTTTCTCAGTTTGATGGTCAACTGAGTGTCTCCTACTCCTCCAAAAATCCGTCACCATACTCCTACTCCTCCAAAACGCATGACCCACCGAACAGGTGACTTGGGTCATTATTTAGCTCACTCTCGATTCAGGGTGGTGGGTCAAAAGACCAAATTTGAATTTAAATCAGACCTTAAATCAATGGGCGAGCAACACGCTCAACTTATATACAACCGGCCCGCATCGCCGGAACCGAATCTGACACGTTCGGTATCATTCCATTCAATCCCTGAGCCATTCGCGATAGGAACCAACTGTCATCGGTCAACAAGTGCCGCTTGCGAGAACAAATGCCATACCGCCACTGAAAGCCATCATAAACACCATGGAACGCACAGAAGGGCCAGGTGTTTGGTCCGGAGAAGATGGTGACAGACTCCTGAGCTGTCATTTGGTCCACTCGGCGCATACTCATCAACTCGCTCCTCAGCCGACATCGATCCTTGCCCTCAGCCATCAGCCATACAAATTGCATCAACTTGCTCCTCAACCGACATCGATCCTTGCCTTCAGCCGTCAGCCATCAAAAATTCTCCATCGCTCGCACCTCAACCAACTAGACCGCCTTGCACCACGTATCGATCTCGACCACCATGCACCACACGCTTCGCAACCCAGCTCAAACCTTGTTCGCCATGGACTGATGCTGATCAGGCATCAGTCCTCCGACCTCCAGACCAGTTCAGGGGCCTCTCAGTTAAGCACAGGGGTGCCCGGACTAGCTTAAGGCCTAGACTAGCTTTGGGGGCCCAGCTCAGCTCAGGGGCTCCCAAATATTGATATAATATGGTAAATCCGCCACTGCTTGAAACTTAATTCATATCCCATGAATGTAACTTATCCTTATACATTAATAAGCTAAAGGTTCCGACGTGTCCCATTGATATATGCAGTAAAAAAACTCCAACTCATCCTTGCATTGTTACCAGCAGTCGTCACTGTTTTGCAGGTGGAAGATAAACGGCATTGCCGGAAACCAGGGCGGCAGCGCCCGTTTTTCCTCTGATGAATCGGCGCTGCCGCTGTTGTTGTTGTTGAAGGCATCAGGGCATGCGGCTGCTCTGCGCGACCCAGAGCGTAGCCGCCGCCCCGTATACTGCCGCCGAGTGGAGCGGATGTGTTTTGCGATGGTCACGTTCACCCCATTGAATTCGTGTAGGATGCGTCTAAGGTTCAGATGACGTGGTGAATAAGCTATGATCTGCTGTCAAACTGCAGTCGTACCACTACTCATGTATCGGCTATAGCAAGCAAAAACTAGTAGTTTGATTGCCTTTGACCTGTGTTCAAAACTAATCCAACTACATAGACCTTTGTTAAAAGTTAGGTTGTTGCTGCCGCATCATTTTTATCCAACAGGATATCAGTTTGAAATTAATGAGAGCGCTGCTTATTTTCATCTGTGACATTTCATCGGCCAAGATAAGAATACCCAGTCATATTAGCACCTTGGCACTGAACAGCCAATTCAGCCTTACTTCAGAAATCCTTCTCGTCACTCGCTAGGACAGTGAGCTTCGAATTATAGACAGCAGCCAATAAAAAGCTCTGTCGAAAGTGAGCTCCGACGTCCGTAGCCCGAGGGCGTCCGCTCAAGGCCACCCATTTGCGGCTTGTTCACGCGGCTTGTTGACCTTTGACCCTCACTGTTGTTATAGGAGTGTCAATGAGGATGGTAAGATGATTGAAAGTCGACCCGTAAAAAATACATCGTTAAAAACGCACCGAGTTTGAAGATGGAATCAAACTAAAGTGGTAGGAGTTTGAGAGTTGTAAAAATACACTAAACACGGTTACCTACACAGTGGGCCATATTAGATACAAGTAATCACAATTACTAGTCACAAATAGTACTGTGCAGCAATTGAGCCCGAAATATTCCTCTTTTAAATATGTATGTATGTGTTCATGAAGGTGGCTATTAATGTTTTAGAGCTAAAAATAGTTATATTTTAGAGTTCTATAGAACAAACATTTCCTTTCTTACCCTGGGACAGATGCAATCAGAGCTCCCGCATCTATCCATGAATAAGATTTTGAGATCCTGTAAAGTATACCCTGGTATGTTAATACGCGCACTGGAGGGGGCCCTAGCAGCCCCCTCCCCCTATTTTCCAAGGTGGCCGGAGAAGTGCTACTAGCCGAAAAGGATACCCCATAGCAAGGATTTCAATGATGTAGATGGTTTTGCTTTATCTTTACTAGTTCAGATGAAGTGACTGAAAACCTTAATCTACATGTTATCCCTATAGTGGCATGACCTTTAGTGACCTTAAATGTGACCTGACTGTTCAAATGTTTTCTATACAGCATTTGATGAGCTGTCCAACGCCGTTTACCATTTTTCGCTATCTATAGTTTTTTGTTTAGATTTTAGGGGGAGGGCGGGTAACCGGCCCCCCCGTCAAAGCGAAGGTGGCTCAGACCCCCGTCAATGCGCGTGTTAAGAGGTGAAATTATTCGGATTTTTTCATCCTATTATCGCACTGTTTATCCTTTGGCTGAGAAGTAGGATAACGGCGGGTAAGAGTGCACAGGACAGAACAGGACGCAGCAGCTGTTTTGATTACTTGGCAACCACTGAGATGGTGGATACTCTGGTATAAAAAAAGCTAGGCCATTGCCCTGGTTGCGCAAAAAAATTGAACGTACTCCTGCTCTTTCTGCGGGATTACAGAACAAAAGTATTTTTGGCGCTCTTGGTGTAATATTTCTTAACAAGGTAAACTTGTAGATATTGTTCTTATTTCATCAGAAGTCCTGGATTACGGTATTTCATCAGTAAGAAAGCTGAGCTAGGACTGTGCTCCAGGACTGGAGCTCACGTTAAACGCCTGCCAACATATTTATGAGGACTTCTTCCCAAGGGAGCATGTCCGGCAAGAGTACGCAGTGGACCATTGTGCAAGAGTACACATGCTTAAGAGATAGAACAATTTATTTTCGCTCGGAACAGAATCCGTAATTCATATTTGGGAAACCAAACATAGCAAAATTGTTCTTGCGTATTTAGGATGATATAAATAATACAATCGCTTATTCTGGCGACGAAATACTTTTCGTGGCACAGCCTATGCAGCTAAAGCACAGCGGGGTATTGGTGCGGACTCCAACCTCCTATTTTGCGTGCTCTTACCGACCCACTCCGGCAAAAATACGCATGTGATTTTTTATCGCTGGGGTCGTGACGAGTTCCTTTCTGAGACATCGCGTTGAGACATGAACTATTCATAGACAATTGTCCAGGCTACTAAACCATCTACACATTTTACCCGTATGGCATATAGGAGAAGGGTGAAAGCCCTTAGAAAGTAAAGTGCCTGGTCTTGCACCGACTTTCCCTATTAATTTTGGAATTTGCATATGGAAATATCCAAATCAAGCCAAAAAGTAAAACTCTGACCTTTCTGGCAACAAAACACCAAAAATATAACCAAGGGAGATTGAAACAACCCGTAACAAGAAGCCAGGTAAGAATATGTATATTTTCATACTGACCAGGAGAAAAATAATTACGGTGGTGAGAGGAACAGGTAACCTCCAGATCTCTAGTTGGCTTGGAGGACCATCTAAAGATAACATGTCTAAGCCATGAACGGATGAATGACCTCGAAATCGGGAACGAAGTCAAATTGTCTCTAAGAGAAAGTTACTGGCACTACGGTTGATATTTTGACCTCTAAAGCGACCCCTTGTTCACAGAGTGCTCGCGATGTCCGGGTGGGGCAGCTACCTCAGACAGCAGACTCGCCGACACCCGCTGCTGTCACTGCTTCTGCTTGTCATGGGCGCCGCCATCTTCCTGGTGGATGACGTTACATGGCAAATACGCTCGGCGTCTGTGGGGGTTTGGAACCGCTACCACGAAAAGGTAGGGCTCCAAAGTAATGTTTAGTAAAAACTGTACATGTAAACTTCAGACAAGACAGAACTGGTATTTCACCCCAGTCGAGAATCTAACATAATATCCTAATTTTATTTCATTTCATTTATTTGGTGAATCATCCACGGGACACCCCATTTACGGCTAAAGTCAGCGTGCTAAAATAAGTTTTCCTCCACTGAACGATAGTGGGTTAGGCTGGAGGTATGTAGGTACATACCTCCAGATGTATGGTGTGCTCTTCATTTCGAACTTTCAGTGGTTTCAAGGGAACCTGGCTCCTCGCTGCAATTTCAGACTGGAGTGGTTTTAGGATTCGTTTTTACTGAAAGTAATGAATTCAGCCTTATTTCTGCCGAAAAGGGACCAAAAGGACAATATTTTAAACTATTCAATTTTCCTTTGCGAGAGGCAAAACATATCAATATTCGTATGCCCTGATCTCGTAATGCTTAGCTTCAGATTGAGACTCCTTGATTTGCGCCACAAATGAAAACGAATGAAAATTAAGCGTTTTTAGCTTAAAGAGACTATTATGAGGACCGAAAATAAAGCTTATCAATGTATTCTCTTTTTCATAGACCATACAGTACATTAGCACAAAAGATACACCGAAACGTAGGACCTCATCATTTACACACGCACCAACTGAATGGAAATGTATGAGTAAGAGCTCTTAGCATGCCATCAGGCCGCGTGCCACCTCCGACCCCGGCGCGGGCCCCCAAATTACGCCGGGGGGGGGTAATAAGAACAAATCATCGAAAAAGTTCCGGGCAGGGATAAAACCACGTACAACATTATCAAAACCGTGGTGGGATAATGTGATGTAATGGGATAATGTGGTCCCGCGGCGCACCACCCGCGAACACCGCGAGGCCCCCAACAAAGCAGCCGCGGGGGAGGGGGTGCTCAGCAGGACCCGCAGGGTACGGCGGGGTGACCCGGACAGGCACACCAACACCGGTACAGGCCAGCCGGCAGCACTCGCAGGGGACCAGACCCGCTGCGGCTCCACCCCAGCAGCGCCCCCCCGGCACCGGGCACGACGGCTTCAACTGCCCCGGGCAGCAGGAGCGGCGCCGCCCCCGACGACCCTGATCTGAGACTCTCGCGGCGACGAAGTCTCTGACTCCAGGCCCGTCTTAATAATGAAAAGACGTATTGGTGTTTGAAATTTATTACTAAAGAAGGTTAGATGCATCTCCAATCGCAATCGCATGTACCAAAGCCATGTTTAGCGAGTAGTTTTCAAAAAGGTCCAAGCAAGAAAAAAACTGATCGCGCAGCGGGGCTTGCGCATTGTGTCATATCACGTGACCACCCGAGGAGGACTTGGGTGATAGTGGGCGAATTCTTACCTCTTCTCCACGAACGGTAACTCTATATTTTTTAAGATTTGACGGCGTATCAACTGCCGACGTTATAAGTCGTCGCTATCTCTCACCCCGTTGGGAGGGATTTGGGGGATCAGATCAACTCGTTCAGAGGTTCCATCGGGACTTGAACCCGGAACCATTGGCTTAGGAAATAGAAACGCTCGCCATTAAGTTATCCATCCCTCTCCTGGAACGGTAAGTTCCGGGTCAAATAAAACATCGATTAAGTGGTTTCCCGGATGCTCTATCGCATCGCTATCTCAGTTCAAATTCCTTTATGAAGGCGCCACATTCCCATTAACAACATATCTGCATACAGCTAAGATTTTGTGACATCTTCTTTTTCCCATCGCATTCCTTCCTTGGGGAAACCGCTAGGGTAGAAACTCTGGGTAAGTCACATGAAATCACTGCTTTGAACAATGGAGAATGCTCATAAGGCCCGAGTACCCAGACTTCCGTCATAATCTAGCCCAAATAATACGCACGCAGTAGTGCTGCCCATCAGGGTATACATGGGTACTGTGTAGATGGCTGCCCGTAGCGAAGCCGCGACTTTCCAACCGAGTTTATTAGTCTCAGTCCAATAGAGTTACTGTCGAGGAACAAATTGTCAGTCTACTGTGCAGGCACATTTATCCCGTCCGCGCCCTCTCATATATGCCGGTTACAGATAACTCAAGATGGCGCTGCGAACGCCGCCCCTGAAACTTCAACCAGCTCGGAAAAAACATGTGAAAACGAGAAATCTAGAAGTCACAATACTGTGGTGTTATGCCTAGAACAATTTTGCAACTTGCCAATTACAAGTACTACAAAAACTGCATCCACTATATCTGAAGGGCTGAAGCCCTATAGTACATTTCTAGCTAATAAGAAAACCAAGAATATATCGTACCAGCTGTTAGGCCTCTTACGTCCCAACCGAACGGGGAGTGCCCGGGGCAGTCGCGCCCCGGCACAACAGAAGAGCCGACACCCAGCCTGATGATCACTGCGTAGCGCCCGCCATCCCCACCAGCGCGGCGGCAACTAGGGCATCGCCCTCACCTTTACCAACAATAAGGAGATTTAGCACATTTTCCACTTAATAATGGACCAGAACAAGACAATCACCGATACCAATAGTACACGTTAGAAACTTAATAATTCATCACAACAAACTGCTTCCACGAGATATAAGCACCTATCTAAATCCAGCTATTTCTAACACCCAACAAGTAGACTTCACTGTATGAATAGTGGATCACTCAATCTCAATTTCTAACAAACGCCGGGCGCAAACCATACTCACATCTGCTCAAAAGGCAGGAAACCGACCACAGCGCAACATAGGCACCCCACGCAGTTCAGAACCGAAAGGAGCGCCCTCCGCGGCTGCAGGAGCTGGCAATAGCTCTGGTCACGTGACCCAAGAGGTGGTACACACCTTTACATTTTCTCAATTAATATCACCCTATACTACAACGTCTTGTTGCTACTCACAGGAAAATAGAAATACTATTTTGACATTACAAAATTTACCAGCCCCAAATACTATTTCACATATTTTCAATACGCCGTTTTATCCCAACGCTATTTAGAGATGCCACATTCCTCAGATTTCAAATCAGATTAAAGATGCACATATCAGCCAGGCAGGGCGCGGACAGGAAACTTGGAGAACGGGCAAACCAAGGTCGGTAGGCGGCCGCTGGCACCTCCCCGGTCCCACAGCTAGAAAGCAGGCGGGCGCTTTTAACATAGTGGGACATAGCAATTTCACGTAAAATATTTCGAATTCCTGTCGATTGCGTTAAAACTCAAAAGCTTCGTAAAGAACATAACTACAAATGGGAAAATAAAGTTAGGTTCCGAAAAAAGTTTTGGGAAATGGGCAGTCAAAGCTTCGATTAATTATTTCGGCTTAGGCGCACGGCAACCTTCGTGATCATACACTGTCCATGCAGTCAAAGCTCCTCATGTTAGATGCCCACCAGTTAGATGCTCCATTGCTCGCATCTAATAGCCTCAAACGTTCGTTTCAGTTTTCACCGGCACCAAAGCTGGTGAACGTGAGTGAAAAGGATAAGGTTATTCTGTTCTGGACTCCATTCTTTGGAAGCCTGGAGTATAACGTCGGATACGGCCGGAAACCCTTCAAAAACTGTCCGGTGAGTTGTGGTGTGGTCGGAAACCCTTCAAAGGCTGTCCAGTGAGTGGATGTGTGGTCGGAAACCCTAAACAAAAACAGCCCGGTAAGTGGCAATGCGGCTGGAGAAAACAAAACTGCCGGGTAAGCATAAATATCTCAGACCCTGGTCACGAGCCGCCATGTTGTGAAGTCGGATGGGTGCCAGGATATCCCTTTACCTATCTTCAAAATTGAAAAAAATTCAGCAGATATGGGAGTGTTTCCCCAGCACCAGAAGCGTTAAAGCTTTGAGCTTTGAGCACTAATCTACAATTATGGTCATTTCCGTCCTGGTAAATAACCCTTAACTTGTCAAGTTTAATTTCATTTAACATCTTATTCTCCTTCGGAAGAAATCCTGTGAAGCAGAAGCGGGGATTCCCTTCACTCAGCTGAATATTTTTATGTTTAAAAAGGAGAAATTAGTTCACTTAATTGCAGCCATATTAGATGAATATCGCAGGTACGGGCGCAAATCATTCAACTATGGCACAAAACGTAAATAGTGGCGTTTCGCTTCCCGTGAATTAACCCGCGCCCCACCGGGGGTCCAGTGCCACCTTCGCCCCACCGGGGGGCATCGATGGCCCCCTCTAACTCCGAAAGTATGGGCGTTAGCGCAAATCTGCAAAGTGCATTAGAAAGCTCGCGTGAATTCAGTAAGAAATTACTTCTCATGTTTTAGTGCTCAGGTAAATGGTTTGACCTCCAGAGGTCAAATTAGGTCAAGATCGGCTATTTTCACTCAAATATGCAATGCTTAAGCAAACTGGGCATAACTCTTATGCCATTAGAGCCATTGAGGTCTGGTAAAGTACATTTGATAGGAAATTGTCAGTACTTTTTCCGTTATGTGAAACATAAAGACCTCCCGCCAGTGGTTTGACCTCCAGAGGTCACCTCGTGACCTAAGATGACCTGAGGTCACACAAAAAGGTCAGAAAGTGACCTTGCCTTATATCAAGTGAAAGCCAATGACGAGACAAACACGATGGTGTTTGTTTCATTGCTCTAGCTTAAACAGGTCAAAAGTTATTGTCAAAATACTGTTTTTGACCCCTGGTGACCTTGGAGAGGTCAAAGGGAAAATATGGCCCCTGGAATCCGTGAAAGGGTGTCCAAGAACGCCTTTCTGATCAAGCTGAGCATTTTCAATCGCTTTTGTGACTTTTAGATCATAAGACAGCTTTTCCCCATGCTTTTTCAATAGGAGAGGTCACCTCGTGACCTGACCTCAGGGCACGAAATCGAAAAATCCCGGATATACACCTTGTAGACCCTGGATGGGCCATAAAGTGTAGGAAGTTTGAAATCGATCGACTTCGAAATGTAGCTCTTACAGAGCTCTAAAGTTGAAGTGAGATGACCTTGGTTGACCTCGTCTGGTGACCTGACCTTGGGTGACCCGGGGTAAAAATTTTCAGGGATGGTGGGAAATTGATGCAGTGAGAGGTAGAGCCCTCAACCGCGGTGCTGCGCCTCTTCGTTTTTCTGCTATCCCGGAAAAAACCTTAGGGGGGCATCGATGGCCCCCGGTGGGGCGAGGGTTAATGAAGTAGGTATTATTTGACAAATATCATATCAATATGGATAAAAGAGGCATTGAAACCAAATTTTTGCAAGTTTGTAAAATTGCAATTAAAAACTAGTAGAAATAATGTGAGGGTTTGTAAATTATTTTCTATATCTTGGAAGCATCTAGTGTCTTTACTCTTTACCGTAATGTTGCTCCAAGAGTTGCAATAGAATAGAAATCATAACATGAAGGAAAACAAAATGAACACCAACCCGCCCCATAAAGTAAATTTTGCATCCGAATACAGGACGCATGTTAATATTGCGCTACTTTGATATATATGCTCGCCATCTGTATGAGACCATTTTCACCCGAGGTCTAGCGTGCCAAAGTACGAATTCGGGAAAGGCTATACTCGTTTAATATTTTATATTGTTCATATTTTTTGCCCGCGTGAAGATGTTTCTCTGATATAAATCAATACATGCTTTGAAACGGGATATCGAAAGTCTATTGTACTCTTTTTCGCATAATTTTATAGGTTAAAGCGATTTACTAACGGAAATGTTAATAAGGCATCGTCTGCTCTATTTTCCCTGCCTTCTGAAAGGTAGGCAGAAAGGAGTTGGAAGGAATGATATCCCCATTGTCTAGTGGGGAACCTACTAGGGCTCTAAAAATCTGTTAGCATCATAGCATGCGCCGATGTCGTTTATTACAATAACGCTTCCATTATTGCATTTCAACAACATGAAAACATCGCTTGCCTCGTGGCTTCCACATTTCTCTTCTAGGACAAGAGGTCGATGTGAGAGTGACCTGAGGTGGTGTGGCCTCAGGTCTCCAACTGCGTCACCACCAACCAGCGAGAGTACCTGCGGAGGGCCGACGCCCTCTTCTTCCACCCAGTGGAGTTCAGCGACCTCGACCTTCCCGGAGTGGCGCAGTCCGCAGCAGGTCTGGGTTTTCTTCATGCTGGAGAGTCCTCCCAATACTGGAGGAAAGTTCACGGCCGATACCAGGGGACTGTTTAATCTGACGGTGACTTACAGGTGAGGGCTGCTATTTCTCGTCTTGAGGCTTTGCCAAAGGTGAAGAGTGAATGAATCCTCGTGATCGTGCTCGTGCAAACCCATTCGCTCTTGGATGGGCAATTTTAATTTTCTTATTTTATTTTATTAGAGCCACACTGACACACTTGCCCAATTACGAGGAGTATTGGTATGGGTGTTTAAGGATCCTGTCCGTCGGGTCAGAGTTACACATGGAAGGTGGTTTCCGGCCGTGGGGATTGAGCCCACGTTAATTCATGCTGTCCGATCTGAAGATGGGCAATGAAGCCACTGGGCTACCGGACTCCCATGATGAGTAACCTGAAGAACGGGTGACTATTTTTCTTGCTGATGCTATGTAGGAGAGTCAATGAATCGTGGGACCTTCACATCATCTTCACCTATCCAAAGCAATGCTAGTTACGGAGTTTCTCCCTTATCTTTGACATGCACCGGTAGGTGGTCCGCGCCACCCTCGCCGGTACGGGGGAGAGGGCGGGTACCCACTCCCCAGACCTGTCAATCCAAACTAAGTGGCGAAAAGCTTGAAGAAAAGTTACCGAGACCGTTTTAATCTACCATAAATCATTCCTACGAGCTTTTTATCGGGTCGCTTTAGAGGTCATTACAGGTCAAAGACTACCGCCCCTGTCTTTGACAGGGGCGGCAGTTAGTTTGACAGTTTGATAGTATGATAGTTAGATTGACATTTAGTTTGACAGTTAGTTTGACAGTTAGTTTGATAGTTAGTTTGACAGTTAGTTTGACAGTTAGTTTGACAGTTAGTATGATAGTTAAACTGACATTTAGTTTAATAGTTAGTTTGATAGTTAGTTTGACAGTATGATAGTTAGATTGACATTTAGTTTGACAGATAGTTTGATAGTTAGTTTGATAGTTTGACAGTTAGTTTGACAGTTAGATTGACAGATAGTTTGACAGTTAGTTTGATAGTTAGTTCGACAGTTAGTTTGACAGTTAGATTAACATTTAGTTTGGCAGTTAGTTTGACGGTTAGATTGACATTTAGTTTGACATATAGTTTGACAGTTAGTTTGACAGTTAGGACAGCAGTCTTTAGGGGTGACTTTCGATATGCCGTTTCAAGACATCTATTGATTTATATCAGTCTCAGTAGAGTGGTGATGTTTTGGTGACGGAGCGTAATCTCCCACAAGCGCGCCAAGTGCAGGAGTGCCACTTTGAGAGAAGGGGCGGCACACTATGTTGGTACACAGAGTCAGAGTACTTTGATGATGGCTTGTTCTTCAAGCTAGGAGGCGGAAAACCATATGGAGAGGGGGTTCTCTTAGTAAAGGGATGACGCTTTCTTAACCTTCGCCACGGTGGGAAGGGAGAGCACGTTTGAATGAAACCTGATTAGTCGACTCCCGCTAGGATTTTTTCTGGCGGCACAAAAAAGCGCGAAATGTCGCCGTACTTGCCATGGCTTATTTTCTATTCATTCTGAAACATTATCCCAAAAATTAGGTTAAGTCATCTCAGGTCAGGTCACAGTGCAGGTCAAGGAACCTCACCTTCAAAAATTGTAAAATAGCAAAAGTAAGAACAGGGTTATTTTATCCAATTGAAACTCATATCGCATAATGAGCCCACCGGGTAATACAAAACATATTCCTTGATTTTTCATATCGATGACCAGGTACGGATTATGACCTCTCCATTGGAAATGCATGGGGAAAACGGGAATTGGGCGAAACATGGCTCTTCAAGCAGTCAATATTGACTATGCTAGGTTAGATGGTGCCCTTGACCTGGTCTTGGGTCACGCTATTTTTGTGTTTTGACCTAGTATGGCCCTGCTGTACAATCTTTCGATTCGCTGTAACCAGAGGAAGCGAATGGTGCCTAAAAATTGATTCTAACTTAACTCTATCAGATACTTGAGCCAGAAACTCTCCTCTCACTTTCCACTTTCACCTGCCACTTTCGTTGACCTGACATGACCTTGATCTTGACCTGAGACAAAAAGTCACCGATCCAGTTGCTTCATTAATTCTTATGAGTTATCCACCAGCCTTGGCGTTTTTTCGTTGTCACGCAGAGGAGCCGATATGGAAGGGGGGTCGTTTGAACTCCCTCACCAGAGCGGAGGTGGCTCGAGGCCCACTGTTGCGAGTGTTAAAGAGGTGTCAACTCATTAACAGAACTGCAGCTTTGCGTGAGAGACCGGCAGGCTAGGTTTATAGGGGAGGGTTGTGTATTTCGAGGTGACCCACCCTTTAAGCTACGGACAGTTGCTCGAAGGGTGGCTCAGTAGGCATGCCTCTAAATGTAATATACACGGGCCTTACTTCGGGTGAGAGGCGTCACACAGAGGCGGATCCAAGGGGGCGGAGGGGCGATCGCCCCCTTGGGCCGACCTTAAGCACTGGAAAGAAATAACCCCCGCCGCAGCCGCCGGGCCCCCGTAGGGGGCTCGACGGCTGCAGCTGTACCTCGGCCCCGCAAGTTGCCTTCCAAATGCCACCCGAAAGGTAGGTCTAAAGCCCCTATAATTTATCCGGGGGCCCCTGAATTCATCTCAGAGGCCCCCAGAGATGGCCTTGGGTACCCAAATAGCTGTTCTAGCAGTCCACAAGAATTTGGCTCCATTGGCCCTCAGAGTTGTTCTCGGGCCCCTGCCTTGGGGGTCCCATGAGCCCCGCGACCGTGCCCCTAAAACTCGTCCCGGGGTCCACTGCTACCCTGCCGGACCCCCTATTCTCAGCAGTAGTAGGTCCCCAGTATTCCACCCGGGCCCCTTTGGCTGCAGCCGGGCCCCCTGCGGTTCACCTGGGC
Source organism: Lepas anatifera (assembly GCA_034440635.1). Lineage (NCBI taxonomy): Eukaryota > Metazoa > Arthropoda > Thecostraca > Lepadidae > Lepas > Lepas anatifera. Next base: position 858,500 of record JAOTON010002159.1, read on the forward strand.
CTCCTGTGACCATCCGGGCACACTGACGCTTTCGGGCCACTTGAAACCGCTGAGGCTGCGACCGGGCCCCTTAGAATTATCTCGGGCCCACTGCTGCGGATGCCGGGCCCTTTTCCAGCCGTTGGAGAGACTTTTTCCTAATCCACCGGGCCCTCTGTGACCTCAGCCTGGCTCACAGGAGGTCTGGTTAAACCGCAGGGCTGCGGTTTAACCGGACCTCCTGTGGCTAGTAAATGGTTTTTGTCTATTATTGTCTTTTCGTTCCTTGATTTTTGTTGCGTTTCAAGTGTTTTTTTTGAGAACAAGTTTTCTGAAAGAAAACATCAGCACTGGAGATTAAAGAACAGAAAAAACAACGACAATTCAACAGCAGCGAAACATGGAAATCAACACTGTCATAGACAAGGTGGAGCACAAGGAACGAAATTTATCAGATCGAAGGCAAAAATGAATACAAAGCCGAAGAATCATATATTTTCACCTTCATATCATTCTAAGTTGGTAAGGTGTGGACTGGCCTGTCCCCTCGAATCCGGATGTAACAAACACTTAAGATTGTATATTCGGGCACAGCCCTTCATCAGAATCATGTACGTAATGTAATGCAAGCATTGTACCGTTCTAGTATTGCGTGTACTAGTGTTGTTGTTGTTGTCGCCGGCGGTTTCCACCGGGGTATATTTACACATACACATAGCTTCAAGTGCACACTTAAAATACAATCGACAATTGGGCACATGCCTCCCATCCACCCATCCCTTGCCCACAGTCCAATATATATCCCTTCGCTACCCCCTCCCTTTCCCCACTCCCATCCCCTTTTCCAGTACAAACTGCCGCACATGCTTCTCAATCATCACACTGCACACAGAGCATCCACACTTCAAAACTCAGCACACAGTCCCCCAACCAACCAACCACGACCGTCCAACCGGAGCAAGTGCACGGCTAGCCACCACGAAGTTTGTGAGAGCCCTCTATATGATGGCACTTTTACATTCACTTGAACATAATATCGGAAAGTACCATCCATCGCATCCACATGCACATACACATGCACCCGTCATACAGTAACTCAACCAACTTCACCGGATATTGAATTCCCGCGGTCATACTGCCAGCCATCGCAATGTTTACTAATCGCAACCTCCTCACATCACCACGGCCCAGCCTCATGCCGCTGCGGTCGCAACAGTCAGACAAAAATGTCACGACGCACACCCGGGCAAAAAATACCGGGCACACACCGAGCAATGGGCAAGGAAGCCCTTCACGAACGACAGTGGACGTCCGGCTGCATCAGCACGGACCGCCTCTGGCAAACACAGCCACGGCCCCCCAAACATGCATGGTCACATCCTCGCTCAGGTCAGGTGCCGCGCTCGGGTCGGATGCGGTGCTCAGGTCGGAAGTGGTGCTCCAGTCAGAGTGCGGTGCCGGACGGACGGTAGCACGCGCGGCTAACGGCCATTCACACGAATCACACGTGGCTCCTGGACTTGATAATTCCTCAGTCGTTTTCATGTTCAATGGCCGCGGCGAATTATGCAAAAAAAGTTTAGTGACGAAAACAACACTTGGAAGGGCAAATTGCCTCAAATAGCTAAGCTTCGTTATTCTTGAATAGGATATCAAAATCTTCATGCGAATCTTCAGAATAAGTATCTTGAGATCTCCGCACAATATCTGAAACAGACTAGTGACTTCCCCACGCCTTTCCCGCACCGCCACAGTGTGGCGGAGCAGGGCGCGGGGAGGGGAGAGAAACAAAATCCTCCCCAGCAAGTGTTCACTCATTCGAACACTACAACACACCTGACAGTCGTCGACACACACCCCAAACAGCCCCAGGTTAGACACACAGAAACACCCACCCGTCCTAACCACCCATACGCCCACATCATTCGCACACATAGACCGATACCGCACTTGGACATTTGCTCACAGTATTTCACTGAATTTATTGAATTCCCTGGAAGGGCTCTTTTTTAAGACAATACGATGGATCAAGTCCCCATGGAGGAGAGCAAGACTAGAATCTGTCGCTCAGCTCCACCTGACTGGGTATTTAGCTAGAGAGTCCTTCTTATAGATTTTCTTAGTAGGATGTCTTATTCTAAATTTACTATATTAGGCATATTTGAACATATGCTACAGCTCAACAGGGATAGTCTGATAGTCCATCTGGATGAGGTACAGACACACACAGCACAGCAATTCAGCTCCACCTACTACACATACCAAACAGCACATGTCACATTCGATGCACATCTACATGAGCACAACATTTCCAGCTCCCCGGCGCCCACCCCAATGGGGCGGGCCGGGCACCCGAAGGACACACACACACAGCACAACGATTCAACTCCTGCCACTCCATCCGGGAGGGGCACCTGGGCACATACCACATACATACATAGTACAGCATTCCGGCTCCCGGCACCCCACCCCAGCGGGGCGGGCGCTCGGGGCGCCAACCCCACCGGCGTCAACCCCATCGAGGTCGATTGTGGAAATTTTAAAATTAACACGAGAACAGACTGTGCCGACTATTTATATAGCTTCAGCTATTTGTCTTTTGAATGTTGATATGGGTACGTCAAATCTAATCCTGTGTACATTATTAACTTGGTTGCAAAGTTTCGAGGTACATGTATGCGGAAAGTGAGTTGTTTTATTTACTGTCCTAGAAAAAGGGATTACAAGTATATTGTTGCTACGAGTATTATAATTGTTCAATGCCTGTGGTATCCAATCCACTCAGGTGATGAATCTGTTGTGAAACTACAGATTATTTCTTATTTTATAAATGAGTAGCATACCTTTTTCGGTCCCTAAGTTGAGTGATGGTTTTTATTTTAAGTTCATCAAATCTATGAGAAACGGGGGTCGTTATATCCCAGGCCAAGCATAACTCTCGCAGCTCGTTTCTGGAGGAGTGATAATTTGCGCAGGTGTGAGTTAAACGTTATACTCCATACAAGATTGCAGTAGGTGAGGTGAGGTAGGAGTAATGACTATATAAGTTTTTGTATTGTTGCAGTTCCAGTCAGATTTACCTTGAAACATGAATCCAATTCCAACAGAGATTTTTTACAAATGTTAATTTACACTGTTCTTTAAAATGTTAGGCTCTCATCCACTATATCACCCTTTAACCTAACTGTCTTTTCCCTAGATATAGGTTTGTTATCAATCATTATTTTCCGTTAGGTTAGCAATTTCTATTAGAATAAATTTGGTAGCTAGTTTTTGGAAATGTTTAGACTAAGTTTGTTGCTTAGAAACCAATCCTCAACTTTTATTTAGTTCAAATTTAGCTGTACGCCAGAGGTTGGTCAATGATCTGGGCCAGACAAGAATATATTGCATTGCCCGTAAAAGTATTAACCTAACACATC